>OZ024764.1:5785293-5882793 GCA_964016885.1 Eledone cirrhosa | reverse complement strand
ATTTCTTCTTCTTTGTCCACTAAATCCTGAGTCGTGGGGTCAGAGTCCTCAAACACTCCCTCCGGTGGGTCCTGTCAGAAGCAACCATCTCTCACTGATCCGGCTGGCTCCCCAAGCATGACCAGCCAACCTCATGGATGTTATCCAACCATCTTGCTCGGGGTCAACCTCTGGCTCACCTACTGGTTGGGTTTTTTTCCCATAAAATCTGTCCAGAGGTTCTTTCCTCATACATTCTAACCACATGTCCATAGTATTGGAGCTGTGATCCCACAACTCGGAGAAGTAGGGGCTCTACGTGGAGCGACTCACTGATGAGCTATGCACTCAATTGTGTAAGTCCCTCCAGATAGTCTTTGGAGGAACCCCATTTTGGCTGCTTGCATTCGCAATCGCATTTACATGTATATAATCATATATATGTGTGTGTGTATATATATATCATCATCATCATCATCATCATTTTACGTCCGCTTTTCCCTGCTTGCAAGGGTGGGATGGGTCTTATTCAGCACAGCATCTCTCCACTCGTCACGGTCCTTCGTCATCTCCACCGTGAGCTTCAATGATCTGAGGTCTGTTCTCACCACCTCCGCCCATGTTTTTCGTGGTCTACCTCTACCACGTCTTCCTTCAACTGGCATTTCCTGACACTTCTTCACCCATCGGTCATCCTCCATGCGCATCACATGTCCATACCACCTCAGTCTCCTCTCCCGTACACTACATTCTATCCCTCTCAGACACAGTTTCTCTCCCAACACATCACATGTCCATACCACCTCAGTCTCCTCTCCCGTACACTACATTCTATCCCTCTCAGACACAGTTTCTCTCTCAACACATCACATGTCCATACCTCCTCAGTCTCCTCTCCCGCACACTACATTCTATCCGTCTCAGACACAATTTCTCTCTCAACACATCACATGTCCATACCACCTCCGTCTCCTCTCCCGCACACTACATTCTATCCGTCTCAGACACAGTTTCTCTCTCAACACATCACATGTCCATACCACCTCAGTCTCCTCTCCCGTACACTACATTCTATCCCTCTCAGACACAGTTTCTCTCTCAACACATCACATGTCCATACCACCTCCGTCTCCTCTCCCGCACACTACATTCTATCCGTCTCAGACACAGTTTCTCTCTCAACACATCACATGTCCATATCACCTCAGTCTCCTCTCCCGCACACTACATTCTATCCGTCTCAGACACAGTTTCTCTCTCAACACATCACATGTCCATACCACCTCAGTCTCCTCTCCCGTACACTACATTCTATCCCTCTCAGACACAGTTTCTCTCTCAACACATCACATGTCCATACCACCTCAGTCTCCTCTCCCGCACACTACATTCTATCCGTCTCAGACACAGTTTCTCTCTCAACACATCACATGTCCATACCACCTCAGTCTCCTCTCCCGCACACTACATTCTATCCCTCTCAGACACAGTTTCTCTCTCAACACATCACATGTCCATACCACCTCAGTCTCCTCTCCCGTACACTACATTCTATCCCTCTCAGACACAGTTTCTCTCTCAACACATCACATGTCCATACCACCTCAGTCTCCTCTCCCGCACACTACAACCTATCCCTCTTATACACATCACATGTCCATACCATCTCAGTCTTCTCTCCCGTACACTACATTCTATCCCTCTCAGACACAGTTTCTCTCTCAACACATCACATGTCCATACCACCTCAGTCTCCTCTCCCGCACACTACAACCTATCCCTCTCAGACACAGTTTCTCTCTCAACACATCACATGTCCATACCACCTCAGTCTCCTCTCCCGCACCCTACATTCTATCCGTCTCAGACACAGTTTCTCTCTCAACACATCACATGTCCATACCACCTCAGTCTCCTCTCCCGCACACTACATTCTATCCGTCTCAGACACAGTTTCTCTCTCAACACATCACATGTCCATACCACCTCAGTCTCCTCTCCCGCACACTACATTCTATCCGTCTCAGACACAGTTTCTCTCTCAACACATCACATGTCCATACCACCTCAGTCTCCTCTCCCGCACACTACATTCTATCCGTCTCAGACACAGTTTCTCTCTCAACACATCACATGTCCATACCACCTCAGTCTCCTCTCCCGCACACTACATTCTATCCGTCTCAGACACAGTTTCTCTCTCAACACATCACATGTCCATACCACCTCAGTCTCCTCTCCCGTACACTACATTCTATCCCTCTCAGACACAGTTTCTCTCTCAACACATCACATGTCCATACCACCTCAGTCTCCTCTCCCGCACACTACATTCTATCCGTCTCAGACACAGTTTCTCTCTCAACACATCACATGTCCATACCACCTCAGTCTCCTCTCCCGCACACTACATTCTATCCCTCTCAGACACAGTTTCTCTCTCAACACATCACATGTCCATACCACCTCAGTCTCCTCTCCCGTACACTACATTCTATCCCTCTCAGACACAGTTTCTCTCTCAACACATCACATGTCCATACCACCTCAGTCTCCTCTCCCGCACACTACATTCTATCCGTCTCAGACACAGTTTCTCTCTCAACACATCACATGTCCATACCACCTCAGTCTCCTCTCCCGCACACTACATTCTATCCCTCTCAGACACAGTTTCTCTCTCAACACATCACATGTCCATACCACCTCAGTCTCCTCTCCCGTACACTACATTCTATCCCTCTCAGACACAGTTTCTCTCTCAACACATCACATGTCCATACCACCTCAGTCTCCTCTCCCGTACACTACATTCTATCCCTCTCAGACACAGTTTCTCTCTCAACACATCACATGTCCATACCACCTCAGTCTCCTCTCCCGCACACTACAACCTATCCCTCTCAGACACAGTTTCTCTCTCAACACATCACATGTCCATACCACCTCAGTCTCCTCTCCCGTACACTACATTCTATCCCTCTCAGACACAGTTTCTCTCTCAACACATCACATGTCCATACCACCTCAGTCTCCTCTCCCGCACACTACAACCTATCCCTCTCAGACACAGTTTCTCTCTCAACACATCACATGTCCATACCACCTCAGTCTCCTCTCCCGCACACTACATTCTATCCCTCTCAGACACAGTTTCTCTCTCAACACATCACATGTCCATACCACCTCAGTCTCCTCTCCCGTACACTACATTCTATCCCTCTCAGACACAGTTTCTCTCTCAACACATCACATGTCCATACCACCTCAGTCTCCTCTCCCGCACACTACATTCTATCCGTCTCAGACACAGTTTCTCTCTCAACACATCACATGTCCATACCACCTCAGTCTCCTCTCCCGCACACTACATTCTATCCCTCTCAGACACAGTTTCTCTCTCAACACATCACATGTCCATACCACCTCAGTCTCCTCTCCCGCACACTACATTCTATCCCTCTCAGACACAGTTTCTCTCTCAACACATTTATGCTAGGTCCTTCACGCACATTTACACTGCACATCCAACGGAGTATGCTTGCCTCATTTCTCTCCAGCCGTCGCATATCCTCTGCAGTTTTATTTTACATTACTACGGAGTAACCAAACCAACCTGCCCACCTCGTCGAGTGCTCTAATCTGCATACTGAGATGTTGGTATACAACCAACATATACTCAAAATATATATATATATATTTTGAGTATATGTTGGTTGTATACCAACACCTCAGTATGCAGATTAGAGCACTCGACGAGGTGGGCAGGTTGGTTTGGTTACTCCGTAGTAATGTAAAATAAAATAAATAAGTCAAATATTTAAAATTTGGCTTCGTTTATTACTGCTATATATATATTTTGGTGACAGCCATCTTTGGCTGTGACCTCTTCAGGCAGTCCGAATTAGTGTGGTAGAGACGAGTACACATGTTGTTGAGGTGTTTAACTTCGTCAATACTCTGATATGTCCAGTCGGACTGCCTGAAGAGGTCACAGTCAAAGATGGCTGTCACCGAAATATTTATAGCAGTAATAAACGAAGCCAAATTTTAAATATTTGACTTATTTATTTTATTTTATATATATATATATGGAGAGAGTGAGATAGGTAGATATATATATATCATCATCATCATTTTACGTCCGCTTTTCCCTGCTTGCAAGGGTATATATATATATATATATATATATATAGATATATATATAGATATATAGATATTCAAAACAACAAACAGCGGAGGACGCGTTTCGCACCTTTCCGACAGACAACCTTTCTCCCACCCCGAAAAAACCCCCAGTTGATGGATGTGAATCCGAAATATATAGGGACTATTAAATCTCTCCCAAGGTAACTCTCTCTCGTGTTGTTATTTTAATTTTATCCTTTATACTCTTTCCTTCATTCCTCTACACGTCTCATACACACCACGCATCTCAACGTACACCCACTTACATCTCTCTCTCCACCACCGGATCTTGTTACCCGGAGATTTACCCATTTGCATTGTCGAGGCTTCCAAACGACTTAAAGATATTTACTATATATATATATATGTGAAGGCGTGTGGCTGAGTGGTTAGAGAATTGGATTCGCAATCGTAAGGTTGTGAGTTTGATTCCTGGACCAGGCGATGCGTTATGTCCTTGAGCAAGACACTTTATTTCACGTTGCTCCTTCTACCTGGAGTTGCGACCGATAGATAGTATTAGCAATTGGAAAGACCAACGGAAACATTGTTCCCTCGGTCCGATTTGATGAAAGTCGATCGTTCCTTTATATATATATATATATATATATATTAAGGAATTGAGAGAGAGACTGAGCATAAGAGGAATCAAATGCTGCGTGCAGGAGAGGCGGTTACGCTGGTATGGACATGTGATGCGTATGAAGGATGACAGCTGCATAAAAAGGTGCAGAGCACTAGAAGTTGATGGAAACCGCGGAGTGGGGAGACCCAAGATGACCTGGGATGAGGTGATAAAAGCTGACCTTACCCAATTGCACCTCTCAAAGTCAATGACACACGACCGTGACCTCTGGCGTCACGCAGTAATACAGAGTACCCGACCTCCCATGGGTACATGCTGAAGCATATAGACAATATGCCCCCACACCGCAAGGTGGTCGTGGAGGTGCCACGGCAAAAAAGCACCCAGTCCACACTGTAAAGTGGACGTGTAGGCGCCACGAAAAAGCACCCAGCACTCACTGTAAATGAGGTTGGTGTTAGGAAGGGCATCCAGCTGTAGAAATCAAGCCAGATCAGTTCCTGTATGAGCAAGGCATGGTCAGCCGACCAGACACTGCCCACAACAGGACAACCCGTCTAACCCATGCTAGCGTGGAAGAACGGACGTAAAACGGTGATGATGATGATGATATATATAAATATAACAGTGCCACCTAATAGCGGGCTACACTGTCAGATGGGTCTAAGGTCCTCGTTTCGGTGCCATCCAGTACTGGGTTCCAAAAATATGGTTCCATTAGTGATGAGTTGGACCCTGAAAACATGGTCCTGTTGTAAGAGGGCTTCAGTGCAGCCAGTTGACCTGCCCTTCCTCATGACGGAGCTATCCAGTCCCACACTTTAAGCGTGGTTGGCGTTAAGAAGGGCATCCAGCTGTAAAGTACCCAGCCAAATTTACAGTCCCTGCTGGAGCAAGTTGTGACATGGCCAACACTGGCCAGACTTGCCTCCCTGCATGGATGACCCGTCTAACCCATGCAAGTGTGGAAACATTGATGTTAAACGGAACTGATGATGAATGACACACGACCGTGACTTCTGGCGTCACGCAGTAATACAGAGTACCCGACCTCCCATGGGTACATGCTGAAGCATATAGACAATATGCCCCCACACCCCCCACCGCAAGGTGGTCGTGGAGGTGCCACGGCAAAAAAGCACCCAGTCCACACTGTATAGTGGACGTGTAGGCGCCATGAAAAAGCACCCAGCACTCACTGTAAATGAGGTTGGTGTTAGGAAGGGCATCCAGCTGTAGAAATCAAGCCAAATCAGTTCCCGTATGAGCAAGGCATGGTCAGCCGACTAGACACTGCCCACAACAGGACAACCCGTCTAACCCATGCTAGCGTGGAAGAACGGACGTAAAACGGTGATGATGATGATGATGTACTCTTTCAGTCATTACCCAAGATTCATGTCTAACTTATTTGTCTTTATTGTTATTTCAGGCGCAGTAAACACACTGTTGTAGCATACAATGAAGCTATTTATGTGTTTGGAGGAGATAATGGGTAAGAAATATCATTTATTTATCCTCTTTCAAATATTTACACATGGTTTCGGGTTCATTCCCACTGTGTGCCCCCTTGGGCAAGTTCTTTGAGATCACCCCCAATACCTTATTAGTGGAATTTGGTAGGCAGAACATTTTTTTTAACCCTTTAGCATTTAAACTGGCCATATCTGGCCAGAGTTCTCTCACCTTTCTGTTCAAACTGGCTGTAACCAGCTGCTCATACTTATGTTAAGGTATTGTTCTCAAAATAAATAATATCAAAATCTCACAGATTCGATATTATGTGAGATAATTATGTGAGGTAAAGCCTTTACTGTGAAAATACAATAGTATATATAGAGTAATGTAAATGTTATGTGAGATATTATGTGAGGTAAAGCCTTTACTGTGACAATACAATAGTATATATAGAGTAATGTAAATGTTATGTGGGATATTATGTGAGGTAAAGCCTTTACTGTGAAAATACAATAGTATATATAGAGTAATGTAAATGTTATGTGGGATATTATGTGAGGTAAAGCCTTTACTGTGACAATACAATAGTATATATAGAGTAATGTAAATGTTATGTGGGATATTATGTGAGGTAAAGCCTTTACTGTGACAATACAATAGTATATATAGAGTAATGTAGATGTTATGTGGGATATTATGTGAGGTAAAGCCTTTACTGTGACAATACAATAGTATATATAGAGTAATGTAAATGTTATGTGAGATATTATGTGAGGTAATGCCTTTACTGTGAAAATACAATAGTATATATAGAGTAATGTAAATGTTATGTGGGATATTATGTGAGGTAAAGCCTTTACTGTGACAATACAATAGTATATATAGAGTAATGTAAATGTTATGTGAGATATTATGTGAGGTAAAGCCTTTACTGTGACAATACAATAGTATATATAGAGTAATGTAAATGTTATGTGAGATATTATGTGAGGTAAAGCCTTTACTGTGACAATACAATAGTATATATAGAGTAATGTAAATGTTATGTGAGATATTATGTGAGGTAAAGCCTTTACTGTGACAATACAATAGTATATATAGAGTAATGTAAATGTTATGTGAGGTAAAGCCTTTACTGAGAAAATACAATAGTATATATAGAGTAATGTAAATGTTATGTGAGATATTATGTGAGGTAAAGCCTTTACTGTGACAATACAATAGTATATATAGAGTAATGTAAATGTTATGTGAGGTAAAGCCTTTACTGTGAAAATACAATAGTATATATAGAGTAATGTAAATGTTATGTGAGATATTATGTGAGGTAAAGCTTTTACTGAGAAAATACAATAGTATATATAGAGTAATGTAAATGTTATGTGAGGTAAAGCCTTTACTGTGAAAATACAATAGTATATAGAGAGTAATGTAAATGTTATGTGAGATATTATGTGAGGTAAAGCCTTTACCGTGAAAATATAATAGTATATATAGAGTAATGTAAATGTTATGTGAGATATTATGTGAGGTAAAGCCTTTACCGTGACAATACAATAGTATATATAGAGTAATGTAAATGTTATGTGAGGTAAAGCCTTTACTGTGAAAATACAATAGTATATATAGAGTAATGTAAATGTTATGTGAGATATTATGTGAGGTAAAGCCTTTATTGTGAAAATACAATAGTAAATATAGAGTAATGTAAATGTTATGTGAGATATTATGTGAGGTAAAGCCTTTACTGTGAAAATACAATAGTATATATAGAGTAATGTAAATGTTATGTGAGATATGTGAGGTAAAGCCTTTACTGTGAAAATACAATAGTATATATAGAGTAATGTAAATGTTATGTGAGGTAAAGCCTTTACCGTGAAAATATAATAGTATCATCATCATCATCATCACCGTTTTCCGTCCGTTCTTCCACGCTAGCATGGGTTAGACGGAATATATAGAGTAATGTAAATGTTATGTGAGATATTATTTGAGGTAAAGCCTTTACCGTGAAAATACAATAGTATATATAGAGTAATGTAAATGTTATGTGAGATATTATGTGAGGTAAAGCCTTTACTGTGAAAATACAATAGTATATATAGAGTAATATAAATGTTATGTGAGATATTATGTGAGGTAAAGCCTTTACTGTGAAAATACAATAGTATATATAGAGTAATGTAAATGATACAGCTGGATACCCTTCCTAGCGCCAACCACATTGACAGTGTGTGCTGGGTACTTTTTGTTGTGACACCTACATGACCACTTTACAGTGTGGACTGGGCACCTTTGTTGTCATCATCTTCGTTTAGCGTCCATCTTCCACGCTAGCATAGGTTAGATGGGAGTTGTCCCACTTGAGGCAAGATTGGTCAGGTGACCGTGTCTCGCTCATATAGGACTATCTGGCAGGTTTTCTACAGTTGGATGCCCTTCCTAACACCAACCACATTTACAGTGTGGAACTGGCAGCCTTTTCACCGTGTTACCTACACGGTCACATTACAGCGTGGACTGTGTGTTTTTTTTCTCGTGACACCTACACGACCTCTTTAGTTTGGAATGGATGGTCACGTGATGTGTATGAAAGACGACAGCTGTATAAAAAAGTGCAGGGCAATCAAAATAGATGGAAGCTATGGAGTAGGCAGACCTAGAAAAACATGGGACGACTTGATAAATTCCGACCTCACACACTTACACCTCTCCAAGACAATGTCACTGGACCGAGATCTTTGGCGCTACGCAGTAATACAGAAGACCCGCCTTACCTAAGTGCAAAGCGATATACCTACAGTCAGTAGGCACCTTTAACAAAAATACACCCCCGTCCCACTAACCCCACTCCATCCACACCACCCCTTTCAATGTAAAGTTATGTTGGTACCACAACATCCAGTCCTAAATAAATGAGGTCGTGTAGGTGTCACGACAAAAGAACACACAGTCCACGCTGTAATGTGGCCTTGTAGGTAACACGGTAAAAACCTCCCTCTCCACACTGTAAATCTGGTTGGTGTTAGGAAGGGCATCCAGCCGTAGAAAACCCGCCAGACAGTCCTGTACGAGCAGGACAACCAATCTTGCCTCAAGTGGGAAAACTCCAGTCCAAACCCATGCAAGCGTGGAAGATGGACGTTAAACGATGATGATGATGATGGATGTTCTGGTGTACCAACATAACTTTATAGAAAGAGGGTGGTGTTGGTGGGAGGATGAAGTGGGGGGGGGTGTATATTTGGTTAAGAGGTGCCTACTGACTGCAGGTTTCGCTTTGTACATAGGCAAGGCGGGTCTTCTGTATTACTGTGTAGCGCCAAAGATCTCGGTCCAGTGACATTGTCTTAGAGAGGTGCAAGTGTGTAAGGTCGGAATTTACAGATCGTCCCAGGTTTTTCTGGGTCTACCTACTCCATAACTTCCATCTATTTTGATCGCCCTGCACTTTTTTTTATACAGCTGTCATCTTTCATACGCATCACGTGACCATACCAACGTAGTCTTCTCTCAAGTAAATAGCATCTGATCCCTCATCATCATCATCATCATCATCGTTTAACGTCCGTGTTCCATGCTTACGTGGGTTTGGACGGGAGTTTTCCCACTTGAGGCAAGAGTGGTTGTCTTGCTCGCATAGGACTGTCTGGCGGGTTTTCTACATCTGGATGCCCTTCCTAACACCAACCACATTTACAGTGTGGGGCTGGGAGGTTTTTACCGTGTTACCTACACAGCCACATTACAGCGTGGACTGTCTGGCAGGTTTTCTACAGCTGGATGCCCTTCCTAACACCAACCACATTTACAGTGTGGGACAGGGAGGTTTTTACCGTGTTACCTACACGGCCACATTACAGCGTGGACTGTGTGTTTTTTTGTCGTGACACCTACACGACCTCATTTGTTTCGGCCTGGATGTTGTGGCACCAACATAACTTTACATTCTTATTGCTAATTTCTCACTTATGTGTCAATGTTAAAAGGGTAACAATGTCCCCACTCTAAGGGGTATCTTGGTTCTCAGGATATTTCTGCCCCTTCATCTTGTTTGGGTTTTTCATATTTATTATGTTTTTTTTCTTCTTTTCTCAGTAAAACCATGTTAAACGATCTGCTCCGGTTTGATGTAAAAGACAAATCCTGGGGAAGGTGAGTATTGATGTTGTTGTTGTTGTTGTTGTGGGTTATATACTTGGCTTGTAACATTATGGTTAAACTGGCTGCTCTTTAATATAATTCATACATTGTTTCATTTTGGCTGGGCATCAGAGTGGGAAGGATGATGATGATGATCATCATCATCATCATATGTCCACTTTTCCCTGCTTGCAAGGGTGGGACGGGTCTTATTCAGCACAGCATCTCTCCACCTGTCACGGTCCTTCGTCATCTCCTCCGTGAGCTTCAGCGATCTGAGGTCTGTTCTCACCACCTCCGCCCATGTTTTTTGTGGTCTTCCTCTATCACTTCTTTCCTCATACATTCTAACCACATGTCCATAGTATTGGAGCTGTGATCCCACAACTCGGAGAAGTAGGGGCTCTACGTGGAGCGACTCACTGATGAGCTACGCACTCAATTGTGTAAGTCCCTCCAGATAGTCTTTGGAGGAACCCCATTTTGGCTGCTTGCATTCACAATCGCATTTACATGTATATAATCATATATATGTGTGTGTGTGTATATATATATATCTCATCATCATCATTTTACGTCCGCTCTTCTCTGCTTGCAAGGGTGGGACGGGTCTTATTCAGCACAGCATCTCTCCACTTGTCACGGTCCTTCGTCATCCCCTCCGTGAGCTTCAGCGATCTGAGGTCTGCTCTCACCACCTCCGCCCATGTTTTTCGTGGTCTACCTCTACCACGTCTTCCTTCTACTGGGATTTCCTGGCACTTCTTCAACCAGCGGTCATCCTCCATGCGCATCACATGTCCATACCAACGCAGTCTTCTCTCCTGCACACTATATATATATATTTACTTCCCTCTGAAGAAGAGATATTATCTCGAAATATAAGGATTCTCTCCTGCACACTATATATATATATTTACTTCCCTCTGAAGAAGAGATATTATCTCGAAATATAAGGATTCTCTCCTGCACACTATATATATATATTTACTTCCCTCTGAAGAAGAGATATTATCTCGAAATATAAGGATTCTCTCCTGCACACTATATATATATATTTACTTCCCTCTGAAGAAGAGATATTATCTCGAAATATAAGGATTCTCTCCTACACACTATATATATATATTTACTTCCCTCTGAAGAAGAGATATTATCTCGAAATATAAGGATATTCAAATAAATTTAATGTAAAAGACTAATTGTCAGCGATATCTTTTGCATTTGTATTTATATTCTCTATCCATACCTGGAGTATTCTGGTCTTCTAACTTCAAACGTATATATATATATCAAAGGTATATATTGAGTTATGAACTCAAAATAGTCTCTTACAACAAAATAGCTCTAAGAAAGAGATATTTCTGAGCCGTATATTACAATAGAATACAAAAGAAAAACGAACACAGACATATAGATATATGTGTTCAAATCGTAAGGGACCAGATTCGCTAAGGTGAAAGAATACTAACTGTAGACAATAGGGTTTGCTTGTCTCAATTTAAGAAAAAATTAAGAAAATAAATACAAACCGGATTTGTGGTAACTACCAATCACCTGGACAACTTGTTGTTGTTTCGCAAAGTTAATTATGACTAGAATTACCAATCCAAGCTCTTAATATTCTTAGAAGTGTCTAGGATACTAATTCATCACCCACTGATGAGTTTGGATTGGTAATTCTATTCACAATTAACTTTGCGAAACAACAACAAGCTGTCTGGGTGATTGGTAGTTACCACAATTCCGGTTTGTATTTATTTTCTTGATTTATTCTTAAATTGAGACAGGCAAACCCTATTGTCTATAGTTAGTATTCTTTCACCTTAGCCAATCTGGTCCCTTACGATTTGAACACATATATCTATATGTCTGTGTTCGTTTTTCTTTTGTATTCTATTGTAATTATATATCATCATCATCATCATCATCATCATCATTTTACGTCCACTTTTCCCTGCTTGCAAGGGTGGGACGGGAACTGATGCTGGCTTGATTTCTACAGCTGGATGCCCTTCCCAACACCAACCTCATTTACAGTGAGTGCTGGGTGCTTTTTTGCCGTGGCACCTCCACGACCATTTTGCAGTGGAATGATAGGGACCTCAGTCCCTATCATCTCATTTCTACAGCTGAGTAAACTGGAGCAATGTGAAATAAAGTGTCTTCCTCAAGGAAACAACACATCACCCGGTCTGAGAATTGAACTCACAACCTTTCGATTGCAAGGCCAATGCTCTAACCACTAAGCCATGTGACTCCATTCATATATATATATTCCAAGTCTTCCTAGGCCTGCCTACTCCCTGGCTACCATCAGCTGTCATCCTTCAAACACATCACATGTCCATACCAATGCAATCTCCTCTCCTGCACACATCTGATCTCTCTTAGGCGTAATTTCTCGCACATACACACACACAGGCACTAATTCATAGACACACCTTCCATCTATTTACAGTGACATAAGCCTAACACCTTCTCTTCTCTGTCTCCAATCCAACCGTGGCCTTCACTACAGAGACATTCCCACTCCAACACTACAACGATTCTGTAGACACAGACATACACATAGACACACCTTCCATCTATTTACAGTGACATAAGCCTAACACCTTCTCTTCTCTGTCTCCAATCCAACCGTGGCCTTCACTACAGAGACATTCCCACTCCAACACTACAACGATTCTGTAGACACAGACATACACATAGACACACCTTCCATCTATTTACAGTGACATAAGCCTAACACCTTCTCTTCTCTGTCTCCAACCCAACCGTGGCCTTCACTACAGAGACATTCCCACTCCAACACTACAACGATTCTGTAGACACAGACATACACATAGACACACCTTCCATCTATTTACAGTGACATAAGCCTAACACCTTCTCTTCTCTGTCTCCAATCCAACCGTGGCCTTCACTACAGAGACATTCCCACTCCAACACTACAACGATTCTGTAGACACAGACATAGACACACCTTCCATCTATTTACAGTGACATAAGCCTAACACCTTCTCTTCTCTGTCTCCAATCCAACCGTGGCCTTCACTACAGAGACATTCCCACTCCAACACTACAACGATTCTGTAGACACAGACATACACATAGACACACCTTCCATCTATTTACAGTGACATAAGCCTAACACCTTCTCTTCTCTGTCTCCAATCCAACCGTGGCCTTCACTACAGAGACATTCCCACTCCAACACTACAACGATTCTGTAGACACAGACATAGACACACCTTCCATCTATTTACAGTGACATAAGCCTAACACCTTCTCTTCTCTGTCTCCAATCCAACCGTGGCCTTCACTACAGAGACATTCCCACTCCAACACTACAACGATTCTGTAGACACAGACATACACATAGACACACCTTCCATCTATTTACAGTGACATAAGCCTAACACCTTCTCTTCTCTGTCTCCAACCCAACCGTGGCCTTCACTACAGAGACATTCCCACTCCAACACTACAACGATTCTGTAGACACAGACATACACATAGACACACCTTCCATCTATTTACAGTGACATAAGCCTAACACCTTCTCTTCTCTGTCTCCAACCCAACCGTGGCCTTCACTACAGAGACATTCCCACTCCAACACTACAACGATTCTGTAGACACAGACATACACATAGACACACCTTCCATCTATTTACAGTGACATAAGCCTAACACCTTCTCTTCTCTGTCTCCAATCCAACCGTGGCCTTCACTACAGAGACATTCCCACTCCAACACTACAACGATTCTGTAGACACAGACATACACATAGACACACCTTCCATCTATTTACAGTGACATAAGCCTAACACCTTCTCTTCTCTGTCTCCAATCCAACCGTGGCCTTCACTACAGAGACATTCCCACTCCAACACTACAACGATTCTGTAGACACAGACATACACATAGACACACCTTCCATCTATTTACAGTGACATAAGCCTAACACCTTCTCTTCTCTGTCTCCAATCCAACCGTGGCCTTCACCACAGAGACATTCCCACTTCAACACTACAACGATTCTGTAGACACAGACATACACATAGACACACCTTCCATCTATTTACAGTGACATAAGCCTAACACCTTCTCTTCTCTGTCTCCAATCCAACCGTGGCCTTCACCACAGAGACATTCCCACTTCAACACTACAACGATTCTGTAGACACAGACATACACATAGACACACCTTCCATCTATTTACAGTGACATAAGCCTAACACCTTCTCTTCTCTGTCTCCAATCCAACCGTGGCCTTCACCACAGAGACATTCCCACTTCAACACTACAACGATTCTGTAGACACAGACATACACATAGACACACCTTCCATCTATTTACAGTGACATAAGCCTAACACCTTCTCTTCTCTGTCTCCAATCCAACCGTGGCCTTCACCACAGAGACATTCCCACTTCAACACTACAACGATTCTGTAGACACAGACATAGACACACCTTCCATCTATTTACAGTGACATAAGCCTAACACCTTCTCTTCTCTGTCTCCAATCCAACCGTGGCCTTCACCACAGAGACATTCCCACTTCAACACTACAACGATTCTGTAGACACAGACATAGACACACCTTCCATCTATTTACAGTGACATAAGCCTAACACCTTCTCTTCTCTGTCTCCAATCCAACCGTGGCCTTCACTACAGAGACATTCCCACTTCAACACTACAACGATTCTGTAGACACAGACATACACATAGACACACCTTCCATCTATTTACAGTGACATAAGCCTAACACCTTCTCTTCTCTGTCTCCAATCCAACCGTGGCCTTCACCACAGAGACATTCCCACTTCAACACTACAACGATTCTGTAGACACAGACATACACATAGACACACCTTCCATCTATTTACAGTGACATAAGCCTAACACCTTCTCTTCTCTGTCTCCAATCCAACCGTGGCCTTCACTACAGAGACATTCCCACTCCAACACTACAACGATTCTGTAGACACAGACATACACATAGACACACCTTCCATCTATTTACAGTGACATAAGCCTAACACCTTCTCTTCTCTGTCTCCAATCCAACCGTGGCCTTCACTACAGAGACATTCCCACTCCAACACTACAACGATTCTGTAGACACAGACATACACATAGACACACCTTCCATCTATTTACAGTGACATAAGCCTAACACCTTCTCTTCTCTGTCTCCAATCCAACCGTGGCCTTCACCACAGAGACATTCCCACTTCAACACTACAACGATTCTGTAGACACAGACATACACATAGACACACCTTCCATCTATTTACAGTGACATAAGCCTAACACCTTCTCTTCTCTGTCTCCAATCCAACCGTGGCCTTCACTACAGAGACATTCCCACTCCAACACTACAACGATTCTGTAGACACAGACATACACATAGACACACCTTCCATCTATTTACAGTGACATAAGCCTAACACCTTCTCTTCTCTGTCTCCAATCCAACCGTGGCCTTCACTACAGAGACATTCCCACTCCAACACTACAACGATTCTGTAGACACAGACATACACATAGACACACCTTCCATCTATTTACAGTGACATAAGCCTAACACCTTCTCTTCTCTGTCTCCAATCCAACCGTGGCCTTCACTACAGAGACATTCCCACTCCAACACTACAACGATTCTGTAGACACAGACATACACATAGACACACCTTCCATCTATTTACAGTGACATAAGCCTAACACCTTCTCTTCTCTGTCTCCAATCCAACCGTGGCCTTCACTACAGAGACATTCCCACTTCAACACTACAACGATTCTGTAGACACAGACATAGACACACCTTCCATCTATTTACAGTGACATAAGCCTAACACCTTCTCTTCTCTGTCTCCAATCCAACCGTGGCCTTCACTACAGAGACATTCCCACTTCAACACTACAACGATTCTGTAGACACAGACATAGACACACCTTCCATCTATTTACAGTGACATAAGCCTAACACCTTCTCTTCTCTGTCTCCAATCCAACCGTGGCCTTCACTACAGAGACATTCCCACTCCAACACTACAACGATTCTGTAGACACAGACATACACATAGACACACCTTCCATCTATTTACAGTGACATAAGCCTAACACCTTCTCTTCTCTGTCTCCAATCCAACCGTGGCCTTCACTACAGAGACATTCCCACTCCAACACTACAACGATTCTGTAGACATACACATAGACACACCTTCCATCTATTTACAGTGACATAAGCCTAACACCTTCTCTTCTCTGTCTCCAATCCAACCGTGGCCTTCACTACAGAGACATTCCCACTCCAACACTACAACGATTCTGTAGACACAGACATACACATAGACACACCTTCCATCTATTTACAGTGACATAAGCCTAACACCTTCTCTTCTCTGTCTCCAATCCAACCGTGGCCTTCACCACAGAGACATTCCCACTCCAACACTACAACGATTCTGTAGACACAGACATACACATAGACACACCTTCCATCTATTTACAGTGACATAAGCCTAACACCTTCTCTTCTCTGTCTCCAATCCAACCGTGGCCTTCACTACAGAGACATTCCCACTCCAACACTACAACGATTCTGTAGACACAGACATAGACACACCTTCCATCTATTTACAGTGACATAAGCCTAACACCTTCTCTTCTCTGTCTCCAATCCAACCGTGGCCTTCACTACAGAGACATTCCCACTCCAACACTACAACGATTCTGTAGACACAGACATACACATAGACACACCTTCCATCTATTTACAGTGACATAAGCCTAACACCTTCTCTTCTCTGTCTCCAATCCAACCGTGGCCTTCACTACAGAGACATTCCCACTCCAACACTACAACGATTCTGTAGACACAGACATACACATAGACACACCTTCCATCTATTTACAGTGACATAAGCCTAACACCTTCTCTTCTCTGTCTCCAATCCAACCGTGGCCTTCACTACAGAGACATTCCCACTCCAACACTACAACGATTCTGTAGACACAGACATACACATAGACACACCTTCCATCTATTTACAGTGACATAAGCCTAACACCTTCTCTTCTCTGTCTCCAATCCAACCGTGGCCTTCACTACAGAGACATTCCCACTCCAACACTACAACGATTCTGTAGACACAGACATACACATAGACACACCTTCCATCTATTTACAGTGACATAAGCCTAACACCTTCTCTTCTCTGTCTCCAATCCAACCGTGGCCTTCACTACAGAGACATTCCCACTCCAACACTACAACGATTCTGTAGACACAGACATACACATAGACACACCTTCCATCTATTTACAGCGACATAAGCCTAACACCTTCTCTTCTCTGTCTCCAATCCAACCGTGGCCTTCACTACAGAGACATTCCCACTCCAACACTACAACGATTCTGTAGACACAGACATACACATAGACACACCTTCCATCTATTTACAGTGACATAAGCCTAACACCTTCTCTTCTCTGTCTCCAATCCAACCGTGGCCTTCACTACAGAGACATTCCCACTTCAACACTACAACGATTCTGTAGACACAGACATAGACACACCTTCCATCTATTTACAGTGACATAAGCCTAACACCTTCTCTTCTCTGTCTCCAATCCAACCGTGGCCTTCACTACAGGGACACCACCACTCCAACACTACAACGATTCTGTAGACACAGACATAGACACACCTTCCATCTATTTACAGTAACATAAGCCTAACACCTTCTCTTCTCTGTCTCCAATCCAACTAGAGCCTTCACCACAGGGACACCACCACTCCAACGCTACCACCATTCTACTGTGGTTTATGACCAAAGCATGTTTGTATTCGGTAAAGTATAACTTTTATAGCTTGTTTCCTTTTATTTCACATTTACACACACCACTGATACTATAAACATCTGAATTAACAAACCTCTTTAGCAAGACATTCTTGAAAAGTACTAAACATCACTATGACAATAAGACATTAAAAATTAAAGTTTTTACGCTAATACTGTAAATTTTCATAGCAATCTGTCCACCAGTAAAGTTACTGAAAACATTTAAATTTAAAAACTACATGAAACCACATTAGCAAAGGTAACAGAAAAACTGACCCCTGGGCTGTTTTCTGCTAGTGTATGTAGTGTGCATATTGATATTATACACACATCATCATCATTTTACACCCACTTTTCTCTACTTGCAAGGGTTGGACGGGTCCTATTCAGCATAGCATCTCTCCACTTGTCACGGTCCTATTCAGCACAGCATCTCTCCACTTGTCACAGTCCTATTCAGCACAGCATCTCTCCACTTGTCACAGTCCTATTCAGCACAGCATCTCTCCACTTGTCACAGTCCTATTCAGCATCTCTCCACTTGTCACAGTCCTATTCAGCACAGTACCTCTCCACTTGTCACAGTCCTATTCAGCACAGCACCTCTCCACTTGTCACAGTCCTATTCAGCACAGCATCTCTCCACTTGTAACAGTCCTATTCAGCACCTCTCCACTTGTCACAGTCCTATTCAGCACAGCATCTCTCCACTTGTCACGGTCCTATTCAGCACAGCATCTCTCCACTTGTCACGGTCCTATTCAGCACAGCATCTCTCCACTTGTCACAGTCCTATTCAGCACAGCATCTCTCCACTTGTCACGGTCCTATTCAGCACAGCATCTCTCCACTTGTCACAGTCCTATTCAGCACCTCTCCACTTGTCACAGTCCTATTCAGCACAGCATCTCTCCACTTGTAACAGTCCTATTCAGCATCTCTCCACTTGTCACAGTCCTATTCAGCACAGCACCTCTCCACTTGTCACAGTCCTATTCAGCACAGCATCTCTCCACTTGTCACAGTCCTATTCAGCACAGCATCTCTCCACTTGTCACAGTCCTATTCAGCATCTCTCCACTTGTCACAGTCCTATTCAGCATTTCTCCACTTGTCACAGTCCTATTCAGCACAGCATCTCTCCACTTGTCACAGTCCTATTCAGCACAGCACCTCTCCACTTGTCACAGTCCTATTCAGCACAGCATCTCTCCACTTGTCACAGTCCTATTCAGCACAGCATCTCTCCACTTGTCACAGTCCTATTCAGCATCTCTCCACTTGTCACAGTCCTATTCAGCACAGCATCTCTCCACTTGTCACAGTCCTATTCAGCATCTCTCCACTTGTCACAGTCCTATTCAGCACAGCATCTCTCCACTTGTCACAGTCCTATTCAGCATCTCTCCACTTGTCACAGTCCTATTCAGCATCTCTCCACTTGTCACAGTCCTATTCAGCACCTCTCCACTTGTCACAGTCCTATTCAGCACAGCATCTCTCCACTTGTCACAGTCCTATTCAGCACAGCATCTCTCCACTTGTCACAGTCCTTCGTCATCTCCTCCGTGAGATCCAGCAATCTGAGGTCTGCTCTCGCCACCTCCGCCCATGATTTTCGTGGTCTACCTCTACTGCGTCTTCCTTCCACTGGACTTCCTGGCACTCCTTTACCCAGCGGTCAACCCCCATGTGCATCACATGTCCATACCAACGCAGTCTTCTCTCCCGCACACTACGCAAATATATATGTATATAGGCACATGGCTTAGTGGTTAGAGCATTGGGCTTGCAATCGAAAGGTTGTGAGTTCAATTCTCGGACCGGGTGATGTGTTGTTTCCTTGAGCAAGACACTTTATTTCACATTGCTCCAGTTTACTCAGTTGTAGAAATGAGATGATAGGACTGGGGTCCCTATTATTCCACTGTAAAGTGGTCGTGGAGGTGCCACGGCAAAAAAGCACCCACCACTCACTTAAATGAGGTTGGTGTTAGGAAGGGCATCCAGCTGTAGAAATCAAGTCAGAATCAGTTCCCGTCCCACCCTTGCAGGCAGGGAAAAGTAGACGTAAAAATGATGATGATATATATGATACGTAAATTGAAAAGTATAGTAAATGAGGCAAGCATGCTCCGTTGGATGTGCAATGTCAATGTGCGTGAACGACCGAGCATGGATGTGTTGAGAGAGAAACTGTGTCTGAGAGGGATAAATTGTAGTGTGTGGGAGAGGAGACTGCGGTGGTATGGACATGTGATGCGCATGGAGGATGACTGCTGGGTAAAGAAGTGCCAAGAAATCCCAATAGAGGGAAGACCACGAAAAACATGGGCGGAGGTGGTGAGAGCAGTCCTCAGATTGCTGAAACTCATGGAGGAGATGATGAAAGACCGTGACTAGTGGAGAGATGCTGTGCTGAATAGGACCTGTCCAACCCTTGCAAGCAGGGAAAAGTGGACGCAAAATGATGATGATGATGAGTATACTATATTATACTATATTATATTATATTGTACTATATTATATTATAAATACTACAGGCATGCCACATGGGTCACATATGTGTTGTCTGAGGGTCACATGGGTCACATGTGTTGTCTGAGGGCCACACAAAACTACTAATGTGTTGTCTGAGGGCCACATGTGTTGTCTGGGGGGCCACATGGGTCACAGATGTGTTGTCTGAAGGCCACATGGGTCACAGATGTGTTGTCTGAGGGCCACACAAAACAACTAATGTGTTGTCTGAGGGCCACATGGTCACAGATGTGTTGTCTGTGGGACACATGGTCACATATGTGTTGTCTGAGGGCCACATGGTCACATATGTGTTGTCTGAGGGTCACATGGTCACATATGTGTTGTCTGAGGCCCACATGGTCACAGATGTGTTGTCTGAGGGACACATGGTCACATATGTGTTGTCTGAAGGCCACATGGTCACAGATGTGTTGTCTGAGGGCTACATGGGGCACACGTATTGTCTGAGGACCACATGGGTCACAGATGTGTTGTCTGAGGACCACATGGGTCACAGATGTGTTGTCTGAGGGCCACATGGTCACATATGTGTTGTCTGAAGGCCACATGGTCACAGATGTGTTGTCTGAGGGCTACATGGGGCACACGTATTGTCTGAGGACCACATGGGTCACAGATGTGTTGTCTGAGGGCCACATGGGTCACAGATGTGTTGTCTGAGGGCCACAAAAAACCACTAATTCTGCACATTACAAATAATTTTACGAAGATAAAACATGTTCGTGCTGTAAAAACCTTTGTGCGGGCCGCAGGTGTGCCTGTAAAGGGCCGCATGTTTGACATACCTGCTATATTATATTATATTATATTGTACTATATTATGTTATATTGTACTTTCAGGTGGTTATACGGGAGACATACACTCCAACTCTAACTTGACCAACAAAAATGACCTGTTTGAGTACAAGTTTACCACTGGACAATGGCTCAAATGGAAATTTGAAGGACAGTAAGTATAAATTTAATCAATTTAACCGCCCAAATAGAGCAGAAGTTCTCAAACTTTTGGGGCCACCACCCTATATCAAAATATAATAATTGAATAATAATATCAAAATCTCATATATTTGGTATTATGTGAGATATTATGTGAAGTAAAGCCTTTACTGTGACAATACAATAGTATATATAGAGTAATGTAAATGTTATGTGAGATATTATGTGAGGTAAAGCCTTTACTGTGACAATACAATAGTATATATAGAGTAATGTAAATGTTATGTGAGATATTATGTGAGGTAAAGCCTTTACTGTGAAAATACAACAGTATATATAGAGTAATGTAAATGTTATGTGAGATATTATGTGAGGTAAAGCCTTTACTGTGACAATACAACAGTATATATAGAGTAATGTAAATGTTATGTGAGATATTATGTGAGGTAAAGCCTTTACTGTGACAATACAATAGTATATATAGAGTAATGTAAATGTTATGTGAGATATTATGTGAAGTAAAGCCTTTACTGTGGAAATACAATAGTATATATAGAGTAATGTAAATGTTATGTGAGATATTATGTGAAGTAAAGCCTTTACTGTGGAAATACAATAGTATATATAGAGTAATGTAAATGTTATGTGAGATATTATGTGAGGTAAAGCCTTTACTGTGACAATACAATAGTATATATAGAGTAATGTAAATGTTATGTGAGATATTATGAGAGGTAAAGCCTTTACTGTGACAATACAATAGTATATATAGAGTAATGTAAATGTTGTGTGAGATATTATGAGAGGTAAAGCCTTTACTGTGACAATACAATAGTATATATAGAGTAATGTAAATGTTATGTGAGATATTATGTGAGGTAAAGTCTTTACTGTGAAAATACAATAGTATATATAGAGTAATGTAAATGTTATGTGAGGTATTATGTGAGGTAAAGCCTTTACTGTGAAAATACAATAGTATGTGAGATATTATGTGAGGTAAAGCCTATACTGTGACAATACAATAGTATATATAGAGTAATGTAAATGTTATGGGAGATATTATGTGAGGTAAAGCCTTTACTGTGAAAATACAATAGTATATATAGAGTAATGTAAATGTTATGTGAGATATTATGTGAGGTAAAGACTTTACTGTGAAAATATAATAGTATATATAGAGTAATGTAAATGTTAAAAGGTTAAACAGGGAAGGCCAATGGGAAGAAGAATAAGCATTAAAAAAGGAAAACAAGGGAAGCTGTAAAGCATCTAGAAGTTTCTCTGTTGAATCTTTTTGTAACCTCCAAGTACTGAAAGATATTGTTTATAGTTGGTAGATCTTTTACTAAATATTGTATCTCAAATCTTACTTAGACTTGACTTCAGACACATGAGGCAGCCAAAGTGTTCCAATGACCATGGTCAGTCACATCTATCAATACATCCCATGTCTTGAGACACACGACGCAGCCAAAGTGTTCCAATGACCACGGTCAGTTCCATCTATCAATACATCCCATGTCTTGAGACACATGAGGCAGCCAAAGTGTCCCAATGACCACGGTCAGTTCCATCTATCAATACATCCCATGTCTTGAGACACATGAGACAACCAAAGTGTCCCAATGACCACGGTCAGTTCCATCTATCAATACATCCCACATCTTGAGACACACGAGGCAGCCAAAGTGTCCCAATGACCACGGTCAGTTCCATCTATCAATACATCCCATGTCTTGAGACACACGAGGCAGCCAAAGTGTTCCAATGACCACGGTCAGTTCCATCTATCAATACATCCCATGTCTTGAGACACATGAGGCAGCCAAAGTGTTCCAATGACCACGGTCAGTTCCATCTATCAATACATCCCATGTCTTGAGACACACGAGGCAGCCAAAGTGTTCCAATGACCACGGTCAGTTCCATCTATCAATACATCCCATGTCTTGAGACACATGAGGCAGCCAAAGTGTTCCAATGACCAAGGTCAGTTCCATCTATCAATACATCCCGTGTCTTGAGACACATGAGGCAGCCAAAGTGTTCCAATGACCACGGTCAGTTCCATCTATCAATACATCCCATGTCTTGAGACACATGAGGCAGCCAAAGTGTCCCAATGACCACGGTCAGTTACATCTATCAATACATCCTACATCTTGAGACCCATGAGACAGCCAAAGTGCTCCAATGACCACCACGGTCAGTTCCATCTATCAATACATCCCATGTCTTGAGACACATGAGGCAGCCAAAGTGTTCCAATGACCACGGTCAGTTCCATCTATCAATACATCCTACATCTTGAGACCCATGAGACAGCCAAAGTGCTCCAATGACCACCACGGTCAGTTCCATCTATCAATACATCCCATGTCTTGAGACACACGACGCAGCCAAAGTGTCCCAATGACCACGGTCAGTTACATCTATCAATACATCCCATGTCTTGAGACACATGAGGCAGCCAAAGTGTTCCAATGACCACGGTCAGTTACATCTATCAATACATCTTGAGACACATGAGGCAGCCAAAGTGTTCCAATGACCACGGTCAGTTACATCTATCAATACATCCTACATCTTGAGACACATGAGGCAGCCAAAGTGTCCCAATGACCACGGTCAGTTACATCTATCAATACATCCTACATCTTGAGACACATGAGGCAGCCAAAGTGTTCCAATGACCACGGTCAGTTCCATCTATCAATACATCCCATGTCTTGAGACACATGAGGCAGCCAAAGTGTTCCAATGACCACGGTCAGTTACATCTATCAATACATCCTATGTCTTGAGACACATGAGGCAGCCAAAGTGCTCCAATGACCACGGTCAGTTCCATCTATCAATACATCCCATGTCTTGAGACACATGAGGCAGCCAAAGTGTTCCAATGACCACGGTCAGTTACATCTATCAATACATCCCATGTCTTGAGACACATGAGGCAGCCAAAGTGTTCCAATGACCACGGTCAGTTACATCTATCAATACATCTCATGTCTTGAGACACATGAGGCAGCCAAAGTGTTCCAATGACCACGGTCAGTTACATCTATCAATACATCCCATGACTTCAGACACATGAGGCAACCAAAGTGTTCCAATGACCATGGTCAGTTACATCTATCAATACATCCCATGACTTCAGACACATGAGGCAGCCAAAGTGTTCCAATGACCATGGTCAGTTACATCTATCAATACATCCCATGTCTTGAGACACATGAGGCAGCCAAAGTGTTCCAATGACCACGGTCAGTTACATCTATCAATACATCCCATGTCTTGAGACACACGACGCAGCCAAAGTGTTCCAATGACCACGGTCAGTTACATCTATCAATACATCCCATGTCTTGAGACACATGAGGCAGCCAAAGTGTTCCAATGACCACGGTCAGTTACATCTATCAATACATCCCATGTCTTGAGACACACGACGCAGCCAAAGTGTTCCAATGACCACGGTCAGTTACATCTATCAATACATCCCATGTCTTAAGACACACGAGACAGCCAAAGTGCTCCAATGACCACAGTCAGTTACATCTATCAATACATCCCATGTCTTAAGACACACGAGACAGCCAGAGTGCTCCAATGACCACAGTCAGTTACATCTATCAATACATCCCATGTCTTGAGACACATGAGGCAGCCAAAGTGTTCTAATGACCACGGTCAGTTACATCTATCAATATATCCTACATCTTGAGACACATGAGGCAGCCAAAGTGCTCCAATGACCACGGTCAGTTACATCTATCAATACATCCCATGTCTTGAGACACACGACGCAGCCAAAGTGTTCCAATGACCACGGTCAGTTACATCTATCAATACATCCCATGTCTTAAGACACACGAGACAGCCAAAGTGCTCCAATGACCACAGTCAGTTACATCTATCAATACATCCCATGTCTTAAGACACACGAGACAGCCAAAGTGCTCCAATGACCACAGTCAGTTACATCTATCAATACATCCCATGTCTTGAGACACATGAGGCAGCCAAAGTGTTCCAATGACCACGGTCAGTTACATCTATCAATACATCCCATGTCTTGAGACACATGAGGCAGCCAAAGTGTTCCAATGACCACGGTCAGTTACATCTATCAATACATCCCATGTCTTGAGACACACGACGCAGCCAAAGTGTTCCAATGACCACGGTCAGTTACATCTATCAATACATCCCATGTCTTGAGACACATGAGGCAGCCAAAGTGTTCCAATGACCACGGTCAGTTACATCTATCAATACATCCCATGTCTTGAGACACACGACGCAGCCAAAGTGTTCCAATGACCACGGTCAGTTACATCTATCAATACATCCCATGTCTTAAGACACACGAGACAGCCAAAGTGCTCCAATGACCACAGTCAGTTACATCTATCAATACATCCCATGTCTTGAGACACATGAGGCAGCCAAAGTGTTCTAATGACCACGGTCAGTTACATCTATCAATATATCCTACGTCTTGAGACACATGAGGCAGCCAAAGTGCTCCAATGACCACGGTCAGTTACATCTATCAATACATCCCATGTCTTGAGACACACGACGTAGCCAAAGTGTTCCAATGACCACGGTCAGTTACATCTATCAATACATCCCATGTCTTGAGACACATGAGGCAGCCAAAGTGTTCCAATGACCACGGTCAGTTACATCTATCAATACATCCCATGTCTTGAGACACATGAGGCAGCCAAAGTGTTCCAATGACCACGGTCAGTTACATCTATCAATACATCCCATGTCTTGAGACACACGAGGTAGCCAAAGTGTTCCAATGACCACGGTCAGTTACATCTATCAATACATCCCATGTCTTGAGACACACGAGGCAGCCAAAGTGTTCCAATGACCACGGTCAGTTCCATCTATCAATACATCCCATATCTTGAGTCACATGAGGCAGCCAAAGTGTTCCAATGACCACGGTCAGTTACATCTATCAATACATCCCATGTCTTGAGACACATGAGGCAGCCAAAGTGTTCCAATGACCACCACGGTCAGTTACATTTATCAATACATCCCATGTCTTGAGACCCATGAGACAGCCAAAGTGCTCCAATGACCACAGTCAGTTACATCTATCAATACATCCCATGTCTTGAGACATATGAGGCAGCCAAAGTGCTCCAATGACCACAGTCAGTTACATCTATCAATACATCCCATGTCTTGAGACACATGAGGCAGCCAAAGTGCTACAATGACCACCACGGTCAGTTACATCTATCAATACATCCCATGTCTTAAGACACATGAGGCAGCCAAAGTGTTCCAATGACCATGGTCAGTTACATCTATCAATACATCCCATGTCTTGAGACACATGAGGCAGCCAAAGTGTCCCAATGACCACAGTCAGTTACATCTATCAATACATCCCATGTCTTAAGACACATGAGGCAACCAAAGTGTCCCAATGACCACCACGGTCAGTTACATCTATCAATATAACCCATGTCTTGAGACACATGAGGCAGCCTAAGTGTTCCAATGACCACGGTCAGTTACATCTATCAATACATCCCATGTCTTGAGACACATGAGGCAGCCAAAGTGCTCCAATGACCACGGTCAGTTACATCTATCAATACATCCCATGTCTTGAGACACATGAGGCAGCCAAAGTGTTCCAATGACCACGGTCAGTTACATCTATCAATACATCCCATGTCTTGAGACACATGAGGCAGCCAAAGTGCTCCAATGACCACGGTCAGTTACATCTATCAATACATCCCATGTCTTGAGACACATGAGGCAACCAAAGTGTTCCAATGACCATGGTCAGTTACATCTATCAATACATCCCATGACTTCAGACACATGAGGCAACCAAAGTGTTCCAATGACCACGGTCAGTTACATCTATCAATACATCCCATGTCTTAAGACACACGAGACAGCCAAAGTGCTCCAATGACCACAGTCAGTTACATCTATCAATACATCCCATGTCTTAAGACACACGAGACAGCCAAAGTGCTCCAATGACCACAGTCAGTTACATCTATCAATACATCCCATGTCTTGAGACACATGAGGCAGCCAAAGTGTTCCAATGACCACGGTCAGTTACATCTATCAATACATCCCATGTCTTGAGACACATGAGGCAGCCAAAGTGTTCCAATGACCACGGTCAGTTACATCTATCAATACATCCCATGTCTTGAGACACACGACGCAGCCAAAGTGTTCCAATGACCACGGTCAGTTACATCTATCAATACATCCCATGTCTTGAGACACATGAGGCAGCCAAAGTGTTCCAATGACCACGGTCAGTTACATCTATCAATACATCCCATGTCTTGAGACACACGACGCAGCCAAAGTGTTCCAATGACCACGGTCAGTTACATCTATCAATACATCCCATGTCTTAAGACACACGAGACAGCCAAAGTGCTCCAATGACCACAGTCAGTTACATCTATCAATACATCCCATGTCTTGAGACACATGAGGCAGCCAAAGTGTTCTAATGACCACGGTCAGTTACATCTATCAATATATCCTACGTCTTGAGACACATGAGGCAGCCAAAGTGCTCCAATGACCACGGTCAGTTACATCTATCAATACATCCCATGTCTTGAGACACACGACGTAGCCAAAGTGTTCCAATGACCACGGTCAGTTACATCTATCAATACATCCCATGTCTTGAGACACATGAGGCAGCCAAAGTGTTCCAATGACCACGGTCAGTTACATCTATCAATACATCCCATGTCTTGAGACACATGAGGCAGCCAAAGTGTTCCAATGACCACGGTCAGTTACATCTATCAATACATCCCATGTCTTGAGACACACGAGGTAGCCAAAGTGTTCCAATGACCACGGTCAGTTACATCTATCAATACATCCCATGTCTTGAGACACACGAGGCAGCCAAAGTGTTCCAATGACCACGGTCAGTTCCATCTATCAATACATCCCATATCTTGAGTCACATGAGGCAGCCAAAGTGTTCCAATGACCACGGTCAGTTACATCTATCAATACATCCCATGTCTTGAGACACATGAGGCAGCCAAAGTGTTCCAATGACCACCACGGTCAGTTACATTTATCAATACATCCCATGTCTTGAGACCCATGAGACAGCCAAAGTGCTCCAATGACCACAGTCAGTTACATCTATCAATACATCCCATGTCTTGAGACACATGAGGCAGCCAAAGTGCTACAATGACCACCACGGTCAGTTACATCTATCAATACATCCCATGTCTTAAGACACATGAGGCAGCCAAAGTGTTCCAATGACCATGGTCAGTTACATCTATCAATACATCCCATGTCTTGAGACACATGAGGCAGCCAAAGTGTCCCAATGACCACAGTCAGTTACATCTATCAATACATCCCATGTCTTAAGACACATGAGGCAACCAAAGTGTCCCAATGACCACCACGGTCAGTTACATCTATCAATATAACCCATGTCTTGAGACACATGAGGCAGCCTAAGTGTTCCAATGACCACGGTCAGTTACATCTATCAATACATCCCATGTCTTGAGACACATGAGGCAGCCAAAGTGCTCCAATGACCACGGTCAGTTACATCTATCAATACATCCCATGTCTTGAGACACATGAGGCAGCCAAAGTGTTCCAATGACCACGGTCAGTTACATCTATCAATACATCCCATGTCTTGAGACACATGAGGCAGCCAAAGTGCTCCAATGACCACGGTCAGTTACATCTATCAATACATCCCATGTCTTGAGACACATGAGGCAACCAAAGTGTTCCAATGACCATGGTCAGTTACATCTATCAATACATCCCATGACTTCAGACACATGAGGCAGCCAAAGTGTTCCAATGACCACGGTCAGTTACATCTATCAATACATCCCATGACTTCAGACACATGAGGCAGCCAAAGTGTTCCAATGACCACGGTCAGTTACATCTATCAATACATCCCATGTCTTGAGACACACGAGACAGCCAAAGTGTTCCAATGACCACGGTCAGTTACATCTATCAATACATCCCATGACTTCAGACACACGAGACAGCCAAAGTGCTCCAATGACCACGGTCAGTTACATCTATCAATACATCCTATGCCTTGAGACACATGAGGCAGCCAAAGTGTTCCAATGACCACGGTCAGTTACATCTATCAATACATCCTATGCCTTGAGACACATGAGGCAGCCAAAGTGTTCCAATGACCATGGTCAGTTACATCTATCAATACATCCCATGTCTTGAGACACATGAGGCAGCCAAAGTGTTCCAATGACCACGGTCAGTTACATCTATCAATACATCCCATGTCTTGAGACACAAGAGGCAGCCAAAGTGTTCCAATGACCACCACGGTCAGTTACATCTATCAATACATCCCATGTCTTGAGACACATGAGGCAGCCAAAGTGTCCCAATGACCACGGTCAGTTACATCTATCAATACATCCCATGTCTTGAGACACATGAGGTGTTTAGGATAAGGGTGACACACAAGTAATCGGTGATATTTTCTATTGCAGGATGCCTGTGGCGCGTGCTGCTCACGGGGCTGCTGTATACGACCAGAAACTGTGGATCTTTGCTGGATATGATGGTAATGCCAGGTTAAATGATATGTGGACTATCTCACTGGAAGGGGATTGTAAACAGTGGTTACAGGTAAAGATGATTTCTCTAGGGTGTTGGACTGGATGTTGAGTGGTTAGGGTGTTGGACTGGATGTTGAGTGGTTAGGGTGTTGGACTGGATGTTGAGTGGTTAGGGTGTTGGACTGCATGGTGTGTGGTTAGGGTGTTGGACTGGATGTTGAGTGGTTAGGGTGTTGGACTGCATGGTGTGTGGTTAGGGTGTTGGACTGCATGGTGTGTGGTTAGGGTGTTGGACTGGATGTTGAGTGGTTAGGGTGTTGGACTGCATGGTGTGTGGTTAGGGTGTTGGACTGGATGTTGAGTGGTTAGGGTGTTGGACTGCATGGTGTGTGGTTAGGGTGTTGGACTGCATGGTGTGTGGTTAGGGTGTTGGACTGGATGTTGAGTGGTTAGGGTGTTGGACTGCATGGTGTGTGGTTAGGGTGTTGGACTGCATGGTGTGTGGTTAGGGTGTTGGACTGGATGTTGAGTGGTTAGGGTGTTGGACTGCATGGTGTGTGGTTAGGGTGTTGGACTGGATGTTGAGTGGTTAGGGTGTTGGACTGCATGGTGTGTGGTTAGGGTGTTGGACTGCATGGTGTGTGGTTAGGGTGTTGGACTGGATGTTGAGTGGTTAGGGTGTTGGACTGCATGGTGTGTGGTTAGGGTGTTGGACTGCATGGTGTGTGGTTAGGGTGTTGGACTGGATGTTGAGTGGTTAGGGTGTTGGACTGCATGGTGTGTGGTTAGGGTGTTGGACTGGATGTTGAGTGGTTAGGGTGTTGGACTGCATGGTGTGTGGTTAGGGTGTTGGACTGCATGGTGTGTGGTTAGGGTGTTGGACTGGATGTTGAGTGGTTAGGGTGTTGGACTGCATGGTGTGTGGTTAGGGTGTTGGACTGGATGTTGAGTGGTTAGGGTGTTGGACTGCATGGTGTGTGGTTAGGGTGTTGGACTGCATGGTGTGTGGTTAGGGTGTTGGACTGGATGTTGAGTGGTTAGGGTGTTGGACTGCATGGTGTGTGGTTAGGGTGTTGGACTGCATGGTGTGTGGTTAGGGTGTTGGACTGGATGTTGAGTGGTTAGGGTGTTGGACTGCATGGTGTGTGGTTAGGGTGTTGGACTGGATGTTGAGTGGTTAGGGTGTTGGACTGCATGGTGTGTGGTTAGGGTGTTGGACTGCATGGTGTGTGGTTAGGGTGTTGGACTGGGTGGTGTGTGGTTAGGGTGTTGGACTGGATGTTGAGTGGTTAGGGTGTTGGATTGGATGGTGTGTGGTTAGGGTGTTGGACTGCATGGTGTGTGGTTAGGGTGTTGGACTGGGTGGTGTGTGGTTAGGGTGTTGGACTGCATGGTGTGTGGTTAGGGTGTTGGACTGGTTGTTGAGTGGTTAGAGTGTTGGACTGCATGGTGTGTGGTTAGGGTGTTGGACTGCATGGTGTGTGGTTAGGGTGTTGGACTGGGTGGTGTGTGGTTAGGGTGTTGGACTGCATGGTGTGTGGTTAGGGTGTTGGACTGCATGGTGTGTGGTTAGGGTGTTGGACTGGATGTTAAGTGGTTAGGGTGTTGGACTGGATGTTGAGTGGTTAGGGTGTTGGACTGGATGCTGAGTGGTTAGGGTGTTGGACTGCATGGTGTGTGGTTAGGGTGTTGGACTGGTTGTTGAGTGGTTAGAGTGTTGGGCTGCATGCTGTGTGGTTAGGGTGTTGGACTGCATGGTGTGTGGTTAGGGTGTTGGACTGCATGGTTTGTGTTTAGGGTGTTGGACTGGATGTTGAGTGGTTAGGGTGTTGGACTGCATGGTGTGTGGTTAGGGTGTTGGACTGCATGGTGTGTGTTTAGGGTGTTGGACTGGATGTTGAGTGGTTAGGGTGTTGGACTGGATGCTGAGTGGTTAGGGTGTTGGACTGCATGGTGTGTGGTTAGGGTGTTGGACTGGATGCTGAGTGGTTAGGGTGTTGGACTGCATGGTGTGTGGTTAGGGTGTTGGACTGCATGGTGTGTGGTTAGGGTGTTGGACTGCATGGTGTGTGGTTAGGGTGTTGGACTGGATGTTGAGTGGTTAGGGTGTTGGACTGCATGGTGTGTGGTTAGGGTGTTGGACTGCATGGTGTGTGGTTAGGGTGTTGGACTGGATGTTGAGTGGTTAGGGTGTTGGATTGGATGGTGTGTGGTTAGGGTGTTGGACTGCATGGTGTGTGGTTAGGGTGTTGGACTACATGGTTTGTGGTTAGGGTGTTGGACTGCATGGTTTGTGGTTAGGGTGTTGGACTGCATGGTTTGTGGTTAGGGTGTTGGACTGCATGGTTTGTGGTTAGGGTGTTGGACTACATGGTTTGTGGTTAGGGTGTTGGACTGCATGGTTTGTGGTTAGGGTGTTGGACTGCATGGTGTGTGGTTAGGGTGTTGGACTGCATGGTGTGTGGTTAGGGTGTTGGACTGGATGGTGTGTGGTTAGGGTGTTGGACTGGATGGTGTGTGGTTAGGGTGTTTGACTGGGTGGTGTGTGGTTAGGGTGTTGGACTGCATGGTGTGTGGTTAGGGTGTTGGACTGCATGGTTTGTGGTTAGGGTGTTGGACTGCATGGTGTGTGGTTAGGGTGTTGGACTGCATGGTGTGTGGTTAGGGTGTTGGACTGCATGGTGTGTGGTTAGGGTGTTGGACTGCATGGTTTGTGGTTAGGGTGTTGGACTGCATGGTTTGTGGTTAGGGTGTTGGACTGCATGGTTTGTGGTTAGGGTGTTGGACTGCATGGTGTGTGGTTAGGGTGTTGGACTGCATGGTTTGTGGTTAGGGTGTTGGACTGCATGGTGTGTGGTTAGGGTGTTGGACTGCATGGTTTGTGGTTAGGGTGTTGGACTGCATGGTGTGTGGTTAGGGTGTTGGACTGCATGGTTTGTGGTTAGGGTGTTGGACTGCATGGTGTGTGGTTAGGGTGTTGGACTGGGTGGTGTGTGGTTAGGGTGTTGGACTGCATGGTGTGTGGTTAGGGTGTTGGACTGCATGGTTTGTGGTTAGGGTGTTGGACTGCATGGTTTGTGGTTAGGGTGTTGGACTGCATGGTGTGTGGTTAGGGTGTTGGACTGCATGGTTTGTGGTTAGGGTGTTGGACTGCATGGTGTGTGGTTAGGGTGTTGGACTGCATGGTTTGTGGTTAGGGTGTTGGACTGCATGGTGTGTGGTTAGGGTGTTGGACTGCATGGTTTGTGGTTAGGGTGTTGGACTGGGTGGTGTGTTGTTAGGGTGTTGGACTGGATGTTGAGTGGTTAGGGTGTTGGACTGGATGTTGAGTGGTTAGGGTGTTGGACTGCATGGTGTGTGGTTAGGGTGTTGGACTGGATGGTGTGTGGTTAGGGTGTTGGACTGGATGTTGAGTGGTTAGGGTGTTGGACTGGATGTTGAGTGGTTAGGGTGTTGGACTGCATGGTGTGTGGTTAGGGTGTTGGACTGGATGTTGAGTGGTTAGGGTGTTGGACTGGATGTTGAGTGGTTAGGGTGTTGGACTGGATGTTGAGTGGTTAGGGTGTTGGACTGCATGGTGTGTGGTTAGGGTGTTGGACTGGATGGTGTGTGGTTAGGGTGTTGGACTGGATGTTGAGTGGTTAGGGTGTTGGACTGGGTGGTGTGTGGTTAGGGTGTTGGACTGCATGGTTTGTGGTTAGGGTGTTGGACTGGATGTTGAGTGGTTAGGGTGTTGGACTGGATGTTGAGTGGTTAGGGTGTTGGACTGGGTGGTGTGTGGTTAGGGTGTTGGACTGCATGGTGTGTGGTTAGGGTGTTGGACTGCATGGTGTGTGGTTAGGGTGTTGGACTGGATGGTGTGTGGTTAGGGTGTTGGACTGCATGGTGTGTGGTTAGGGTGTTGGACTGCATGGTGTGTGGTTAGGGTGTTGGACTGCATGGTGTGTGGTTAGGGTGTTGGACTGGATGCTGAGTGGTTAGGGTGTTGGACTGGATGTTGAGTGGTTAGGGTGTTGGACTGGATGTTGAGTGGTTAGGGTGTTGGACTGCATGGTGTGTGGTTAGGGTGTTGGGCTGCATGGTGTGTGGTTAGGGTGTTGGACTGGATGTTAAGTGGTTAGGGTGTTGGACTGGATGTTGAGTGGTTAGGGTGTTGGACTGGATGCTGAGTGGTTAGGGTGTTGGACTGCATGGTGTGTGGTTAGGGTGTTGGACTGGTTGTTGAGTGGTTAGAGTGTTGGACTGCATGGTGTGTGGTTAGGGTGTTGGACTGGGTGGTGTGTGGTTAGGGTGTTGGACTGCATGGTGTGTGGTTAGGGTGTTGGACTGCATGGTGTGTGGTTAGGGTGTTGGACTGGGTGGTGTGTGGTTAGGGTGTTGGACTGGATGTTGAGTGGTTAGGGTGTTGGATTGGATGGTGTGTGGTTAGGGTGTTGGACTGCATGGTGTGTGGTTAGGGTGTTGGACTGGGTGGTGTGTGGTTAGGGTGTTGGACTGCATGGTGTGTGGTTAGGGTGTTGGACTGGTTGTTGAGTGGTTAGAGTGTTGGACTGCATGGTGTGTGGTTAGGGTGTTGGACTGCATGGTGTGTGGTTAGGGTGTTGGACTGGGTGGTGTGTGGTTAGGGTGTTGGACTGCATGGTGTGTGGTTAGGGTGTTGGACTGCATGGTGTGTGGTTAGGGTGTTGGACTGGATGTTAAGTGGTTAGGGTGTTGGACTGGATGTTGAGTGGTTAGGGTGTTGGACTGGATGCTGAGTGGTTAGGGTGTTGGACTGCATGGTGTGTGGTTAGGGTGTTGGACTGGTTGTTGAGTGGTTAGAGTGTTGGACTGCATGGTGTGTGGTTAGGATGTTTGACTGGGTGGTGTGTGGTTAGGGTGTTGGACTGCATGGTGTGTGGTTAGGGTGTTGGACTGCATGGTGTGTGGTTAGGGTGTTGGACTGGGTGGTGTGTGGTTAGGGTGTTGGACTGGATGTTGAGTGGTTAGGGTGTTGGATTGGATGGTGTGTGGTTAGGGTGTTGGACTGCATGGTGTGTGGTTAGGGTGTTGGACTGGGTGGTGTGTGGTTAGGGTGTTGGACTGCATGGTGTGTGGTTAGGGTGTTGGACTGCATGGTGTGTGGTTAGGGTGTTGGACTGCATGGTGTGTGGTTAGGGTGTTGGACTGGGTGGTGTGTGGTTAGGGTGTTGGACTGGATGTTGAGTGGTTAGGGTGTTGGATTGGATGGTGTGTGGTTAGGGTGTTGGACTGCATGGTGTTTGGTTAGGGTGTTGGACTGCATGGTTTGTGGTTAGGGTGTTGGACTGCATGGTGTGTGGTTAGGGTGTTGGACTGCATGGTTTGTGGTTAGGGTGTTGGACTGCATGGTGTTTGGTTAGGGTGTTGGACTGCATGGTTTGTGGTTAGGGTGTTGGACTGCATGGTGTGTGGTTAGGGTGTTGGACTGGATGGTGTGTGGTTAGGGTGTTGGACTGGATGGTGTGTGGTTAGGGTGTTGGACTGGATGGTGGGTGTGTGGTCTAGTGGTTAGGGTGTTGGACTGGATGGTGTGTGGTCTAGTGGTTAGGGTGTTGGACTGGATGGTGTGTGGTCTAGTGGTTAGGGTGTTGGACTGGATGGTGTGTGGTCTAGTGGTTAGGGTGTTTGACTGGATGGTGTGTGGTCTAGTGGTTAGGGTGTTGGAGTGGATGGTGTGTGGTCTAGTGGTTAGGGTGTTGGACTGCATGGTGTGTGGTTAGGGTGTTGGACTGCATGGTGTGTGGTTAGGGTGTTGGACTGGATGGTGTGTGGTCTAGTGGTAAGGGTGTTGGACTGGATGGTGTGTGGTCTAGTGGTTAGGGTGTTGGACTGGTTGGTGTGTGGTTTAGTGGTTAGGGTGTTGGACTGGTTGGTGTGTGGTCTAGTGGTTAGGGTGTTGGACTGGTTGGTGTGTGGTTTAGTGGTTAGGGTGTTGGACTGGTTGGTGTGTGGTCTAGTGGTAAGGGTGTTGGACTGCATGGTGTGTGGTTAGGGTGTTGGACTGCATGGTTTGTGGTTAGGGTGTTGGACTGCATGGTGTGTGGTTAGGGTGTTGGACTGCATGGTGTGTGGTTAGGGTGTTGGACTGCATGGTGTGTGGTTAGGGTGTTGGACTGGATGTTAAGTGGTTAGGGTGTTGGACTGGATGTTGAGTGGTTAGGGTGTTGGACTGGATGCTGAGTGGTTAGGGTGTTGGACTGCATGGTGTGTGGTTAGGGTGTTGGACTGGTTGTTGAGTGGTTAGGGTGTTGGACTGCATGGTGTGTGGTTAGGGTGTTGGACTGCATGGTGTGTGGTTAGGGTGTTGGACTGCATGGTGTGTGGTTAGGGTGTTGGACTGGGTGGTGTGTGGTTAGGGTGTTGGACTGCATGGTGTGTGGTTAGGGTGTTGGACTGCATGGTGTGTGGTTAGGGTGTTGGACTGCATGGTGTGTGGTTAGGGTGTTGGACTGCATGGTGTGTGGTTAGGGTGTTGGACTGCATGGTGTGTGGTTAGGGTGTTGGACTGCATGGTGTGTGGTTAGGGTGTTGGACTGCATGGTGTGTGGTTAGGGTGTTGGACTGCATGGTTTGTGGTTAGGGTGTTGGACTGCATGGTGTGTGGTTAGGGTGTTGGACTGCATGGTTTGTGGTTAGGGTGTTGGACTGCATGGTGTGTGGTTAGGGTGTTGGACTGCATGGTTTGTGGTTAGGGTGTTGGACTGTATGGTGTGTGGTTAGGGTGTTGGACTGGGTGGTGTGTGGTTAGGGTGTTGGACTGCATGGTGTGTGGTTAGGGTGTTGGACTGCATGGTTTGTGGTTAGGGTGTTGGACTGCATGGTTTGTGGTTAGGGTGTTGGACTGCATGGTGTGTGGTTAGGGTGTTGGACTGCATGGTTTGTGGTTAGGGTGTTGGACTGCATGGTGTGTGGTTAGGGTGTTGGACTGCATGGTTTGTGGTTAGGGTGTTGGACTGCATGGTGTGTGGTTAGGGTGTTGGACTGCATGGTTTGTGGTTAGGGTGTTGGACTAGGTGGTGTGTTGTTAGGGTGTTGGACTGGATGTTGAGTGGTTAGGGTGTTGGACTGGATGTTGAGTGGTTAGGGTGTTGGACTGGATGGTGTGTGGTTAGGGTGTTGGACTGCATGGTGTGTGGTTAGGGTGTTGGACTGGATATTGTGTGGTTAGGGTGTTGGACTGGATGTTGAGTGGTTAGGGTGTTGGACTGCATGGTGTGTGGTTAGGGTGTTGGACTGGATGTTGAGTGGTTAGGGTGTTGGACTGGATGTTGAGTGGTTAGGGTGTTGGACTGCATGGTGTGTGGTTAGGGTGTTGGACTGGATGGTGTGTGGTTAGGGGGTTGGACTGGATGTTGAGTGGTTAGGGTGTTGGACTGCATGGTGTGTGGTTAGGGTGTTGGACTGGATGGTGTGTGGTTAGGGTGTTGGACTGCATGGTGTGTGGTTAGGGTGTTGGACTGCATGGTTTGTGGTTAGGGTGTTGGACTGCATGGTGTGTGGTTAGGGTGTTGAACTGGATGTTGAGTGGTTAGGGTGTTGGACTGCATGGTGTGTGGTTAGGGTGTTGGACTGGATGTTGAGTGGTTAGGGTGTTGGACTGGATGGTGTGTGGTTAGGGTGTCGGACTGGATGGTGTGTGGTTAGGGTGTTGGACTGCATGGTGTGTGGTTAGGGTGTTGGACTGCATGGTGTGTGGTTAGGGTGTTGGACTGCATGGTGTTTGGTCTAATGGATAGGGTGTTGGACTGGGTGGTGTGTGGTTAGGGTGTTGGACTGGGTGGTGTGTGGTTAGGGTGTTGGACTGGATGGTGTGTGGTCTAGTGGTTAGGGTGTTGGACTGGATGGTGTGTGGTCTAGTGGTTAGGGTGTTGGACTGGATGGTGTGTGGTCTAATGGTTAGGGTGTTGGACTGGTTGGTGGGTGTGTGGTCTAGTGGTAAGGGTGTTGGACTGGATGGTGGGTGTGTGGTCTAGTGGTTAGGGTGTTGGACTGGATGGTGTGTGGTCTAGTGGTTAGGGTGTTGGACTGGATGGTGTGTGGTCTAGTGGTTAGGGTGTTGGACTGGATGGTGTGTGGTCTAGTGGTTAGGGTGTTTGACTGGATGGTGTGTGGTCTAGTGGTTAGGGTGTTGGAGTGGATGGTGTGTGGTCTAGTGGTTAGGGTGTTGGACTGCATGGTGTGTGGTTAGGGTGTTGGACTGCATGGTGTGTGGTTAGGGTGTTGGACTGCATGGTGTGTGGTTAGGGTGTTGGACTGGATGCTGAGTGGTTAGGGTGTTGGACTGGATGTTGAGTGGTTAGGGTGTTGGACTGGATTTTGAGTGGTTAGGGTGTTGGACTGCATGGTGTGTGGTTAGGGTGTTGGGCTGCATGGTGTGTGGTTAGGGTGTTGGGCTGCATGGTGTGTGGTTAGGGTGTTGGACTGGGTGGTGTGTGGTTAGGGTGTTGGACTGCATGGTGTGTGGTTAGGGTGTTGGACTGCATGGTGTGTGGTTAGGGTGTTGGACTGCATGGTGTGTGGTTAGGGTGTTGGACTGCATGGTGTGTGGTTAGGGTGTTGGACTGCATGGTGTGTGGTTAGGGTGTTGGACTGCATGGTTTGTGGTTAGGGTGTTGGACTGCATGGTGTGTGGTTAGGGTGTTGGACTGCATGGTTTGTGGTTAGGGTGTTGGACTGCATGGTGTGTGGTTAGGGTGTTGGACTGCATGGTGTGTGGTTAGGGTGTTGGACTGCATGGTTTGTGGTTAGGGTGTTGGACTGCATGGTGTGTGGTTAGGGTGTTGGACTGCATGGTTTGTGGTTAGGGTGTTGGACTGCATGGTGTGTGGTTAGGGTGTTGGACTGCATGGTTTGTGGTTAGGGTGTTGGACTGTATGGTGTGTGGTTAGGGTGTTGGACTGGTTGGTGTGTGGTCTAGTGGTAAGGGTGTTTCACTGGATGGTGTGTGGTCTAGTGGTAAGGGTGTTGGACTGGTTGGTGTGTGGTCTAGTGGTAAGGGTGTTGGACTGGATGGTATGTGGTCTAGTGGTTAGGGTGTTGGACTGGATGGTGTGTGGTCTAGTGGTAAGGGTGTTGGACTGGATGGTATGTGGTCTAGTGGTTAGGGTGTTGGACTGGATGGTATGTGGTCTAGTGGTAAGGGTGTTGGACTGGATGGTATGTGGTCTAGTGGTTAGGGTGTTGGACTGGATGGTATGTGGTCTAGTGGTAAGGGTGTTGGACTGGATGGTGTGTGGTCTAGTGGTAAGGGTGTTGGACTGGTTGGTGTGTGGTCTAGTGGTTAGGGTGTTGGACTGGATGGTATGTGGTCTAGTGGTTAGGGTGTTGGACTGGATGGTATGTGGTCTAGTGGTAAGGGTGTTGGACTGGATGGTATGTGGTCTAGTGGTTAGGGTGTTGGACCGGATGGTATGTGGTCTAGTGGTTAGAGTGTTGGACTGGATGGTATGTGGTCTAGTGGTAAGGGTGTTGCCTGGATGGTATGTGGTCTAGTGGTTAGGGTGTTGGAGTGGATGGTATGTGGTCTAGTGGTAAGGGTGTTGGACTGGTTGGTATGTGGTTTAGTGGTTAGGGTGTTGGACTGGATGGTATGTTGTCTAGTGGTTAGGGTGTTGGACTGGATGGTATGTGGTCTAGTGGTAAGGGTGTTGGACTGGATGGTATGTGGTCTAGTGGTTAGGGTGTTGGACTGGATGGTATGTGGTCTAGTGGTAAGGGTGTTGGACTGGATGGTATGTGGTCTAGTGGTTAGGGTGTTGGACTGGATGGTATGTGGTCTAGTGGTAAGGGTGTTGGACTGGATGGTATGTGGTCTAGTGGTTAGGGTGTTGGACTTGAAATTGTAAGGTTGTGGCTTTGATTCAGTGACTGGGTGGCATGTTATGGTTTTGAGCGCGATGCTGCATTTCACATTGTCTTTCATGTTAGGTGGGGTTCTCTTCATTAAAGCGACCAAGAAACTTCCTATAATTCAAGGAGCTCAAGGAATATATATTCTGGGCTCTTTATAAATCAACATATAGGGCGGTGCCCCAGCATGGCCTCAGCCATGGAACAGGTAAAAGAGTATATATATATGAGAGAGAGAGAGAAAGGGGTGGCGACATGTGTATGTATGTATATTTATATATGTGTGTGTGTCTATATATATATATAGAGAGAGAGAGAGACATGTATGTTATATAACCATGTAAAATTATGTCAACAGGTTAACCAGACTGGGAACATTCCACCGACATGCTGCAACTTTGCCCTAGCAGTAGCCCGAGACTCCATGTTTGTTTTCTCAGGACAGAGTGGAGCTAAGATCACCAACAACCTCTTTCAGTTTAGATTTGATCAGAATCAGTAAGTTGGATCTTTTTAATCTCACCTCACCCCTCTTGTTTGACCCTAGTTTTGACCTTATCCATCTGTCATCATCCTGTCTTTTATTCAAACCCAGTCTCTCTAGTTGACCTATACTAAAGGGCTTCACTGATAGGGTCATGTGTCTCTAGTTGACCTATACTAAAGGGCTTCACTGATAGGGTCATGTGTCTCTAGTTGACCTATACTAAAGGGCTTCACTGATAGGGTCATGTGTCTCCAGTTGACCTATACTAAAGGGCTTCACTGATAGGGTCATGTGTCTCTAGTTGACCTATACTAAAGGGCTTCACTGATAGGGTCATGTGTCTCTAGTTGACCTATACTAAAGGGCTTCACTGATAGGGTCATGTGTCTCTAGTTGACCTATACTAAATGGCTTCACTGATAGGGTCATGTGTCTCTAGTTGACCTATACTAAAGGGCTTCACTGATAGGGTCATGTGTCTCTAGTTGACCTATACTAAAGGGCTTCACTGATAGGGTCATGTGTCTCTAGTTGACCTATACTAAAGGGCTTCACTGATAGGGTCGTGTGTCTCTAGTTGACCTATACTAAAGGGCTTCACTGATAGGGTCATGTGTCTCTAGTTGACCTATACTAAAGGGCTTCACTGATAGGGTCATGTGTCTCTAGTTGACCTATACTAAAGGGCTTCACTGATAGGGTCATGTGTCTCTAGTTGACCTATACTAAAGGGCTTCACTGATAGGGTCATGTGTCTCTAGTTGACCTATACTAAAGGGCTTCACTGATAGGGTCGTGTGTCTCTAGTTGACCTATACTAAAGGGCTTCACTGATAGGGTCATGTGTCTCTAGTTGACCTATACTAAAGGGCTTCACTGATAGGGTCATGTGTCTCTAGTTGACCTATACTAAAGGGCTTCACTGATAGGGTCATGTGTCTCTAGTTGACCTATACTAAAGGGCTTCACTGATAGGGTTATATGTCTCTAGTTGACCTATACTAAAGGGCTTCACTGATAGGGTCATGTGTCTCTAGTTGACCTATACTAAAGGGCTTCACTGATAGGGTCATGTGTCTCTAGTTGACCTATACTAAAGGGCTTCACTGATAGGGTCATGTGTCTCTAGTTGACCTATACTAAATGGCTTCACTGATAGGGTCATGTGTCTCTAGTTGACCTATACTAAAGGGCTTCACTGATAGGGTCATGTGTCTCTAGTTGACCTATACTAAAGGGCTTCACTGATAGGGTCGTGTGTCTCTAGTTGACCTATACTAAAGGGCTTCACTGATAGGGTCATGTGTCTCTAGTTGACCTATACTAAATGGCTTCACTGATAGGGTCATGTGTCTCTAGTTGACCTATACTAAAGGGCTTCACTGATAGGGTCATGTGTCTCTAGTTGACCTATACTAAAGGGCTTCACTGATAGGGTCATGTGTCTCTAGTTGACCTATACTAAAGGGCTTCACTGATAGGGTCATGTGTCTCTAGTTGACCTATACTAAAGGGCTTCACTGATAGGGTCATGTGTCTCTAGTTGACCTATACTAAAGGGCTTCACTGATAGGGTCATGTGTCTCTAGTTGACCTATACTAAAGGGCTTCACTGATAGGGTCATGTGTCTCTAGTTGACCTATACTAAAGGGCTTCACTGATAGGGTCATGTGTCTCTAGTTGACCTATACTAAAGGGCTTCACTGATAGGGTCATGTGTCTCTAGTTGACCTATACTAAAGGGCTTCACTGATAGGGTCATGTGTCTCTAGTTGACCTATACTAAAGGGCTTCACTGATAGGGTCATGTGTCTCTAGTTGACCTATACTAAAGGGCTTCACTGATAGGGTCATGTGTCTCTAGTTGACCTATACTAAAGGGCTTCACTGATAGGGTCATGTGTCTCTAGTTGACCTATACTAAAGGGCTTCACTGATAGGGTCATGTGTGTTATAATTTCCCAGTTCCATGTTATGGAAAGAAATTGTGGTGTATCTTTGGAATAGTGTTTAATCTAAACTATAATAAAGTAAGGAGTGCGGGACTGCGTACGGTTTATATTTTTTTATCCCATTACTAAAATAAGTTGGATTACTTTGAATAAATAATGAATGAATATTACATAATGTATCCACTAAATTTCGTAGCTGTTGATTAAATATATTTTATTGTTTATTTAAAGATTCACTTTTTTTTAATTTTCAAATGTCAACACTTCCGGTTAGCGATCGCTTAAATAAACATTCATGTATTTCTGTCACTAATTTTCTCCTAATGCAGTTTATATATAATATCGTCTTTTTTTAATGTATCATGGATTACTTTACTGATTACAGAAGACAGTGTAACACAGTCTCTCTTCAATTTCTGTGTATATTGTCAATTATGATTTTATTTGAGGTATCATATCTACATGTATGTATACTTGTGTATAATATCAATATACACACTACACATGCTAGCAGAAAACCACCCATAGGGTGGTTTTCTCATAGTAAATATTAATGTCCCAAATAGATGTTCCAATATTCAAAAGTGGCCCACCATTGCAATATGTTACACATCCCTAGTCTATATGTGTTATAAAATTTCTGATTTTGTAACTTCACATCATCGGGATGAAGCTCTACCGGCTAAACCATGGTTAGACTTTCCAGCATGGACGGACTGTCTGACCCATGGAAGAATTGATGCTAAACAGAAATGATGATGATATATATATATGTATACACATATTTAGACACAGTACCTAGGACTACATTATCTAATGTGTCCTGTCTTATATACAGACACAGTGTACCTAGGACTACATTATCTAATGTGTCCTGTCTTATATACAGACACAGTGTACCTAGGACTATATTATCTAATGTGTCCTGTCTTATATACAGACACGGTGTACCTAGGACTACATTATCTAATGTGTCCTGTCTTATATACAGACACAGTGTATCTAGGACTACACTATCTAATGTGTCCTGTCTTATATACAGACACAGTGTACCTAGGACTATATTATCTAATGTGTCCTGTCTTATATACAGACACGGTGTACCTAGGACTACACTATCTAATGTGTCCTGTCTTATATACAGACACAGTGTATCTAGGACTACATTATCTAATGTGTCCTGTCTTATATACAGACACAGTGTATCTAGGACTACACTATCTAATGTGTCCTGTCTTATATACAGACACGGTGTACCTAGGACTACATTATCTAATGTGTCCTGTCTTATATACAGACACAGTGTACCTAGGACTACATTATCTAATGTGTCCTGTCTTATATACAGACACAGTGTACCTAGGACTATATTATCTAATGTGTCCTGTCTTATATACAGACTCAGTGTACCTAGGACTATATTATCTAATGTGTCCTGTCTTATATACAGACACGGTGTACCTAGGACTACACTATCTAATGTGTCCTGTCTTATATACAGACACAGTGTATCTAGGACTACATTATCTAATGTGTCCTGTCTTATATACAGACACAGTGTATCTAGGACTACACTATCTAATGTGTCCTGTCTTATATACAGACACAGTGTATCTAGGACTACACTATCTAATGTGTCCTGTCATATACAGACACAGTATACCTAGGACTACATTATCTAATGTGTTGTGTCTTATATACAGACACAGTGTATCTAGGACTACACTATCTAATGTGTCCTGTCTTATATACAGACACAGTGTATCTAGGACTACACTATCTAATGTGTCCTGTCTTATATACAGACACAGTGTATCTAGGACTACATTATCTAATGTGTCCTGTCTTATATACAGACACAGTGTATCTAGGACTACACTATCTAATGTGTCCTGTTTTATATACAGACACAGTGTACCTAGGACTACACTATCTAATGGGTCCTGTCTTATATACAGACACAGTGTATCTAGGACTACACTATCTAATATGTCCTGTCTTATATAAAGACACAGTGTATCTAGGACTACACTATCTAATGAGTCCTTTCTTGTTTAACCCCAGGCCAGTCTGGATCCAACAGATGTTCCAACAGTGACCATCCTGTCTTATATCTGATTGTTTGCAGCTGAACTAATTAATGTTGGATTATTGATTGTTAATCAATGACTTCATTATTGATTGATTTCTTGACAGATGGACGATCATCTCCACTGAACACATCCTAAGGGGAGCTCCCCCACCCCCGGAGAAGAGATATGGCCACACCATGGTGGCATATGACAGACATCTTTATGTCTTTGGTGGTGCCACTGGTCAAACATTACCTAATGACCTTCATTGGTGAGTAGAGTGTGGTGGTGGTGGTGTGGTGTGGTGGTGGTGGTGTGGTGTGATGGTGATGGTGGTGGTGTGGTGGTGGTGGTGGTGTGGTGTGATGGTGGTGGTGGTGTGGTGTGATGGTGGTGGAGGTGTTGTGGTGATGGTGTGGTGGTGTAGGTGTGGTGGTGTGGTGTGATGGTGATGGTGGTGTGGTGGTGGTGGTGGTGTGGTGCTGGTGGTGGTGTGATGTGATGGTGGTGGGGGTGGTGTGGTGGTATGTGGTGTGATGGTGGTGGTGTGGTAGTGTGGTGGTGGTGGTAGTGTGGTGTGATGGTGGTGTAGTGGTGGTGGTGGTGGAGGTGGTAGTGGTAGTGTGATGGCGGCGGTGGTGTGGTGGGAGAGGGTGATAGTAGGTGTGGTGTGGTGTGGAGGTGGCTGTGGTGTGGTGTGGTGTGGTGTGGTGTGGTAGCTGTGACTGTTACCTTGTACTATTTCTATCTTTACAGTTTTGACCTTGATTCCCACACCTGGTCGGTAATTGACCCCTCCAGAGATAGCCAGGTAAACTCACACCTTTCTATATATGGGGCAGGGGACAGAACATACCTTTGTCTTGTTGAGGGCATAACACAACCTCTCTAGTGTTGGTGTCATCATAGAGTACACCCAGTACACTCTGTAAATTGGTAGTGTTGGTGTCATGATAGAGTACACCCAGTACACTCTGTAAAGTGGTAGTGTTGGTGTCATGATATAATACACCCAGTACACTCTGTAAAGTGGTAGTGTTGGTGTCATGATATAATACACCCAGTACACTCTGTAAAGTGGTAGTGATGGTGTCATGATATAATACACCCAGTACACTCTGTAAAGTGGTAGTGTTGGTGTCATGATAAAATACACTCTGTAAAGTGGTAGTGTTGGTGTCATGATAAAATACACCCAGTACACTCTGTAAAGTGGTAGTGTTGGTGTCATGATAGAGTACACCCAGTACACTCTGTAAAGTGGTAGTGTTGGTCTCATGATAGAGTACACCCAGTACACTCTGTAAATTGGTAGTGTTGGTGTCATGATAAAATACACCCAGTACACTCTGTAAAGTGGTAGTGTTGGTCTCATGATAGAGTACACCCAGTACATTCTGTAAAGTGGTAGTGTTGGTGCCATGATAAAATACACCCAGTACACTCTGTAAAGTGGTAGTGTTGGTGTCATGATAGAGTACACCCAGTACACTCTGTAAAGTGGTAGTGTTGGTGTCATGATAAAATACACCCAGTACACTCTGTAAAGTGGTAGTGTTGGTGTCATGATAGAGTACACCCAGTCCACTCTGTAAAGTGGTAGTGTTGGTGTCATGATAGAGTACACCCAGTACACTCTGTAAAGTGGTAGTGTTGGTGTCATGATAAAATACACCCAGTACACTCTGTAAAGTGGTAGTGTTGGTGTCATGATAGAGTACACCCAGTACACTCTGTAAAGTGGTAGTGTTGGTGTCATGATATAATACGCTCTGTACACTCTGTAAAGTGGTTGGTGAACAAACTTATATATAGAGTACACTGTTATGTGAAATAAAGTGTTTACTATGAAAATAAGATAGTAAATGTAGCGTAATGTAAATGGTAAAGGGTTAATGTTAGACCAAGACTGTATTGCAGTATTATAGTTGTGATGATGATGATGTTAATCTTGTTGGTGCTGTGGGGGACAAATCACCGACTAAGCAATCTCTCTTTAATACTGTATCAAAGGGAAGTAATTCATAAAAGAAATTCAGCCTCCTAAAGGTTAAACCGAGACTGTATTGCAGTATTATAGTTGTGATGATGATGATGTTAATCTTGTTGGTGCTGTGGGGGACAAATCACCGACTAAGCAATCTCTCTTTAATACTGTATCAAAGGGAAGTAATTCATAAAAGAAATTCAGCCTCCTAAAGGTTAAACCGAGACTGTATTGCAGTATTATAGTTGTGATGATGATGATGTTAATCTTGTTGGTGCTGTGGGGGACAAATCACCGACTAAGCAATCTCTCTTTAATACTGTATCAAAGGGAAGTAATTCATAAAAGAAATTCAGCCTCCTAAAGGTTAAACCGAGACTGTATTGCAGTATTATAGTTGTGATGATGATGATGTTAATCTTGTTGGTGCTGTGGGGGACAAATCACCGACTAAGCAATCTCTCTTTAATACTGTATCAAAGGGAAGTAATTCATAAAAGAAATTCAGCCTCCTAAAGGTTAAACCGAGACTGTATTGCAGTATTATAGTTGTGGTGATGATGATGATCAATAGTCTATTTGAATGTCATTGTATAGGTTCCGACTGGCCGACTGTTCCATGCTGCTGCTGTTGTTGCTGACGCTATGTACATATTTGGTGGTACAGTAGACAACAATGTTCGCAGTGGAGAAATATATAGATTTCAGGTAGGTTTCAACACATGCACTCACATGCATACACTGACACACACATAGATACATACATACATACACTCACACATACATACACTCACATACAAACACTGCACACACATATACATACATACATACACTCACACACGCACATACAAACACTGACACACATACATACATACATACATACATACATACATACATACATACATACATACACTCACACACGCACATACAAACACTGACACACATACATACATACATACATACAATCACATACATGCATACATACACTCACACACTCACATACAAACACTGACACACACACATCGATACATACATACACTCACACACGCACATACAAACACTGACACACATACATACACACGCACATACAAACACTGACACACACATACAAACACTGACACACACATACATACTGTCACACACATACATACACTCACATACAAACACTGACACACACACATACATACATACACTAACACACGCACATACAAACACTGACACACATACATACATACACATACAAACACTGACACATACATACATACATACATACGCATACAAACACTGACACACACACATACATACATACACATACAAACACTGACACACACACATACAAACAGACTCACACGCATACATACAAACAACACTGACACACACACACACACATATACATGATGGCTGCCCCCTCATTATTGAGTATGGCCATTGCATGATATAACATTAGTATAGTCCTCTAGTTACCCCAAAATACCCCACATTATCTCTATAGTCCTGTAGTTACCCCAAAATACCCCACATTATCTCTATAGTCCTGTAGTTACCCCAAAATACCCCACATTATCTCTATAGTCCTCTAGTTACCCCAAAATACCCCACAATATCTCTATAGTCCTGTAGTTACCCCAAAATACCCACATTATCTCTATAGTCCTGTAGTTACCCCAAAATACCCCACATTATCTCTATAGTCCTGTAGTTACCCCAAAATACCCCACATTATCTCTATAGTCCTCTAGTTACCCCAAAATACGCCACATTATCTCTATAGTCCTGTAGTTACCCCAAAATACCCCACATTATCTCTATAGTCTGGTAGTTACCCCCAAAATACCCCACATTATCTCTATAGTCCTGTAGTTACCCCAAATTACCCCACATTATCTCTATAGTCCTGTAGTTACCCCCAAAATACCCCACATTATCTCTATAGTCCGGTAGTTATCCCAAAATACCCCACATTATCTCTATAGTCCTCTAGTTACCCCAAAATACCCCACATTATCTCTATAGTAGGGACGTAACTATGCTGGACGCCATGCTTTCCAGCATAGTTACGTCCCTTTACGATCTGAGTTCAAATCCCGCCGAGGTTAACTTTGCCTTTCATCCTTACCGGGTCGATAAAATAAAGTACCAGTAATGTACTGGGTAATTGCTGGCCTTGTGCCTAAAGTAGAAACAATTATCTATATAGTCCTCTAGTTACCCCACATTAGGTCTATAGTCCTCTAGTTACCCACATTATGTCTATAGCCCTCTAGTTACCCCAAATTACCCTACATTATGTCTATAGTTCTCCAGTTATCCCAAATGTACCCTACAACAGGTCTATATCCTATTTCAGTTCTCCAGTTATCCCAAATGTATCCTACAACAGGTCTATATCCTATTTCAGTTCTCCAGTTATCCCAAATGTACCCTACAACAGGTCTATATCCTATTTCAGTTCTCCAGTTATCCCAAATGTATCCTACAACAGGTCTATATCCTATTTCAGTTCTCCAGTTATCCCAAATGTACCCTACAACAGGTCTATATCCTATTTCAGTTCTCCAGTTATCCCAAATGTATCCTACAACAGGTCTATATCCTATTTCAGTTCTCCAGTTATCCCAAATGTACCCTACAGCAGGTCTATATCCTATTTGTTCTCCAGTTATCCCAAATGTACCCTACAACAGGTCTATATCCTATTTCAGTTCTCCAGTTATCCCAAATGTACCCTACAACAGGTCTATATCCTATTTCAGTTCTCCAGTTATCCCAAATGTACCCTACAGCAGGTCTATATCCTATTTGTTCTCCAGTTATCCCAAATGTACCCTACAACAGGTCTATATCCCATTTCAGTTCTCCAGTTATCCCAAATGTACCCTACAGCAGGTCTATATCCTATTTCAGTTCTCCAGTTATCCCAAATGTACCCTACAGCAGGTCTATATCCTATTTGTTCTCCAGCTATCCCAAATGTACCCTACAACAGGTCTATATCCCATTTCAGTTCTCCAGTTATCCCAAATGTACCCTACAACAGGTCTATATCCTATTTCAGTTCCCCAGTTATCCCAAATGTACCCTACAACAGGTCTATATCCTATTTCAGTTCTCCAGTTATCCCAAATGTACCCTACAGCAGGTCTATATCCTATTTCAGTTCTCCAGTTATCCCAAATGTACCCTACAACAGGTCTATATCCTATTTCAGTTCTCCAGTTATCCCAAATGTACCCTACAACAGGTCTATATCCTATTTCAGTTCTCCAGTTATCCCAAATGTACCCTACAGCAGGTCTATATCCTATTTGTTCTCCAGTTATCCCAAATGTACCCTACAACAGGTCTATATCCCATTTCAGTTCTCCAGTTATCCCAAATGTACCCTATAACAGGTCTATATCCCATTTCAGTTCTCCAGTTATCCCAAATGTACCCTACAACAGGTCTATATCCTATTTCAGTTCTCCAGTTATCCCAAATGTATCCTACAACAGGTCTATATCCTATTTCAGTTCTCCAGTTATCCCAAATGTACCCTACAACAGGTCTATATCCTATTTCAGTTCTCCAGTTATCCCAAATGTATCCTACAACAGGTCTATATCCTATTTCGGTTCTCCAGTTATCCCAAATGTACCCTACAACAGGTCTATATCCTATTTCAGTTCTCCAGTTATCCCAAATGTACCCTACAACAGGTCTATATCCTATTTCAGTTCTCCAGTTATCCCAAATGTATCCTACAACAGGTCTATATCCTATTTCAGTTCTCCAGTTATCCCAAATGTACCCTACAACAGGTCTATATCCTATTTCAGTTCTCCAGTTATCCCAAATGTATCCTACAACAGGTCTATATCCTATTTCGGTTCTCCAGTTATCCCAAATGTACCCTACAACAGGTCTATATCCTATTTCAGTTCTCCAGTTATCCCAAATGTACCCTACAACAGGTCTATATCCTATTTCAGTTCTCCAGTTATCCCAAATGTACCCTACAACAGGTCTATATTCTATTTCAGTTCTCCAGTTATCCCAAATGTATCCTACAACAGGTCTATATCCTATTTCAGTTCTCCAGTTATCCCAAATGTACCCTACAACAGGTCTATATCCTATTTCAGTTCTCCAGTTATCCCAAATGTACCCTACAACAGGTCTATATCCTATTTCAGTTCTCCAGTTATCCCAAATGTACCCTACAGCAGGTCTATATCCTATTTCAGTTCTCCAGTTATCCCAAATGTACCCTACAACAGGTCTATATCCTATTTCAGTTCTCCAGTTATCCCAAATGTACCCTACAACAGGTCTATATCCTATTTCAGTTCTCCAGTTATCCCAAATGTACCCTACAGCAGGTCTATATCCTATTTCAGTTCTCCAGTTATCCCAAATGTATCCTACAACAGGTCTATATCCTATTTCAGTTCTCCAGTTATCCCAAATGTATCCTACAACAGGTCTATATCCTATTTCAGTTCTCCCAAATGTACCCTACAACAGGTCTATATCCTATTTCAGTTCTCCAGTTATCCCAAATGTACCCTACAACAGGTCTATATCCTATTTCAGTTCTCCAGTTATCCCAAATGTACCCTACAGCAGGTCTATATCCTATTTGTTCTCCAGTTATCCCAAATGTACCCTACAACAGGTCTATATCCCATTTCAGTTCTCCAGTTATCCCAAATGTACCCTACAACAGGTCTATATCCCATTTCAGTTCTCCAGTTATCCCAAATGTACCCTACAACAGGTCTATATCCTATTTCAGTTCTCCAGTTATCCCAAATGTATCCTACAACAGGTCTATATCCTATTTCAGTTCTCCTTTTATCCCAAATGTACCCTACAACAGGTCTATATCCTATTTCAGTTCTCCAGTTATCCCAAATGTATCCTACAACAGGTCTATATCCTATTTCAGTTCTCCAGTTATCCCAAATGTACCCTACAACAGGTCTATATCCTATTTCAGTTCTCCAGTTATCCCAAATGTATCCTACAACAGGTCTATATCCTATTTCAGTTCTCCAGTTATCCCAAATGTACCCTACAACAGGTCTATATCCTATTTCAGTTCTCCAGTTATCCCAAATGTATCCTACAACAGGTCTATATCCTATTTCAGTTCTCCAGTTATCCCAAATGTATCCTACAACAGGTCTATATCCTATTTCAGTTCTCCAGTTATCCCAAATGTACCCTACAACAGGTCTATATCCTATTTCAGTTCTCCAGTTATCCCAAATGTATCCTACAACAGGTCTATATCCTATTTCGGTTCTCCAGTTATCCCAAATGTACCCTACAACAGGTCTATATCCTATTTCAGTTCTCCAGTTATCCCAAATGTACCCTACAACAGGTCTATATCCTATTTCAGTTCTCCAGTTATCCCAAATGTACCCTACAACAGGTCTATATTCTATTTCAGTTCTCCAGTTATCCCAAATGTATCCTACAACAGGTCTATATCCTATTTCAGTTCTCCAGTTATCCCAAATGTACCCTACAACAGGTCTATATCCTATTTCAGTTCTCCAGTTATCCCAAATGTACCCTACAACAGGTCTATATCCTATTTCAGTTCTCCAGTTATCCCAAATGTACCCTACAGCAGGTCTATATCCTATTTCAGTTCTCCAGTTATCCCAAATGTACCCTACAACAGGTCTATATCCTATTTCAGTTCTCCAGTTATCCCAAATGTACCCTACAACAGGTCTATATCCTATTTCAGTTCTCCAGTTATCCCAAATGTACCCTACAGCAGGTCTATATCCTATTTCAGTTCTCCAGTTATCCCAAATGTACCCTAGAACAGGTCTATATCCTATTTCAGTTCTCCAGTTATCCCAAATGTATCCTACAACAGGTCTATATCCTATTTCAGTTCTCCAGTTATCCAAAATGTATCCTACAACAGGTCTATATCCTATTTCAGTTCTCCCAAATGTACCCTACAACAGGTCTATATCCTATTTCAGTTCTCCAGTTATCCCAAATGTACCCTACAACAGGTCTATATCCTATTTCAGTTCTCCAGTTATCCCAAATGTACCCTACAGCAGGTCTATATCCTATTTGTTCTCCAGTTATCCCAAATGTACCCTACAACAGGTCTATATCCCATTTCAGTTCTCCAGTTATCCCAAATGTACCCTACAACAGGTCTATATCCCATTTCAGTTCTCCAGTTATCCCAAATGTACCCTACAACAGGTCTATATCCTATTTCAGTTCTCCAGTTATCCCAAATGTATCCTACAACAGGTCTATATCCTATTTCAGTTCTCCTGTTATCCCAAATGTACCCTACAACAGGTCTATATCCTATTTCAGTTCTCCAGTTATCCCAAATGTATCCTACAACAGGTCTATATCCTATTTCAGTTCTCCAGTTATCCCAAATGTACCCTACAACAGGTCTATATCCTATTTCAGTTCTCCAGTTATCCCAAATGTATCCTACAACAGGTCTATATCCTATTTCAGTTCTCCAGTTATCCCAAATGTATCCTACAACAGGTCTATATCCTATTTCAGTTCTCCAGTTATCCCAAATGTACCCTACAACAGGTCTATATCCTATTTCAGTTCTCCAGTTATCCCAAATGTATCCTACAACAGGTCTATATCCTATTTCAGTTCTCCAGTTATCCCAAATGTACCCTAGAACAGGTCTATATCCTATTTCAGTTCTCCAGTTATCCCAAATGTATCCTACAACAGGTCTATATCCTATTTCAGTTCTCCCAAATGTACCCTACAACAGGTCTATATCCTATTTCAGTTCTCCAGTTATCCCAAATGTAACCTACAACAGGTCTATATCCTATTTCAGTTCTCCAGTTATCCCAAATGTACCCTACAACAGGTCTATATCCTATTTCAGTTCTCCAGTTATCCCAAATGTACCCTACAACAGGTCTATATCCTATTTCAGTTCTCCAGTTATCCCAAATGTACCCTACAACAGGTCTATATCCTATTTCAGTTCTCCAGTTATCCCAAATGTACCCTACAACAGGTCTATATCCTATTTCAGTTCTCCAGTTATCCCAAATGTACCCTACAACAGGTCTATATCCTATTTCAGTTCTCCAGTTATCCCAAATGTATCCTACAACAGGTCTATATCCTATTTCAGTTCTCCAGTTATCCCAAATGTATCCTACAGCAGGTCTATATCCTATTTCAGTTCTCCAGTTATCCCAAATGTACCCTACAACAGGTCTATATCCTATTTCAGTTCTCCAGTTATCCCAAATGTACCCTACACGAAGACTATGAACGTCTGCTGGAGTCTCGTCAATTCTGTGATGTTTCCTTCATTGTTGGAGCGGTAAGGACGCTACTTCTTTGTGTCAGTGTGTACGTGTGTGTGTGTATGTCAGTGTGTATGTGTCTATGTATGTCAGTGTTTGTGTGTGTGTGAATGTCAGTGTGTGTGTGCGAGTGTGGACAGGGTGAGTATCGTGTGTGTGTGTGTGTGTGTGTGTAGACTGTGTTGTGTGTATGTGTGACAGTAAGTGTGTGTGTGACAGTGTTCTCTGTGTGGGTCAGTGTTTGTGTATGTGTAAATATTTCTGTGTGTGTGTTAATAATTGTTTTGGTTGTATATACCCTGTAACGTGGTTGTGTTGGTGACAGGACAAAAAACACCCAGTACACCCTGTAAAGTGGTTGTGTTGGTGACAGGACAAAAAACACCCAGTACACCCTGTAAAGTGGTTGTGTTGGTGACAGGACAAAAAACACCCAGTACACCCTGTAAAGTGGTTGTGTTGGTGACAGGACAAAAAACACCCAGTACACCCTGTAACGTGGTTGTGTTGGTGACAGGACAAAAAACACCCAGTACACCCTGTAAAGTGGTTGTGTTGGTGACAGGACAAAAAACACCCAGTACACCCTGTAAAGTGGTTTTGTTGGTGACAGGACAAAAAACACCCAGTACACCCTGTAAAGTGGTTGTTTTGGTGACAGGACAAAAAACACCCAGTACACCCTGTAAAGTGGTTTTGTTGGTGACAGGACAAAAAACACCCAGTATACCCTGTAAAGTGGTTGTGTTGGTGACAGGACAAAAAACACCCAGTACACCCTGTAAAGTGGTTGTGTTGGTGACAGGTCAAAAAACACCCAGTACACCCTGTAAAGTGGTTTTGTTGGTGACAGGACAAAAAACACCCAGTACACCCTGTAAAGTGGTTTTGTTGGTGACAGGACAAAAAACACCCAGTACATCCTGTAAAGTGGTTGTGTTGGTGACATGACAAAAACACCCAGTACACCCTGTAAAGTGGTTGTGTTGGTGACAGGACAAAAAACACCCAGTACACCCTGTAAAGTGGTTGTGTTGGTGACAGGGCAAAAAACACCCAGTACACCCTGTAAAGTGGTTGTGTTGGTGACAGGGCAAAAAACAACCAGTACACCCTGTAAAGTGGTTGTGTTGGTGACAGGACAAAAAACACCCAGTACACCCTGTAAAGTGGTTGTGTTGGTGACAGGACAAAAAACACCCAGTACACCCTGTAAAGTGGTTGTGTTGGTGACAGGACAAAAAACACCCAGTACACCCTCTAAAGTGGTTGTGTTGGTGACAGGACAAAAACAACCAGTACACCCTGTAAAGTGGTTGTGTTGGTGACAGGACAAAAAACACCCAGTACACCCTGTAAAGTGGTTGTGTTGGTGACAGGACAAAAAACACCCAGTACACCCTGTAAAGTGGTTGTGTTGGTGACATGACAAAAAACACCCAGTACACCCTGTAAAGTGGTTGTGTTGGTGACAGGACAAAAACACCCAGTACACCCTGTAAAGTGGTTGTGTTGGTGACAGGACAAAAACACCCAGTACACCCTGTAAAGTGGTTGTGTTGGTGACAGGACAAGAACACCCAGTACACCCTGTAAAGTGGTTATGTTGGTGGCATGACAAAAACACCCAGTACACCCTGTAAAGTGGTTATGTTGGTGGCATGACAAAAACACCCAGTACACCCTGTAAAGTGGTTGTGTTGGTGACAGGACAAAAAACACCCAGTACACCCTGTAGAGTGGTTGTGTTGGTGACAGGACAAAAAACACCCAGTACACCCTGTAAAGTGGTTTTGTTGGTGACAGGACAAAAAACACCCAGTACACCCTGTAAAGTGGTTGTGTTGGTGACAGGACAAAAAACACCCAGTACATCCTGTAAAGTGGTTGTTTTGGTGACAGGACAAAAAACACCCAGTACACCCTGTAAAGTGGTTGTGTTGGTGACAGGACAAAAAACACCCAGTACATCCTGTAAAGTGGTTGTGTTGGTGACAGGACAAAAAACACCCAGTACACCCTGTAAAGTGGTTGTGTTGGTGACAGGACAAAAAACACCCAGTACACCCTGTAAAGTGGTTGTGTTGGTGACAGGACAAAAAACACCCAGTACATCCTGTAAAGTGGTTGTGTTGGTGACAGGACAAAAAACACCCAGTACACCCTGTAAAGTGGTTGTGTTGGTGACAGGGCAAAAAACACCCAGTACACCCTGTAGAGTGGTTGTGTTGGTGACAGGACAAAAAACACCCAGTACACCCTGTAAAGTGGTTGTGTTGGTGACATGCAAAAAGCACCCAGTCCGTCCTGTAAATGTGATTGGCGTTAGGAAGGGCATTCAGCTGTAGAAACTGAGAGCGCATGTGTGTAGGTTTTGTTATTAACTCTATAACATTATATCTCTATATCTCCTTCTCACTCCATCTCTCCATATATCATCATCATCATCATCATTTTACGTCCGCTTTTCCCTGCTAGCGGAGATGCTGGAGAGAAGACATGTATATATTTATATTTCGATCGACTTTCATCAAATCGGACCGAGGAAACAATGTTTCCGTTGGTCTTTCCAATTGCTAATACTATCTGTCGGTCGCAACTCCAGGTAGAAGGAGCAACGTGAAATAAAGTGTCTTGCTCAAGGACATAACGCATCGCCCGGTCCAGGAATCGAACTCACAACCTCAAGATTGTGAATCTAATTCTCTAACTACTCAGCCACACGCCTTATATTTATATATATATATATCATCATCATCATCAGGTTTAGCGTCCGTGTTCCACGCTTGCATGGGTTTGAACGGGGGTTTTCCCACTTGAGGCAAGAGTGGTAGTCTTGCTTGCATAGGACTGTCTGGCGGGTTTTCTACAGTTGGATGCCCTTCCTAACACCAACCACATTTACATATATATATATATATATCATCATCATCATCATTTCATTTTACGTCCGCTTTTTCCCTGCTTGCAAGGGTGGGACGGGAACTGATTCTGGCTTGATTTCTACAGCTGGATGCCCTTCCTAACACCAACCTCATTTACAGTGAGTGCTGGGTGCTTTTTTACCGTGGCACCTCCACGACCACTTTGCAGTGGAATGATAGGGACCCCAGTCCCTATCATCTCATTTCTACAGCTGAGTAAACTGGAGCAACGTGAAATAAAGTGTCTTGCTCAAGGAAACAACACATCACCCGGTCTGAGAATTGAACTCACAACCTTTCGATTGCAAGACCAATGCTCTAACCACTAAGCCATGTGCCTCCATATATATATATAAAGTTCCAGTCTAGCACTGGGGTCGATTTTTCCTCCGTATCTCTTTCTTACTTTCGATCCTTCTCTGGAAAAATATCTGTTGTACTTGGGCCTGGAGAGGGAGGGGCTCTGCCAGGCTTAAAATGTCCCAAGAAATGCTGTATGTCAATACAACACCTGTCCGACTCCCCCAGGAGTTACGGGACCATACCATACCCTATAACATTGTCAATCTACATTTACTAGTCAACCATAACATTTTTATCTTGTATCTAGGAAAAAGTTGAGATCCCAGCCCACATAGCTCTGGTGGCTGCCCGCTCGCCCCTGTTGAAGACCAGGATCAAAAGGGCCAGAACCCAGCTGGTAAGTCCCCATTACTTTGACCACTTCACATATTGAAATCCTCTAGGCCTGTATTTATCCCTTTTGATACCAAACCACCTGAAACCAGTTTGCTTTTATGATATAAAACTGTTTGGTTTAAGCTGTTTATGTTTATCTATCAGTCTTCCATCGTACTATTATGTAAGAACCTTTAAGTTATGTTCCAAACACCAACTTAATAATGAGAAAGTTAGTTATATTACAAAGTGTTAGAATGTTTATATTTATCTAAACAGCCTTCCATTATAATTTTATGTAAGAACCTTTGTTAAGTTATGTTCCAAACACCAATTTAATGAGAAAGTTACTGTATATGCCGACATACAAGTCGATCCAGCACATAAGTTGACCCCTAAAATTCTGAGGTGTAATTCAGGTTTAAGGCTATATTTGCCGGATAAGACAACCCACCAAAAATAAAGCAGTTGCAGGGGAAATAATTCAAAAAGTTTAGTGGCGCACTAAAGGCTAAGACACTTCTTCTAAAACACTACAGTCGCACGTGAGTTCTAACTCACTGAGTAAACCAGCCTAGCCTAACCTTAACAAACCTATGGTAACCTACCGTATGCTAACTTCACCTATGGTAACCTAAACTATTGTAACCTACTCTATGGTAACATATCCTATGGTAACCTAACCTATGGTAACCTACCTTATGGTAACCTACCCTATGGTAACCTACCCTATGGTAACCTAACCTATGGTAACCTACCTTATGGTAACCTACCCTATGGTAACCTACCCTATAGTAACCTACGCTATGGTAACCTACCCTACAGTAACCTACCCTATGGTAACCTAAACTATTGTAACCTACCCTATGGTAACCTACTCTATAGTAACATATCCTATGGTAACCTACCCAATGGTAACCTACTCTATGGTAACCTACCCTATGGTAACCTACCCTACAGTAACCTAACCTATGGTAACCTACCCTATAAGCTACAGCAAGTGATATTATTATAATCTCTACGTTAGACTTAACAAATATGAGATTCAGTAGAAATAATTGTGGTGGGTTGCTAGAGTTATGGTAAGTGGTGTACAACAAGTGTTAGGCAGGCACTTTCACTGTTTACCCCTCAGTGGTAAAGGTCAACATTCTGTATTTGGCAGACAAGTCAACCCCTGGTTTGGAGAGATATTTTTAGGCTCCAAATGTTGACTTGTACACTGGCATATACGGTAGTTATATTACAAAGTATTAAAATGTTTATATTTATCTAAACACCCTTCCATTATAATTTTATGTAAGAACCTTTGTTAAGTTATGTTCCAAATAGCAACTTATTAATGAGAAAGTTAGTTATATTAAAAGGTTTTAAAGTGTTTATATTTATCTAAAAACCTTCCATCATAATTTTATCTAAGAACCTTTGTTAAGTTATGTTCTAAACACCAGCTTAACCCTTTTGATATCAAACCACCTGAAGCCAGCCCTGGTTTTATGAAACATAACTGTTTGGTTTAAGCTGTTTATATTTATTTAAACAGCCTATCATAATTTTATGTAAGAACCTTTATTAAGTTATGTTCCAAACACCAGAGAAAATTAGTTATATTACTAAATTACTCTAAATTCTTAAGTATTTTCAAAATTATTTGTAAATTATAGGCAATGTGGTTACAATGTGGTGAAATAGTTGCGGGAAGGCCCCTTTGGGTGAAAGATATTTAAAATATTTTCATGAAAGCCTCATTTGTCAAAGATATCTAACCCTTTTGAAACCAACCCAGCTAAAGTAGGTTCTGGTTCTATGAAATAAAACCACTCATTTTAAAGGGTTCCTATTTAAAAAATAATAATAATGAAATTATTGTGTACAGTGTTCAGGTGCACTACAACTCATCAAAGGTGCATGTACAGTACATAGAATAATGTACAAATGTCAGGAAAGTGAACAGTGAATGAGTCATGATATAATAATAATAATGAAATTATTGTGTACAGTGCTCAGGTGCACTACAACTCATCAAAGGTGCATGTACAGTACATAGAATAATGTACAAATGTCAGGAAAGTGAACAGTGAATGAGTCATGATATAATAATAATAATGAAATTATTGTGTACAGTGCTCAGGTGCACTACAACTCATCAAAGGTGCATGTATAGTACATAGAATAATGTACAAATGTCAGGAAAGTGAACAGTGAATGAGTCATGATATAATAATAATAATGAAATTATTGTGTACAGTGCTCAGGTGCACTACAACTCATCATTTAAATTAAAATCTTCCAACATAATTTTATAGTAGAACCATATGTCAAGTTACTATGGAAAAACCAATGGAAACATTATTTCCTTGGTCCGATTTGACGAGTTCCACTACACTCAGTAAGTGAATGAAATCTGGGATCTTGTCAATCAAACTCTATGCTATGCTTAGTAAAGAAATAATTGATTAATTTAGTAAATCAATTAAAATTCTTCATTAATTAATTAAAATACGGTGGATTGGCAGTATTGGTGGAGGGTCGGACGCCATGCTTTCTAGCATAGTTACGTCCCTTTACGATCTGAGTTCAAATCCCACCGAGGTTGACTTTGCCTTTCATCCTTACGGGGTCGATAAAATAAAGTACCAGTAATGCACTGGGTAATTGCTGGCCTTGTGCCTAAAGTAGAAACAATTAATTAATTAAAATACAGTATCAAAATCTTTGAACATAATTTTAGACAAGAACCATATGTTAATTTACTGTCTTAATAAAGAAATAATTAATGATTTTAGTAGTAAATCCCTTAAAATTCTTCATTAATTAATTAAAATACAGTATCAAAATCTTTCAACATAATTTTAGACAAGAACCATATGTTAATTTACTGTCTTAATAAAGAAATAATTAATGATTTTAGTAGTAAATCCCTTAAAATTCTTCATTAATTAATTAAAATACAGTATCAAAATCTTTCAACATAATTTTAGACAAGAACCATATGTTAATTTACTGTCTTAATAAAGAAATAATTAATGATTTTAGTAGTAAATCCCTTAAAATTCTTCATTAATTAATTAAAATACAGTATCAAAATCTTTCAACATAATTTTAGACAAGAACCATATGTTAATTTACTGTCTTAATAAAGAAATAATTAATGATTTTAGTAGTAAATCCCTTAAAATTCTTCATTAATTAATTAAAATACAGTATCAAAATCTTTCAACATAATTTTAGACAAGAACCATATGTTAATTTACTGTCTTAATAAAGAAATAATTAATTATTTTAGTACTAAATCCCTTAAAATTCTCACTTAATTAATTGAAACATTTTAAAGGGTTCTTATTTTAGTTAAAATCTTCCAGTATAATTTTATATAAGAACCTTATGTTAATTTACTATCTTAGTAATGAAATAATTAATATTTCTAGTAGAGTAGTAAATTCTTCATTAATTAAAGGAAATGTTGTTTAATTAGGGGGAAGGTAATCCTCAATTTTTCATAGTTTTCTGACCTAATTGTTGGGTTTATTTCCTCAGATGCAGGACATGACGGTAGTTGATGCTGCAAAGTACCACTCTGATGACACACAGGTAGGTACCAACACTACCACTACCACCAACACTACCACTAGTACCAACACTACCACCAACACTACCACTAGTACCAACACTACCACTAGTACCAACACTACCACTACCACCAACACTACCACTAGTACCAACACTACCACTAGTACCAACACTACCACTAGTACCAACACTACCACTACCACCAACACTACCACTAGTACCAACACTACCACCAACACTACCACTAGTACCAACACTACCACTAGTACCAACACTACCACTACCACCAACACTACCACTAGTACCAACACTACCACCAACACTACCACTAGTACCAACACTACCACTAGTACCAACACTACCACTAGTACCAACACTACCACTAGTACCAACACTACCACCAACACTACCACTAGTACCAACACTACCACTAGTACCAACACTAGTACCAACACTACCACTAGTACCAACACTACCACTACCACCAACACTACCACCAACACTACCACTAGTACCAACACTACCACTAGTACCAACACTACCACCAACACTACCACTAGTACCAACACTAGTACCAACACTACCACTAGTACCAACACTACCACTAGTACCAACACTACCACTACCACCAACACTACCACTAGTACCAACACTACCACTAGTACCAACACTACCACCAACACTACCACTAGTACCAACACTACCACTAGTACCAACACTACCACTAGTACCAACACTACCACTAGTACCAACACTACCACCAACACTACCACTACCACTAGTACCAACACTACCACTAGTACCACCACTACCACTAGTACCAACACTACCACCAACACTACCACTAGTACCAACACTACCACTAATACCAACACTACCACCAACACTACCACTAGTACCAACACTACTACTACCACCAACACTACCACTAGTACCAACACTACCACTAGTACCAACACTACCACTACCACCAACACTACCACTAGTACCAACACTACCACTAGTACCAACACTACCACTAGTACCAACACTACCACTACCACCAACACTACCACTAGTACCAACACTACCACTAGTACCAACACTACCACCAACACTACCACTACCACCAACACTACCACTAGTACCAACACTACCACTAGTACCAACACTACCACCAACACTACCACTAGTACCAACACTACCACCAACACTACCACTACCACCAACACTACCACTACCACCAACACTACCACTAGTACCAACACTACCACTAGTACCAACACTACCACCAACACTACCACTAGTACCAACACTACCACTAGCACCAACACTACCACTAGTACCAACACTACCACTACCACCAACACTACCACTACCACCAACACTACCACTAGTACCAACACTACCACTAGTACCAACACTACCACCAACACTACCACTAATACCAACACTACCACTACCACCAACACTACCACTAATACCAACACTACCACCAACACTACCACTAGTACCAACACTACCACCAACACTACCACTAGTACCAACACTACCACCAACACTACCACTAGTACCAACACTACCACCAACACTACCACTAGTACCAACACTACCACCAACACTACCACTAGTACCAACACTACCACCAACACTACCACTAGTACCAACACTACCACTAGTACCAACACTACCACTAGTACCAACACTACCACTACCACCAACACTACCACTAATACCAACACTACCACTAGTACCAACACTACCACCAACACTACCACTAGTACCAACACTACCACTAGTACCAACACTACCACTAGTACCAACACTACCACCAACACTACCACTAGTACCAACACTACCACCAACACTACCACTAGTACCAACACTACCACCAACACTACCACTAGTACCAACACTACCACCAACACTACCACTAGTACCAACACTACCACCAACACTACCACTAGTACCAACACTACCACCAACACTACCACCAACACTACCACTAGTACCAACACTACCACCAACACTACCACTAGTACCAACACTACCACCAACACTACCACTAGTACCAACACTACCACTAGTACCAACTCTACCACCAACACTACCACTAGTACCAACACTACCACTAGTACCAACACTACCACCAACACTACCACTAGTACCAACACTACCACTAGTACCAACACTACCACTAATACCAACACTACCACTACCACCAACACTACCACTAATACCAACACTACCACCAACACTACCACTAGTACCAACACTACCACAAACACTACCACTAGTACCAACACTACCACCAACACTACCACTAGTACCAACACTACCACCAACACTACCTCTAGTACCAACACTACCACCAACACTACCACTAGTACCAACACTACCACTAGTACCAACACTACCACTAGTACCAACACTACCACTAATACCAACACTACCACTACCACCAACACTACCACTAATACCAACACTACCACCAACACTACCACTAGTACCAACACTACCACCAACACTACCACTAGTACCAACACTACCACCAACACTACCACTAGTACCAACACTACCACCAACACTACCACTAGTACCAACACTACCACCAACACTACCACTAGTACCAACACTACCACCAACACTACCACTAGTACCAACACTACCACCAACACTACCACTAGTACCAACACTACCACTAGTACCAACACTACCACCAACACTACCACTAGTACCAACACTACCACCAACACTACCACTAGTACCAACACTACCACTACCACCAACACTACCACTAATACCAACACTACCACTAGTACCAACACTACCACCAACACTACCACTACCACCAACACTACCACCAACACTACCACTAGTACCAACACTACCACCAACACTACCACTAGTACCAACACTACCACCAACACTACCACTAGTACCAACACTACCACCAACACTACCACTACCACCAACACTACCACCAACACTACCACTAGTACCAACACTACCACCAACACTACCACTAGTACCAACACTACCACCAACACTACCACTAGTACCAACACTACCACCAACACTACCACTAGTACCAACACTACCACCAACACTACCACTAGTACCAACACTACCACTAGTACCAACACTACCACTAGTACCAACACTACCACTAATACCAACACTACCACTACCACCAACACTACCACTAATACCAACACTACCACCAACACTACCACTAGTACCAACACTACCACCAACACTACCACTAGTACCAACACTACCACCAACACTACCACTAGTACCAACACTACCACCAACACTACCACTAGTACCAACACTACCACCAACACTACCACTAGTACCAACACTACCACCAACACTACCACTAGTACCAACACTACCACCAACACTACCACTAGTACCAACACTACCACTAGTACCAACACTACCACCAACACTACCACTAGTACCAACACTACCACCAACACTACCACTAGTACCAACACTACCACTACCACCAACACTACCACTAATACCAACACTACCACTAGTACCAACACTACCACCAACACTACCACTACCACCAACACTACCACCAACACTACCACTAGTACCAACACTACCACCAACACTACCACTAGTACCAACACTACCACCAACACTACCACTAGTACCAACACTACCACCAACACTACCACTACCACCAACACTACCACCAACACTACCACTAGTACCAACACTACCACCAACACTACCACTAGTACCAACACTACCACCAACACTACCACTAGTACCAACACTACCACCAACACTACCACTAGTACCAACACTACCACCAACACTACCACTAGTACCAACACTACCACTAGTACCAACACTACCACCAACACTACCACTAGTACCAACACTACCACCAACACTACCACTAGTACCAACACTACCACTACCACCAACACTACCACTAATACCAACACTACCACTAGTACCAACACTACCACCAACACTACCACTACCACCAACACTACCACTAGTACCAACACTACCACCAACACTACCACTAGTACCAACACTACCACCAACACTACCACTAGTACCAACACTACCACCAACACTACCACCAACACTACCACTAGTACCAACACTACCACCAACACTACCACTAATACCAACACTACCACTAGTACCAACACTACCACCAACACTACCACTAATACCAACACTACCACTAGTACCAACACTACCACCAACACTACCACTAATACCAACACTACCACTAGTACCAACACTACCACCAACACTACCACTAGTACCAACACTACCACCAACACTACCACTAGTACCAACACTACCACCAACACTACCACTAGTACCAACACTACCACCAACACTACCACTAATACCAACACTACCACCAACACTACCACTAATACCAACACTACCACTAGTACCAACACTACCACCAACACTACCACTAGTACCAACACTACCACCAACACTACCACTAGTACCAACACTACCACCAACACTACCACTAGTACCAACACTACCACCAACACTACCACTAGTACCAACACTACCACCAACACTACCACTAATACCAACACTACCACTAGTACCAACACTACCACCAACACTACCACTAGTACCAACACTACCACCAACACTACCACTAGTACCAACACTACCACCAACACTACCACTAGTACCAACACTACCACTAGTACCAACACTACCACCAACACTACCACTAGTACCAACACTACCACCAACACTACCACTAATACCAACACTACCACTAGTACCAACACTACCACCAACACTACCACTAGTACCAACACTACCACCAACACTACCACTAGTACCAACACTACCACCAACACTACCACTAGTACCAACACTACCACCAACACTACCACTAATACCAACACTACCACTAGTACCAACACTACCACCAACACTACCACTAGTACCAACACTACCACCAACACTACCACTAGTACCAACACTACCACTAGTACCAACACTACCACCAACACTACCACTAATACCAACACTAGTACCAACACTACCACCATCGCTACCACTACCACCAACACTACCACCATCACTACCACTACCACTATATTTATTATCATCAACACCACCACCACCACCACTACTATCACCATCGTCACCACCACCATCACTACTATTACCACCAACACTACCACCATCACTACCACTATCACCATCACTACTATCATCAACACCACCACCACTACTACTATCACCACCACCACTACCACCATCACCACTACCACCATCACCACTATCACCACCACTACCACCACCACTACTATCACCATTACTACTACCACCACCACCACTACCACCACCACCACTACCACCATCACTACTATCACCACTACTACCACCACCACCACTACCACCATCACCACTACCACCACCACCACTACCACCATCACTACTACCACCACCACTACTATCACCATTACTACTATCACCACCACCACTACCACCATCACCACTACCACCATCACCACTATCACCACCACTACCACCACCACCACTACCACCATCACCACTACCACCACCACCACTACCACCATCACTACTACCACCACCACTACTATCACCATTACTACTATCACCACCACCACTACCACCATCACCACTACCACCATCACCACTATCACCACCACTACCACCATCACTACTACCACCATCACTACTACCACCACCACCACTACCACCATCACTACTACCACCACCACCACTACCACCATCACTACTACCACCACCACCACTACCACCATCACCACTACCACCATCACCACTATCACCACCACTACCACCACCACCACTACTATCACCACCACTACTACCACCATCACTACTACCACCACCACCACTACCACCATCACTACTACCACCATCACTATTACCACCACCACTACCACCACCACCACTACTATCACCACCACTACTACCACCATCACTACTACCACTACCACTACTACCACCACCACCACTACCACCATCACTACTACCACCATCACTATTACCACCACCACTACCACCACCACCACTACTATCACCACCACTACTACCACCATCACTACTACCACCACCACTACTACCACCACCACCACTACCACCATCACTACTACCACCATCACTATTACCACCACCACTACTATCACCACCACTACTACCACCATCACTACTACCACCACCACTACTACCACCACCACCACTACCACCATCACTACTACCACCATCACTACTACCACCACCACTACTATCACCACCACTACTATCACCACCACTACTATCACCATCACTACTACCACCACCACCACTACCACCACCACTACCACCACCACCACTACTACCACCACCACTACTACCACCATCACTACTACCACCACCACCACTACCACCACCACCACTACCACCACCACTACTACCACCACCACTACTATCACCACCACTACTATCACCATCACTACTACCACCACCACCACTACCACCACCACTACCACCACCACCACCACTATCACCATCACTACTACCACCATCACTACTACCACCATCACCACTACCACCACCACCACTACCACCATCACCACTACCACCACCACCACTACCACCACCACTACTACCACCATCACTACTACCACCACCACTACTACCACCACCACTACTATCACCACCACTACTACCACCACCACTACTACCACCATCACTACTACCACCACCACCACTACCACCATCACTACTACCACCACCACCACTACCACCACCACCACTACCACCATCACTACTACCACCACCACCACTACCACTAGTACCACCACTACCACCACCACTATTACCACCACCACTACTACCACCACCACTACTATCACCACCACTACTACCACCATCACCACTACCACCATCACTACTACCACCACCACCACCACTACCACCACCACTACTATCACCACCACTACTATCACCACCACTACTATCACCACCACTACTACCACCATCACTACTACCACCACCACTACTACCACCACCACCACTACCACCACCACTACCACCACCACCACTACCACCACCACCACTACCACCATCACTACTACCACCATCACTACTACCACCACCACTACTACCACCACCACCACTACCACCACCACTACTACCACCACCACTACTACCACCACCACCACTACCACCACCACTACTACCACCACCACCACTACCACCACCACTACCACCACCACCACCACCACTACCACCACCACCACTACTATCACCACCACCACTACCACCACCACTACTACCACCACCACTACCACCACCACCACTACTATCACCACCACCACCTTAAAATGTCAATAAGCCAGTGTCTAACGCTAGTTAATGCCTAACATTAGTCCCTCTCTCACTTCCAGCAACAGTTACCTCTATGCAGTAAAGAAATGGCTGGAAAACTGAAGGTTTCCGTCCCTGATGCCAACCCCAAGGCTTTTGACATGGTCCTGTCCTATATATACACCGATCGTATACACCCAACACAGAAAGGTCAGTTTATACACCCTCTTCACTATATATACCCCTTCTGTATACACCCCGAGATGTACTGGCTTTCCCAATACTCCATTATATGGGCAAATGCCTGATGTTGTTGACTATATAACTCACTCTTCTTTCTCCAAGCGTGAAACTAATACACTTCATGTGATTGCATCCTCTTGTTTATTCGTTTTTTTTTGTTTTGTTTCATTGAGATAAATAAAATGAATAAGAATAACCAGGATTGGGGGATTGTCAGTATCGGTAGAGGGTCGGACACCATGCTAGGGTGGTGGATTGGCAGTATCGATAGAGGGTCGGACACCATGCTAGGGTGGTGGATTGGCAGTATCGGTAGAGGGTCGGACACCATGCTAGGGTGGTGGATTGGCAGTATCGGTAGAGGGTCGGACACCATGCTAGGGTGGTGGATTGGCAGTATCGGTAGAGGGTCGGACACCATGCTAGGGTGGTAGATTGTCAGTATCGGTAGAGGGTCGGACACCATGCTAGGGTGGTGGATTGTCAGTATCGGTAGAGGGTCGGACACCATGCTAGGGTGGTGGATTGTCAGTATCGGTAGAGGGTCGGACACCATGCTAGGGTGGTGGATTGGCAGTATCGGTAGAGGGTCGGACACCATGCTAGGGTGGTGGATTGACAATATCGGTAGAGGGTCGGACACCATGCTAGGGTGGTGGATTGGCAGTATCGGTAGAGGGTCGGACACCATGCTAGGGCGGTGGATTGGCAGTATCGGTAGAGGGTCGGACGCCATGCTTTCCAGCATAGTTACGTCCCTTTACGATCTGAGTTCAAATCCCGCCGAGGTTGACTTTGCCTTTCATCCTTACGGGGTCGATAAAATAAAGTACCAGTAATGCACTGGGTAATTGCTGGCCTTGTGCCTAAAGTAGAAACAATTAAATTAGTTAATTGATTTTACATATACAGTTGTCCCCCCTGTATTTGTGGAGGTTATGTTCCTGGAGCACTGTGAAGAGTGAAAAACTGAATATTGGATGTGGTCCATATAATGCCTATAGGCGTCAAAGTATAACTTAAAATATAATTTTTAAAAAAAGAGGGAGAATCTTATGAGCAGGGCTGTCCAATAGGCCAGCAAATGTGGTATATTGTTGTTGATGATTTAGTGTTAAAAAGTGTGAAAAAAAAAAATATAATTGTTTCTACTATTGGCACAAAGCCAGAAATTACCCAGTACATTACTGGTACTTTATTTTATCGACCCCGTAAGGATGAAAGGCAAAGTTAACCTCGGCGGGATTTGAACTCAGAATGGCAAGGGCCGTAACTCTATGCGTCAAAGCATGGCGTCCGAACCTCTACCGATACTGCCAATCCCCAAAAAATATATAATGCCAGGAAAAAAACCATTAAAAAAAAATCGCAGAAGATATTTATGCTTCCATGAATATTTGGTGGTTTTCAGGAATAATTATTAGTTAGGTTTTAAAGATAATTCCATGAATAACTGGGACTGCAAATGTGGGGCGTACTCCGTTTTTCATTTGAATTTGGCTCTTAACAGTTTCTCTCGCTGTTTGTTGAACCTTTGAAGTTGAGTCGCTTTAGGCTGCCATTTTTAGCTGTTTTATGATCCACTCATGCCACTATGTGCTGTCTGTCACACAAGGTTTCATTGGTTCTCTTACTATATTCACCATGTGCAATATTTAGTTACCTAAATTATCTCTAGGTGTGCTGTTCATATAATCCTTACTCCTGTTGAGAAACCCTAGGATTATGTGACATAGCCACTAATTTATGGTGAAACAAACTCTATCAGTAGTTTGTCCAGGAGTTTATTAGTTATTGAAGTGGTTAGTACATTTTAATTCATTTTTTCCCCGGTTATTATCTATTTTCCATTTGTTCATAGATTATATACAATGCACCAAAGTGCTTTTCAACCCATGTAATTCTAAACACACTTCTTTGTGTGTTTATTTCTATATATTATATAGATATATCATCATCATCATCATTTTACGTCCGCTTTTCCCTGCTTGCAAGGGTGGGACGGGAACTGATTCTGCCTTGATTTCTACAGCTGGATGCCCTTCCTAACACTAACCTCATTTACAGTGAGTGCTGGGTGCTTTTTTTCTGTGGCGCCTACATGTCCACTTTACAGTGTGGGCTGGGTGCTTTTTTGCCGTGGCACCTCCACAACCACTTTACAGTGGAATGATAGGGACCCCAGTCCCTATCATCCCATTTCTACAGCTGAGTAAACTGGAGCAATGTGAAATAAAGTGTCTTGCTCAAGGAAACACTTTGTATAGATATATATATATATATATATATATATATATATATATATATATATATAGTAATAATAACTGTGAAGACTAAAGTCCGTAGAGGGCTCAATAAGGATTATATATATATAAAAATATATATAAACCTGCAGAGCAAATATTTATTATAAGGACAGATTAAAGTTTAAGCAAAGAATCGCTGCTTTCACCCTTAACGGGATCTTCTGAAACTAAAAAAATCAATCTGTGAACGCAGGAAAAATGTTTTTAAAAATGTTGCAACTGAAGGAAAACAGGAAGATGATACTTTGGTTTGTGAAGACGTTCCCTGGCAATGAACGGAAAAATTCGAGGATAATTACGTCATTATGTGGAGCGAGAAGAAGAATTTCTTGCAATGACAAAACCATGTTTATTGTATAAAAGGAGTCGTTAGACTAATATTCTATTTAGAATAACCAAATGATTTCCAGTTCCGGAGTTTAAGAATAAAATAAATGACAGAGGTTATTAATAATAGTAAAAGTAAATAATTGTTTCTACTTTAGGCACAAGGCCAGCAATTATCCCAGTGCATTACTGGTACTTTATTTTATCGACCCCGTAAGGATGAAAGGCAAAGTCAACCTCGGCGGGATTTGAACTCAGACCGTAAAGAGACGTAACTGTGCTGGAAAGCATGGCGTCCGACCCTCTACTGACACTGCCAGTGAAGGCTGCATTGTCAGGAGCAAAATACGTGCTCTGGGAAACGAGGGAGCCAAAGCTGTTAGCTGGGCCCGAGTTACGGAGGCGAAAAGTGGCAACAAGTCCATGATTCGATCTTTGAAGGACCAAAACGGACGCATGATACGTGAGCCGAAGCAGAGGAGCGCGGCCTTTCAGTGGCACTTTGCTCAACTGTTCGGGCAGGGCGGCGCGCCGGATTAATAATGGTTTCTTATATAGGCACAGGGACAACAATTTGGGGGGGGGGAAGGGGAAAGTCTATTAAATCGACGCCAGTGCGTGACTGGAACTTTATTTAATATCGACCCCGTAAGGATGAAAGGCAAAGTTAACCTCGGCGGGATTTGAACTCAGACCACAAAGGGGCGTAACTCTATGCTGGAAAGCATGGTGTCCGGCCCTCTACCGATACTGCCAAACCACCGCCCTTAGAGGTTATTATAATAGTAAATATAAATAATTGTTAAAATTTAGGCCAGTGTATATGTATGCGCCAACGCATACATATACATACGCACACACAAATATATATATCATCATCATCATCATCGTTTAACGTCCATTTTCCACGCTAGCATGGGTCTGGACGGGAATTGTCCCACTTGAGGCAAGATTGGTTGTCTTGCTCAGGACTGTCTGGCGGGTTTTCTACGGCTGGATGCCCTTCCCAACACCAACCACGTTTACAGTGTGGACTGGGAGGTTTTTACCGTGTTACCTACACGGCCACATTACAGCGTGGACTGTGTGTTTTTTGTTGTGACACCTACACGTCTGGCGGGTTTTCTACGGCTGGGTGCCCTTCCCAACACCAACCACGTTTACAGTGTGGACTGGGAGGTTTTTACCGTGTTACCTACACGGCCACATTACAGCGTGGACTGGGTGTTTTTTTGTCGTGACACCTACACGTCTGGCGGGTTTTCTACGGCTGGGTGCCCTTCCCAACACCAACCACGTTTACAGTGTGGATTGGGAGGTTTTTACCGTGTTACCTACACGGCCACATTACAGCGTGGACTGTGTTTTTTTGTCGTGACACCTACACGTCTGGCAGGTTTTCTACGGCTGGGTGCCCTTCCCAACACCAACCACGTTTACAGTGTGGATTGGGAGGTTTTTACCGTGTTACCTACACAGCCACATTACAGCGTGGACTGTCTGGCAGGTTTTCTACAGCTGGATGCCCTTCCTAACACCAACCACGTTTACAGTGTGGACTGGGAGGTTTTTACCGTGTTACCTACACGGCCACATTACAGCGTGGACTGTGTGTTTTTCTGTCGTGACACCTACACGACCTCATTTATTTAGGACTGGATGTTGTGGTACCAACATAACTTTACATTTAAGGGGGTGGTATGGATGGGGTGTGGGTAGTGGGACGGTGGTGTATTTTGTTAGAGGTGCCTACTGACTGTAGTAGGTTTCACTCTGTACTTAGGCAAGGCGGGTCTTCTGTATTACTGCGTAGCGCCAAAGATCTCGGTCCAGTGACATTGACTTGGAGAGGTGTAAGTGTGTGAGGTCGGAATTTATCAAGTCGTCCCAGGTTTTTCTGGGTCTACCTACTCCGTGGCTACCGTCTATTTTTATCGCCATATATATATATATAGTGTATACATAATGTATATATATAATGTATATATAGTGTATATATAATATATATATAATGTATATATAGTGTATATATAATATATATATAATGTATATATGGTGTATATATGGTGTATATATGAGTTGTGACATCACTGGTGCAAAGCTGTATCAGCCTTGGACAACATCATATATAGTGTATATATAATGCATATATAGTGTATATATACTGTACATAGAGTATATATATTGTATATATAGTGTATATATATGTTATATCACTGGTGCCAAGCTGTATTGGCTATTGCCTTTCCCTTGGACAACATCGGTGGTATGGAGAGGGGGGACTGGTATACCAGGGGTGACTGCTGGCCTTTACAAAACAAACCTTGCCTAGACTTCTTCCTCAGAGGGTAAGTTTCTAGTTGCAGAACCATGGTCATTCGTGACTGATAGGGGCATTTGATGTGTTAGGTCTAAAGTCTGTGTCAAGGCAGAAGGCTTGTCAGGTTGCTGCTTGGTTTCATGGCGTGAAGTGACTGACAGTACAAGTCTGGATGATGATATAGATGTACTTTGTTATGGTAGGCTGACCCTTCTCGTGTGTTTCAGGTCAAGAACCAACCAGCAATGAGGTCATACTACTGATGATGGATGTATATCGGCTATCTGTCCAGGTGAGTCTATTGTCTCGCTGCGTCTATAGATATGTGTCTCTACACATATCTATATGTCTCTGCGTGTGTTTATATGTGTGTCTGTGTGTGAAAGATGCGCAATGCTGCATGGTAGTGAGACGTGGGCAGCAACTGCACAGGATATGCGAAGGCTGGAGAGAAATGAAGCAAGCATGCGCTGTTGGATGTGCAATGTCAATATGTATGAATGACCAATCATAGACAAGTTGAGAGAGAAACTGTGTATAAGAGGGATAAGTTGTAGTGTGTGGGAGAGAAGCCTGAGATGGTATGGACATGTGATGTGTTGAGAGAGAAACTGTGTATAAGAGGGATAAGTTGTGGTGTGTGGGAGAGAAGACTGAGATGGTATGGACATGTGATGTGTTGAGAGAGAAACTGTGTATAAGAGGGATAAGTTGTGGTGTGTGGGAGAGAAGACTGAGATGGTATGGACATGTGATGTGTTGAGAGAGAAACTGGGTATAAGAAGGATAAGTTGTGGTGTGTGGGAGAGAAGACTGAGATGGTATGGGCATGTGATGTGTTGAGAGAGAAACTGGGTATAAGAAGGATAAGTTGTGGTGTGTGGGAGAGAAGACTGAGATGGTATGGACATGTGATGTGTTGAGAGAGAAACTGTGTATAAGAGGAATAAGTTGTAGTGTGTGGGAGAGAAGACTGAGATGGTATGGACATGTGATGTGTTGAGAGAGAAACTGTGTATAAGAGGGATAAGTTGTGGTGTGTGGGAGAGAAGACAGATGGTATGGACATGTGATGTGTTGAGAGAGAAACTGGGTATAAGAAGGATAAGTTGTGGTGTGTGGGAGAGAAGACTGAGATGGTATGGACATGTGATGTGTTGAGAGAGAAACTGGGTATAAGAAGGATAAGTTGTGGTGTGTGGGAGAGAAGACTGAGATGGTATGGACATGTGATGTGTTGAGAGAGAAACTGTGTATAAGAGGGATAAGTTGTGGTGTGTGGGAGAGAAGACTGAGATGGTATGGACATGTGATGTGTTGAGAGAGAAACTGGGTATAAGAAGGATAAGTTGTGGTGTGTGGGAGAGAAGACTGAGATGGTATGGACATGTGATGTGTTGAGAGAGAAACTGTGTATAAGAGGGATAAGTTGTAGTGTGTGGGAGAGAAGACTGAGATGGTATGGACATGTGATGTGTTGAGAGAGAAACTGTGTATAAGAGGGATAAGTTGTAGTGTATAGGAGAGAAGACTGAGATGGTATGGACATGTGATGTGTTGAGAGAGAAACTGTGTATAAGAAGGATAAGTTGTAGTGTGTGGGAGAGAAGACTGAGATGGTATGGACATGTGATGTGTTGAGAGAGAAACTGTGTATAAGAGGGATAAGTTGTGGTGTGTGGGAGAGAAGACTGAGATGGTATGGACATGTGATGTGTTGAGAGAGAAACTGTGTATAAGAGGGATAAGTTGTAGTGTGTGGGAGAGAAGACGGAGATGGTATGTACATGTGATGTGTTGAGAGAGAAACTGTGTATAAGAGGGATAAGTTGTAGTGTGTAGGAGAGAAGACTGAGATGGTATGGACATGTGATGTGTTGAGAGAGAAACTGTGTATAAGAAGGATAAGTTGTAGTGTGTGGGAGAGAAGACTGAGATGGTATGGACATGTGATGTGTTGAGAGAGAAACTGTGTATAAGAGGGATAAGTTGTAGTGTGTAGGAGAGAAGACTGAGATGGTATGGACATGTGATGTGTTGAGAGAGAAACTGTGTATAAGAAGGATAAGTTGTAGTGTGTGGGAGAGAAGATTGCAGTGGTATGGACATGTGATGTGTTGAGAGAGAAACTGTATAAGAGGGATAAGTTGTGGTGCGTGGGAGAGAAGACTGAGATGGTATGGACATGTGATGTGTTGAGAGAGAAACTGTATAAGAGGGATAAGTTGTGGTGTGTGGGAGAGAAGACTGAGATGGTATGGACATGTGATGTGTTGAGAGAGAAACTGTGTATAAGAGGGATAAGTTGTGGTGTGCGGGAGAGAAGACTGAAATGGTATGGACATGTGATGTGTTGAGAGAGAAACAGTATATAAGAGGGATAAGTTGTAGTGTGTGGGAGAGAAGACTGAGATGGTATGGACATGTGATGTGTTGAGAGAGAAACTGTATATAAGAGGGATAAGTTGTAGTGTGCGGGAGAGAAGACTGAGATGGTATGGACATGTGATGTGTTGAGAGAGAAACTGTGTATAAGAGGGATAAGTTGTGGTGTGTGGGAGAGAAGACTGAGATGGTATGGACACGTGATGTGTTGAGAGAGAAACTGTGTATAAGAGGGATAAGTTGTAGTGTGTGGGAGAGAAGATTGCAGTGGTATGGACATGTGATGTGTTGAGAGAGAAACTGTGTATAAGAGGGATAAGTTGTGGTGTGTGGGAGAGAAGATTGCAGTGGTATGGACATGTGAAGTGTATGGAGGATGACCGATGGGTAAAGAAGTGCCAAGAAATACCAGTAGAGGGAGGCCACGTAAAACATGGGCGGAGGTGGTGAGAGCAGACCTCAGATCACTGAAGCTCACGGAGGAGATGACGAAGGACCGTGACAAGTGGAGAGATGCTGTGCTGAATAGGGCCCGTCCCACCCTTGCAAGCAGGGAAAAGTGGACGTAAAATGATGATGATGATATCTATGTATATAACCTCCCTCTCTCTCTCTCTCTCTCTCTCTCTTACTGTCTCTCATTCTCTACCTCTAGTTTAACATGACCAGACTGGAGCAACTCTGTATCCACTACCTTGAGGCCTGTATTGGTCACAAGAATGTTCTGGTAGCTCTACAGAACTCTGCAGCTTTGAAACTGGACTTCATTAAGGTAGGATAATCTCTTCTCACCTGTCACCTGACACCTTTCACCTGTCGTCATCTCTCATCTCTCACCTTTCATTTCACATCTTTCACCTTTCACCTCACACCTTTCATCTCTCACTTCTCGTCTCTCATCTATTACCTTTCATTTCACATCTTTCACCTTTCATTTCACATCTTTCACCTTTCATTTCACATCTTTCACCTTTCACCTCACACCTTTCATCTCTCACTTCTCCTCTCTCATCTATTACCTTTCATTTCACATCTTTCACCTTTCATTTCACATCTTTCACCTTTCACCTCACATCTTTCACCTTTCACCTCACACCTTTCATCTCTCACTTCTTGTCTCTCATCTATTACCTTTCATTTCACATCTTTCACCTCTTATCTCTTTCTCTTTTCAACACCTTTCATCTCATCTTTCACCTCTCGCATCTCACCTATCACATCTCTCATCTCACATCTCTCACCTTTCACCTCACATCTCTCGCCTCACATCTCACCTCACCTCACATCTCTCACATCTCATCTCATACATCTCTCACCTTTCACCTCACATCTCTCGCCTCACATCTCACCCCACATCTCTCACCTCTCACATCTCACCTCTCATCTCATACATCTCTCACCTTTCACCTCACATCTCACCTCACATCTCTCACTTCTCGCCTCACATCTCACCTCTCGCCTCACATCTCACCTCTCACCTCTCACCTCATACATCTCTCACCTTTCACCTCACATCTCTCACCTCTCACCTCATACATCTCTCACCTTTCACCTCACATCTCACCTCACATCTCTCACCTCTCGCCTCACATCTCACCTCACATCTCTCACCTCTCACCTCACATCTCTCACCTTTCACGTCACATCTCACCTCTCACCTCTTATCTCATACATCTCTCACCTTTCACCTCACATCTCTTGCCTCACATCTCACCTCACATCTCTCACCTCACATCTCTCACCTCACATCTCTCACCTCTCGCCTCACATCTCACCTCACAACTCACCTCTCACATCTCACCTCTCACATCTCATCTCATACATCTCTCACCTTTCACCTCACATCTCTCATCTCACATCTCACCCCACATCTCTCGCCTCTCACAACTCACCTCTCACATCTCTCACCTCTCACCTCATACATCTCTCACCTTTCACCTCACATCTCTCACCTCACATCTCACCCCACATCTCTCGCCTCTCACATCTCTCACCTCTCACCTCATACATCTCTCACCTTTCACCTCACATCTCTCACCTCACATCTCACCCCACATCTCTCGCCTCTCACAACTCACCTCTCACATCTCTCACCTCTCACCTCATACATCTCTCACCTTTCACCTCACATCTCTCACCTCACATCTCACCCCACATCTCTCGCCTCTCACAACTCACCTCTCACATCTCTCACCTTTCACCTCACATCTCTCACCTCACATCTCACCCCACATCTCTCGCCTCTCACAACTCACCTCTCACATCTCTCACCTCTCATCTCGTACATCTCTCACCTTTCACCTCACATCTCTCACCTCACAACTCACCTCTCACATCTCTCACCTCTCACCTCATACATCTCTCACCTTTCACCTCACATCTCTCACCTCACATCTCACCCCACATCTCTCGCCTCTCACAACTCACCTCTCACATCTCTCACCTCACAACTCACCTCTCACATCTCTCACCTCTCACCTCATACATCTCTCACCTTTCACCTCACATCTCTCGCCTCACATCTCTCTCCTCCACACCCTCTCACCCTCTCCTCCCATATAAACCATTGCCCCCTCCCCCACTTAATCTCTCTCTCTCTCTCTACAGGAATACTGTTTGAAGTTCATTGTGAAGGAGAGCAACTACAGCCAGATTATAATGAGTAAAGAGTTTGAAATCTTGGACCAGCCCTTGATGGTTGAGATCATTAGACGGAAACAACAGCCCCAGTTCAGGACTTTGCCTGACCCCCAGACTGACCCCAACAATTGTGAGTATTTTAGGGTGTTTATCTTCACAATAAATGCACTGTGTACATGCTGTAAAGTGGTTGGTGATATGAAGGGTATCTAGCTGTAGAAATCTTGTCAAATAAAGGGTTGGAAGGGCAGAACCCCAACAGTGTCTTTCATTAGAAATATGGTAATGAAAGGGTTAAAGTATTTATGTAAGAACCTTTGTTAAGTTATGTTCCAAACACCAACAGTGTCTTTCATTAGAAATATTGTAATGAAAGGGTTAAAGTGTTTATATTTATCTAAAAACCTTCCATCATAATTTTATGTAAGAACCTTTGTTAAGTTATGTTCCAAACACCAACAGTGTCTTTCATTAGAAATATGGTAATGAAAGGGTTAAAGTATTTATGTAAGAACCTTTGTTAAGTTATGTTCCAAACACCAACAGTGTCTTTCATTAGAAATATGGTAATGAAAGGGTTAAAGTGTTTATATTTATCTAAAAACCTTTCACCATAATTTTATGTAAGAACCTTTGTTAAGTTATGTTCCAAACACCAACTTTATAAAGAGAAAGTTAGTTACATTACTATCTCTCTGTCCAGCCTGTATCTCAGTTATCTAACGATGTTTATAATTCTAACTATGGCTGTGATTGTGCTTAATGCTGTTGTTGTTGTTGTAGCCAATACTCTGGAGAAAGACATGGAGAACTTCCTAAAAGTTGTTGGGGTGGAATTCTGTGATATAATCCTCATCCTGGATGGAATCTCTATCCCTGCACACAAGTCCATCTTGGCAGCCAGGAGTAGCTATTTTGAGGCCATGTTTAGGTCTTTCATGCCTGAAGACAACACAGTCAAGGTAAGCAGGCCTTTTTTGAGACCACCACCACCACCATCATCATCATCATCATCATTGTTTAACGGCCACTTTCCACGCTAGCATGGGTTAGACGGGTTCTCCCATATGAGGTAAGTTGGGTCAGGTGACCGTGTCTTGCTCATATAGGACTGTTTCTGGCTGGGTTTCTACAGCTAGATGCCCTTCCTAACGTCAGTTTGGGGCCATATTTAGGTATTTAAGGTAGCAGCAAAAATGGGGTTCCTCCAAAGGGCCTTTGAAGTAACATTATTCGATAGAGTGCATATCTCGAAGATCAGAGTGTCACTCCAGATAGAGCTGCTACTTCTCCGAATTGAGAGACCATAGCTCTGATATTACGGACATGTGATTAGAATTTATTAGGAAAGAATTTTATGAGCGTTACTACCCAGCAGGAGACTCATGGGTAGACCTCCGAGCAAGATGGTTGGATAACCTTCATGAACTCAGCTGGTCCCGCTTGGGGATCCAACCAGATCAATTGGAGATGGTTGCTTCTGACAGGACCCGTTGGCAGGAGGACATTGTTTCCTTGGTCTGATCTGATGTTCAGCTCCTTTCTTCTGCCAGGAGTTGTGACTGACAGATAGTATCAGTAATGGAAAGACCAATGGAAACATTGTTTCCTTGGTCTGATCTGATGATCAGCTCCTTTCTTCTGCCAGGAGTTGTGACTGACAGATAGTATCAGTAATGGAAAGACCAAAGGAAACATTGTTTCCTTGGTCTGATCTGATGATCAGCTCCTTTCTTCTGCCAGGAGTTGTGACTGACAGATAGTATCAGTAATGGAAAGACCAATGGAAACATTGTTTCCTTGGTCTGATCTGATGATCAACTCCTTTCTTCTGTCAGGAGTTGTGACTGACAGATAGTATCAGTATTGGAAAGACCAATGGAAACATTGTTTCCTTGGTCTGATCTGATGATCAGCTCCTTTCTTCTGCCAGGAGTTGTGACTGACAGATAGTATCAGTAATGGAAAGACCAATGGAAACATTGTTTCCTTGGTCTGATCTGATGATCAGCTCCTTTCTTCTGTCAGGAGTTGTGACTGACAGATAGTATCAGTAATGGAAAGACCAATGGAAACATTGTTTCCTTGGTCTGATCTGATGATCAGCTCCTTTCTTCTGCCAGGAGTTGTGACTGACAGATAGTATCAGTAATGGAAAGACCAATAGAAACATTGTTTCCTTGGTCTGATGATCTGACAATTGGATTCTTTCCTTATGTTTTCTGTGTTTGTTTTTTTTTCTTTGTATTCCAGATAGCCATCGGAGAGATGGTGCCGTCGTTGCAGGCTTTTCGCAGTCTGATGCGATATATCTACTACGGAGATGTCACGATGCCTCCCGAAGATTCCCTCTACCTCTTTTCAGCGCCCTATTTCTATGGTTTCACTAACAACAGGTTGCAGGCGTTCTGCAAGCACAACCTAGAAATGAATGTGTCGTTTAAGAATGTTGTCCAGATCCTGGAGGCTGCAGACAAGATCCAAGCTTCAGACATGAAGAAACATGCCCTCAACATTATCGTTCACAACTTTCCCAATGTAAGTACTTCTTTCCACATCATCATCATCATCATACACACACACATATACATGAGGATTGCAGCGCTTCCACAGACGATTGCCGTCTCTTATTGATTCTTCATTGTCATCCCATCTGCATCCATGACTTCGTAAGTGACTTTGTAGGCCAGCTGTAGATCTACATGGTTTACGACACAGGTGACAGAAGAGAGTTGTGCTTTCCACAGGACTGGTGGGGTCACCCTGTGGGACTTTGTAGGTGACTTTGTAGGCCAGCTGTAGATCTACATGGTTTACGACACAGGTGACAGAAGAGAGTTGTGCTTTCCACAGGACTGGTGGGGTCACCCTGTGGGACTTTGTAGGTGACTTTGTAGGCCAGCTGTAGATCTACATGGTTTACGACACAGGTGACAGAAGAGAGTTGTGCTTTCCACAGGACTGGTGGGGTCACCCTGTGGGACTTTGTAGGTGACTTTGTAGGCCAGCTGTAGATCTACATGGTTTACGACACAGGTGACAGAAGAGAGTTGTGCTTTCCACAGGACTGGTGGGGTCACCCTGTGGGACTTTGTAGGCCAGCTGTAGATCTACATGGTTTACGACACAGGTGACAGAAGAGAGTTGTGCTTTCCTCAGGACTGGTGGGGTCACCCTGTGGGACTTTGTAGGTGACTTTGTAGGCCAGCTGTAGATCTACATGGTTTACGACACAGGTGACAGAAGAGAGTTGTGCTTTCCACAGGACTGGTGGGGTCACCCTGTGGGACTTTGTAGGCCAGCTGTAGATCTACATGGTTTACGACACAGGTGACAGAAGAGAGTTGTGCTTTCCTCAGGACTGGTGGGGTCACCCTGTGGGACTTTGTAGGTGACTTTGTAGGCCAGCTGTAGATCTACATGGTTTACGACACAGGTGACAGAAGAGAGTTGTGCTTTCCACAGGACTGGTGGGGTCACCCTGTGGGACTTTGTAGGCCAGCTGTAGATCTACATGGTTTACGACACAGGTGACAGAAGAGAGTTGTGCTTTCCTCAGGACTGGTGGGGTCACCCTGTGGGACTTTGTAGGTGACTTTGTAGGCCAGCTGTAGATCTACATGGTTTACGACACAGGTGACAGAAGAGAGTTGTGCTTTCCTCAGGACTGGTGGGGTCACCCTGTGGGACTTTGTAGGCCAGCTGTAGGCCAGCTGTAGATCTACATGGTTTACGACACAGGTGACAGAAGAGAGTTGTGCTTTCCACAGGACTGGTGGGGTCACCCTGTGGGACTTTGTAGGTGACTTTGTAGGCCAGCTGTAGATCTACATGGTTTACGACACAGGTGACAGAAGAGAGTTGTGCTTTCCTCAGGACTGGTGGGGTCACCATGTGGGACTTTGTAGGCCAGCTGTAGATCTACATGGTTTACGACACAGGTGACAGAAGAGAGTTGTGCTTTCCTCAGGACTGGTGGGGTCACCCTGTGGGACTTTGTAGGTGACTTTGTAGGCCAGCTGTAGATCTACATGGTTTACGACACAGGTGACAGAAGAGAGTTGTGCTTTCCACAGGACTGGTGGGGTCACCCTGTGGGACTTTGTAGGTGACTTTGTAGGCCAGCTGTAGATCTACATGGTTTACGACACAGGTGACAGAAGAGAGTTGTGCTTTCCACAGGACTGGTGGGGTCACCCTGTGGGACTTTGTAGGCCAGCTGTAGATCTACATGGTTTACGACACAGGTGACAGAAGAGAGTTGTGCTTTCCTCAGGACTGGTGGGGTCACCCTGTGGGACTTTGTAGGCCAGCTGTAGATCTACATGGTTTACGACACAGGTGACAGAAGAGAGTTGTGCTTTCCTCAGGACTGGTGGGGTCACCCTGTGGGACTTTGTAGGTGACTTTGTAGGCCAGCTGTAGATCTACATGGTTTACGACACAGGTGACAGAAGAGAGTTGTGCTTTCCTCAGGACCGGTGGGGTCACCATGTGTTTTTTTAGTCCGGAACTAGTTCTACACCCTTTGTTGCATATCACGTACATTGTTTCACCAGGTCTTTGTTGAGTAGTGTTGCAGGTGATGTTGATGATGATGATATATATATATATATATATCCCAGTTGAGGGAAGACGCAGTAGAGGAAGACCACGAAAAACATGGGCGCAGGTGGTGAGGGCAGACCTCAGATTGCTGAAGCTCACTGAGGAGATGACGAAGGACCGTGACAAGTGGAGAGATGCTGTGCTGAATAGGACCCGTCCAACCCTTGCAAGCAGGGAAAAGCGGACGTAAAATGATGATGATGATTATATATATATATATACGACAGTTGATTGATTTTTCATCAAATCGGACCGAGGAAACAATGTTTCCATTGGTCTTTCCAATTGCTAATACTATCTATTGGTCGCAACTCCAGGTAGAAGAAGCAGCGTGAAATAAAGTGTCTTGCTGAAGGACATAACACATCGCCTGGTCCAAGAATCGAACTAACAACCTCACAATTGCGAATCCAATTCTCTAACCACTCAGTCACATGCCTTCACATATATATATCTTCCATGTTAGAATGGGTTAGATGGTTTTGTTCCATTTGATGCGGGATTGGTCGGGAGACCGTGTGTCACTCGTATGGAAGTGTCTCTGGCAGGTTTTTTACAGATGGATGCCCTTCCTAACACCAACCACATTTACATTGTGGATTGGGAGCCTTCTTACCCTGTCTCCTACACAACCACTTTACAGTGTGGACTGGGAGCCTTTTTATCGTGTCACCTACATGACCACTTTACAGTGTGGGTTGGGAGCCTTTTTACCCTGTCTCCTACACAACCACTTTACAGTGTGGACTGGGAGCCTTTTTACCGTGTCACCTACATGACCACTTTACAGTGTGGACTGGGAGCCTTTTTACTGTGTCTCCTACATGACCACTTTACAGTGTGGACTGGGAGTCTTTTTACCCTGTCTCCTACATGACCACTTTACAGTGTGGACTGGGAGCCTTTTTATCATGTCTCCTACATGACCACCTTACAGTGTGGACTGGGAGCCTTCTTACCATGTCACCTACAAGGCCACCTTACAGTGTGGACTGGGAGCCTTCTTACCGTGTCTCCTACATGACCACCTTACAGTGTGGACTGGGAGCCTTCTTACCATGTCACCTACAAGGCCACCTTACAGTGTGGACTGGGAGCCTTCTTACCGTGTCTCCTACATGACCACCTTACAGTGTGGACTGGGAGCCTTCTTACCATGTCACCTACAAGGCCACCTTACAGTGTGTGATTGACACAGTGGACGGAAATGGGAGAATGGGGTAGGGTGTGGTGGGGTGTATATTGGGTTAAGAGGTGCCTACTGACTGTAGGTTTGTATGTAAGGCAAGGCGGGTCTTCTGTATTACTGCATGGCACCAAAGATCTTGATCCAGTGTCATTGCTTTAGAGAGGTGTAGGTGAGCTAGGTCAGTTTTTATCACCTCGTCCCAGGTTTTTCTCGGTCTACCCATCAACTTTCATTGCCCTGCACCTTTTTATACAGCAGTCGTCCTTCATATGCATCACATGCCACACCAACGCAATCTCCTCTGCTGCACACACATTTGATACCTCTTATGCTTAGTCTCTCTCTCAATTCGTTTATGCTTTGCCGTTCACGCACATTACTATTACACATCCATCGGAACATGCAAGCTTCATTTCTTTCTAATCTATGCAGGTCTTCAGTACACAACACCCATGTCTCACTACCATGTAACATTGCTGTTCATATGCAGGCATCATACAATCTGCTTTTCGTTTTTAGAGAGAAACCTTTAGCGTCCAATAGTGGTATTAGCTCTCTGAACTTTTTCCATCCCGTTCTAACTCTGGCTGCTGTACTTTCAGAGCACCCTCCTCCACTCCTGATTTTGTCACCCGGGTAATGGAGAGTGCTTACTATTTCTATAGAACCATCTGGGCAGTTGAAGGAGATACCATCCAGTGGGTCCTTGCTAATTACTGCACCTCAGCATCGGCCACATATAAATCTACGTTCTTAGATAGTTTACCTGTGATCCCACTACATCTTTTATGTACCCATAGTTTGCATTTGGGACATAGAATGGAATTTCTACCTACTCCTTTCCTACACACTGAGCATGGCCATTTCCCAGAGGGCACCTGTGCCCTATTTTCCTTTCTACATACTAGAACTTTAGTCTTAGACAAGTTAACTTTAAGGTCTTTTGAGTCTAGGCCATGCTTCTATGTTTGGTATTTCTTCTCTAGTTCCCCATGGATTCAGCCATGGATTTCTTCTCTAATTCAGCCATGGATTCAGTTAGATAATCTACATATAAAAGTTCCCATGGGCAGCCAGTCTTAAACCCCTCTGTTATAGCCTGAAGAGCAATGATAAATAGGAGGGGGCTAAGGACAGAGCCTTGATGAACACCTACCTTTACACTAAATTCTTCACTATATTCATTGTTAATTCTAACCTTGCTGACTGTTTCTTTATACATGGCTTGTATAGCTCTCTCAAGCCATTCATCAACACCTAGTTTTCTGAGGGCCCACCAGATAATGTCGACTGAGGAAGGAAAGGGTGATAATGTCGACTGGAAAGAGGGTATTAATATGAATTATTAACTCTGCCTCGTATTTGAATTTCGGCTCCCTAACTTGGTGAGCTTATAAATTGGGTGTATTTGGGCTATTGTTTCTAGCCATTTTGGACTTCTTGCGCACAAAGTGAAATATTCATTCGTGTAGCTTTTAGTTTTCGGTGTTTGTCACATTTGATCTTATCTCTCACTGATGATGCCTAAGGGTTATCTGTTACAAACACAATTCTCTGGGCGAAAGAGGTTAAGTCTCTAATCTATCCGGTAGATGAAATAGTTATTAAAACAGTCAGTACATTTTACTCTTTATCCTGTATTTTCCGTTTGCTTCAGGTTAAATCTGTCAAACCAACGTGGTATCTTAACCATGTTGCCAACAACAACCCTGAGTACCTTTTCGATTTCCATGTGTCTAACACACGTGGACATGCCCACAAAGTAAGAAAACAGCACAGTTCCCATGACTTTCAGAAACATTTTTTCACGCTCAGAGTTGCTGAAGCATGGAACAAACTCCCTGCATCAGTTGTTAGCTGTCGAGACACTGCATCCTTTAAGGCCTCCATGGAACAAACTCCCTGCATCAGTTGTTAGCTGTCGAGACACTGCATCCTTTAAATCCTCCATGGGACAAACTACTTGCTTCAGTTGTTAGCTGTCGAGACACTGCATCCTTTAAGGCCTCCATGGAACAAACTACCTGCATCAGTTGTTAGCTGTCGAGACACTGCATCCTTTAAGGCCTCCATGCTTCCCGAGATCCGCCAACAGAACAGCTAACACATACACACATGTACTTCCCTGACATTTGTGTATTATTCTATGTACTATATTGACGAGTTGTAGTGCACCTGAGCACTTTACACAATAATTTCATTATTATTAACCCTCGTAATTTTAAACACACAATTTACTGTGTTTATTATTATATATATATATATATATATAGAGAGAGAGAGATATAACCCTCGTAATTTTAAACACACAATTTACTGTGTTTATTACTATATATATATATATAGACATACATATACATACACAAATATTGATACACCTGCATATATATATATATATTATTACATGTTATATGTACCTTTATATACTATATATATACCTCTATATACTGTGTGGAAACCTGCAGTATATATGGAAACCTGCAGTACCATATATGGGCTTACTGTAACGTACTGTGTTAGACAACTCAATTAATGAATGCCTTCTTGGACTGTTTGTAAGTTGGGGACTTATCATCATCATTTTACGTCCGCTTTTCCCTGCTTGCAAGGGCGGGACGGGAACTGATTCTGGGTTGATTTCTACAGCTGGATGCCCTTCCTAACACCAACCTCATTTACAGTGAGTGCTGGGTGCTTTTTTTACGTAGCACCTACACGTCCACTTTGGTGTGTGGGCTGGGGGCTTTTTTGCCATGGCACCTCCACGACCACTTTACAGTGTGGGCTGGGTGCCATTTTGCCGTGGCACCTCCACGACCACTTTGCTGTAGGATGATAGGGACCCCAGTCCCTATCATCTCATTTCTACAGCTGAGTAAACTGGAGCAATGTGAAATAAAGTGTCTTGCTCAAGGAAACAACTCATCTCCCGGTCTGAGAATTGAACTCACAACCTTTCGATTGCAAGGCCAATGCTCTAACCACTAAGCCATGTGCCTCCATGTATGTGTGTGATATCTTTTCATTTCATTTAAATCTGCTCCAAACAAACAAGTCAACTCCGATCAACCTTTTAAGTCTCTCATATGGTTACTCCCTTGATAAAGGGTTTTTAAACCCCAAAATTGGGATTATTAAATTTGCTAAGGTAAGATTCTTTTGTTATCTTAGCGATTTAATTTTCTTTCTAGTGCATTGTTTGGCTTTCAAAATTATTTAAATTTGTGTTTACTTTGTTCTGTTTTATTTGTTATCCTTTGCCCTTTATATATTTCTAGCACATTCTCTCTTTCTCCGATGTTTTCCCAGGTCGCTCGTCTGCCCCAGATTCGAAACCTCAAGCGGGAGTTGCTGTTGGACATCATTGATGCCGTTGGTAACGACATGAACGAGAGTCGCCACTGCCAAGATCTCTACAACTCATGACCCCCAACCCCCACCCCCACCACCACCACCACCATCTCATACACCTCTCTCTTTCTCTCTTCCTCTATCTCTCTCTTTTCACATTTACCTCTCATAAAATCGTACAGATCCCTACTTTGACATTATAGTTGGGTGCTAGATACATATATATATATATATATATATACACACACACATACATACATATATACACACACATATACATACATATATATATATATGTATATGTGTGTGTATATCTATCTATCTAAAGCGGGTAAAATTCCCGAGATCCATGGACGAGTTCTCTCCAGCGGTCTCTGTCCCTTATTATCGCTGCCATGTCCTGCGTCTCCAACAGACCAGTGTCTGTCCTTAGGGCATCAACATATGTTAACCTTGGTCTTCCTCTTCTAGTGTGTCCATGTAGGGGCTCCCAAAGGAGCACTGAGTGTGTGTATATATATATATATATATATATATATGATAAAAGAGATTTTTATGGAAAAATATGGATGACTGGGCGACGAATATTATATATATATATACATGAAGTACCAGTAATGCACTGGGTAATTGCTGGCCTTGTGCCTAACGTAGAAACAATTATATATATATATATATATATATATATATATATATATACATGAAGTACCAGTAATGCACTGGGTAATTGCTGGCCTTGTGCCTAACGTAGAAACAATTATATATATATATATACATGAAGTACCAGTAATGCACTGGGTAATTGCTGGCCTTGTGCCTAACGTAGAAACAATTATATATATATATATATATATATATATATATATATATATATATATATATATACATATAGATATATACATACATATGTATATATGTGTGTGTGTATATATACATACACACAACTACACCCACATGCTCGCCTAACACCACCACCACCCCCAATATATATATATTTATATATATATATATATATATTTATATATATATATATATATAAATGATAAACAAAGATATCACATTGTTTCTCTGAGAAAGCTGAGTGAAATATCAAATTGCTTTGCTGAAACATCATAGCTATGTTGTAAGAAGAAAAATGAATAAACAGACTTATATACATACATATATATATATGTGCATGTGTATGTACACATTTGCCATATTTTCTCATGTATAATACGAAAAATATTGAATGGAATTTTAGGACAACAATGTGGGGGTCTTATACATGAGGACATCTTTACAGAAAGTTTTACTTCTGAGCTTAAAATGACTTATTTCAAATGACATGATTGCAAATATATGTTAATAGCCACTGTTTAGAGTATAGCCACATTGAGTGATGGTGAGGGTGCTGGGCGTACTATCATAGTGTCATGGACAGGGAGCTGTGTTGGGGTCATATTCCATATTGCTCCAGTACACTCAGTTGAGATGAGTACCAGCAGCTGTAGCTGGAGAGTTAATCCTGTGATAGACTGGTGTCATGTCCAGGGGAGTGTCTTGTACTCTCACTCACTTTACACTAAAGAAACCAGGGGTAATGAGCTGGGGAGTTAATCCTGTGATAGACTGGTGTCATGTCCAGGGGAGTGTCTTGTACTCTCACTCACTTTACACTAAAGAAACCAGGGGTAATGAGCTGGAGAGTTAATCCTGTGATAGACTGGTGTCATGTCCAGGGGAGTGTCATCTACTCTCACTTTACACTAAAGAAACCAGGGGTAATGAGCTGGGGAGTTAATCCTGTGATAGACTGGTGTCATGTCCAGGGGAGTGTCTTGTACTCTCACTCACTTTACACTAAAGAAACCAGGGGTAATGAGCTGGAGAGTTAATCCTGTGATAGACTGGTGTCATGTCCAGGGGAGTGTCATCTACTCTCACTTTACACTAAAGAAACCAGGGGTAATGAGCTGGGGAGTTAATCCTGTGATAGACTGGTGTCATGTCCAGGGGAGTGTCTTGTACTCTCACTCACTTTACACTAAAGAAACCAGGGGTAATGAGCTGGGGAGTTAATCCTGTGATAGACTGGTGTCATGTCCAGGGGAGTGTCTTGTACTCTCACTCACTTTACACTAAAGAAACCAGGGGTAATGAGCTGGGGAGTTAATCCTGTGATAGACTGGTGTCATGTCCAGGGGAGTGTCTTGTACTCTCACTCACTTTACACTAAAGAAACCAGGGGTAATGAGCTGGGGAGTTAATCCTGTGATAGACTGGTGTCATGTCCAGGGGAGTGTCTTGTACTCTCACTCACTTTACACTAAAGAAACCAGGGGTAATGAGCTGGGGAGTTAATCCTGTGATAGACTGGTGTCATGTCCAGGGGAGTGTCTTGTACTCTCACTCACTTTACACTAAAGAAACCAGGGGTAATGAGCTGGGGAGTTAATCCTGTGATAGACTGGTGTCATGTCCAGGGGAGTGTCTTGTACTCTCACTCACTTTACACTAAAGAAACCAGGGGTAATGAGCTGGGGAGTTAATCCTGTGATAGACTGGTGTCATGTCCAGGGGAGTGTCTTGTACTCTCACTCACTTTACACTAAAGAAACCAGGGGTAATGAGCTGGGGAGTTAATCCTGTGATAGACTGGTGTCATGTCCAGGGGAGTGTCTTGTACTCTCACTCACTTTACACTAAAGAAACCAGGGGTAATGAGCTGGGGAGTTAATCCTGTGATAGACTGGTGTCATGTCCAGGGGAGTGTCTTGTACTCTCACTCACTTTACACTAAAGAAACCAGGGGTAATGAGCTGGGGAGTTAATCCTGTGATAGACTGGTGTCATGTCCAGGGGAGTGTCTTGTACTCTCACTCACTTTACACTAAAGAAACCAGGGGTAATGAGCTGGAGAGTTAATCCTGTGATAGACTGGTGTCATGTCCAGGGGAGTGTCATCTACTCTCACTCACTTTACACTAAAGAAACCAGGGGTAATGAGCTGGGGAGTTAATCCTGTGATAGACTGGTGTCATGTCCAGGGGAGTGTCTTGTACTCTCACTCACTTTACACTAAAGAAACCAGGGGTAATGAGCTGGAGAGTTAATCCTGTGATAGACTGGTGTCATGTCCAGGGGAGTGTCTTGTACTCTCACTCACTTTACACTAAAGAAACCAGGGGTAATGAGCTGGGGAGTTAATCCTGTGATAGACTGGTGTCATGTCCAGGGGAGTGTCTTGTACTCTCACTCACTTTACACTAAAGAAACCAGGGGTAATGAGCTGGGGAGTTAATCCTGTGATAGACTGGTGTCATGTCCAGGGGAGTGTCTTGTACTCTCACTCACTTTACACTAAAGAAACCAGGGGTAATGAGCTGGGGAGTTAATCCTGTGATAGACTGGTGTCATGTCCAGGGGAGTGTCATCTACTCTCACTTTACACTAAAGAAACCAGGGGTAATGAGCTGGGGAGTTAATCCTGTGATAGACTGGTGTCATGTCCAGGGGAGTGTCTTGTACTCTCACTCACTTTACACTAAAGAAACCAGGGGTAATGAGCTGGGGAGTTAATCCTGTGATAGACTGGTGTCATGTCCAGGGGAGTGTCTTGTACTCTCACTCACTTTACACTAAAGAAACCAGGGGTAATGAGCTGGAGAGTTAATCCTGTGATAGACTGGTGTCATGTCCAGGGGAGTGTCTTGTACTCTCACTCACTTTACACTAAAGAAACCAGGGGTAATGAGCTGGGGAGTTAATCCTGTGATAGACTGGTGTCATGTCCAGGGGAGTGTCTTGTACTCTCACTCACTTTACACTAAAGAAACCAGGGGTAATGAGCTGGAGAGTTAATCCTGTGATAGACTGGTGTCATGTCCAGGGGAGTGTCTTGTACTCTCACTCACTTTACACTAAAGAAACCAGGGGTAATGAGCTGGGGAGTTAATCCTGTGATAGACTGGTGTCATGTCCAGGGGAGTGTCTTGTACTCTCACTCACTTTACACTAAAGAAACCAGGGGTAATGAGCTGGGGAGTTAATCCTGTGATAGACTGGTGTCATGTCCAGGGGAGTGTCATCTACTCTCACTTTACACTAAAGAAACCAGGGGTAATGAGCTGGGGAGTTAATCCTGTGATAGACTGGTGTCATGTCCAGGGGAGTGTCTTGTACTCTCACTCACTTTACACTAAAGAAACCAGGGGTAATGAGCTGGGGAGTTAATCCTGTGATAGACTGGTGTCATGTCCAGGGGAGTGTCTTGTACTCTCACTTTACACTAAAGAAACCAGGGGTAATGAGCTGGAGAGTTAATCCTGTGATAGACTGGTGTCATGTCCAGGGGAGTGTCTTGTACTCTCACTCACTTTACACTAAAGAAACCAGGGGTAATGAGCTGGGGAGTTAATCCTGTGATAGACTGGTGTCATGTCCAGGGGAGTGTCATCTACTCTCACTTTACACTAAAGAAACCAGGGGTAAACACCGGCCTAATGAGCCTTCGTCTTAGAACAGACTTCAACTTATAGGCTTGAATCTCATCAAATGTGCTGCTGGGCTGTTTCAACCATATATTTGATTATTACTAGTTCATATACTATCTTTATCAACAATCTACCTTGTTCAAAAATCAATCGGCAGTTCAATATCTGGATTGGCTGCTGTGCTCTCAATTAAAACACTTTATTTCACGTTGTTCCAGTACACTCAACTGAGAGTAGGTACCAGCAGTAGCAGGGGAGTTAATCACGTGATGAACTGGTGCTCTGTCCAGGGTGAGTCTTGTTCTCTCAGTTGCTTAATGCCAAGGAAACTAAGGATAAGTACCAGCCCGAAGAGCTTCTGAGATTAACCCTTTAGCATTCACATTACTCTATATATACTATTGTATTTTCACAGTGAAGGCTTTACCTCACATAATATCTCACATAACATTTACATTACTCTATATTTACTACTGTATTGTCACAGTAAAGGCTTTACCTCACATAATATCTCACATAACATTTACATTACTCTATATATACTATTGTATTTTCACAGTAAAGGCTTTACCTCACATAATATCTCACATAACATTTACATTACTCTATATATACTATTGTATTGTCACAGTAAAGGCTTTACCTCACATAATATCTCACATAACATTTACATTACTCTATATATACTATTGTATTGTCACAGTAAAGGCTTTACCTCACATAATATCTCACATAACATTTACATTACTCTATATATACTATTGTATTTTCACAGTAAAGGCTTTAACTCCCATAATATCAAATCTATAAGATTTTGATATTTATTTTGAGAACATTACCTTAAACCTTTAATGTTCAAACTGGCTGTAACTGGCTGTAACTGGTCGGTCAAACTGATGTTAAGGTATTGTTCTCAAAATAAATACTTTCAAAATCTCATAGATTCGATATTATGTGAAATAATTATGTGAGGTAAAGCATTTATCATGAAAATATAATAGTATACAGAGAGTAATGTGAATACTAAAGGGTTAACATCAGTGTGAGCAGCGGTTACAGCCGGTTTGAACAGAGAGAGTTGGGAGGATTCTGGCCGGATACAGCTGGTTTAGATGCTAAAGGGTTAAGATAGACTTTAATCTATGATGGACTGGTGTCCTGTCCAGGGCGAGTTTTGTACTCTATGTCGCTTCACGCCAAGGAAACCAGGATAAGCACTGGCCCAATGAGCTTTTGAGCTTAAGTTTGACTTTAACCTATGATGGACTGGAGTTCTGTCCAGGGGGTAGTAAGGTTCTCCCAGTCACTTCCCGCTAAGGTAACCAGGATAAGCACTGGCCCGATGAGCTTTTGAGCTTAAGTCTGACTTTAACCTATGATGGACTGGAGTTCTGTCCAGGGGGTAGTAAGGTTCTCCCAGTCACTTCACGCTAAGGTAACCAGGATAAGCACCAGCCTGATTAAAAGACTTTAACTTAGCTGACAAATGTCTCCAGGTGGTATTTTTTATATTAGCAATCATTGTTATTTAGGAATCTGTTTAACTGAATGTTGTTTGTATCAAATACAGAAAGATTATAAAATAAATTAAGAAAGGAATTCTGTAAGGTTTGTCATTGTTTACATAATGTTTTTGTTACAACTGAGGCAGTGGATTGGCAGAATCGGTAGAGCGTCGGACAACGTACTTTGTAGGATATATATATGTCTTTATTTCAGACATGGATGACCAACATAATCCCCCCCCCTCCCTGCATCTCCAACCCCCCCCCCCCCCCCCACGAAATCCAAAACTTCAGAGTTGGTACCATGAACGTAGGCACATTGAAAGGTTGCTCAAATGAGGTTGTAGAGATGCTTGAACATAAAGAAGTTGATGTTTGTTGTGTTCAAGAGACCAGGTGGAGGGCTGGGTCTGCTAGATTCATTGTGGGCAAAAAACGATGCTATAAACTTTTCTGGATGGGAAATGACAATGGGCTGGGTGGAGTAGGAATTATGTTAGCAGAAAAATGGGTAGATAAGGTAATTGACGTAAATAGAGTGAACGACAGAATAATTAAAATAAGACTAGTTCTAAATAGAACAACTGTATCAATTATATCTGCTTATGCACCCCAATCTGGCCTACCTGACGTTATAAAAGGCAGGTTCTCTGAGTCGTTTTGCTCACTACCTCCCAAATAACCAACAGCAACTACTTAATTATTGCTGGCAACCTAAATGGACAACATTGTGATGGCTATGATGGAATCCATGGAGGCTATGGGTTTGGTACTAGAAATGAGGAAGGCTTCAGAATCTTGGAATTCTGTGATGCTAATAACCCAACTATCTGTAACACTAACTTCAAAAAACGAGACAATCACTTGATCACCTATAGATCAGAGGAACACGCCAGCCAGATATATCCTTACTAGAAGACGTGACAAAGTGACAAAATGTCTGTTGTAAACACTAAATCCCTCCCCCGTGAAGAATGCACCTCCCAACATAGGCTAGTAGTTAGTGACCTCATAGTCAGTACTAGATGTACTTGACGACAGAGGAGGACTACCCTGAGGAGAAGAATATGGAAGTTGAAGGACCCCACAGCCAGTAACAAATTTAAAAGCATAATACTTGATGCTTTTGACAGTAAGGAAGAACAATTAGAGACGTACAATATAGAGGAACAGTAGGAATTCCTGAAAGTTAACCTACTGAAGTCAACAGATGAAATCTGTGGCTGGAGCAGACCTTTAGGCAGGAGAAGAGTAACTTGGTGGTGGAACAGTAAGGTGGAGGAGTCCATCAAGGGCAAAAAGCTGGCTTGGAAAGTATGGCAGGATGGGGGTAGTACAGAACTCTATCGGGTAGCTAGGAGAAAAGCTAGACGATATGTGTACTTTGCAAGAAGGGAAGCAGAGGATAGAAAGTTCAACGTGAGGTGTTCAGGATTGCAGGACAATGTATCATGGAAAACCGTGATATTGTCGGGGAGAAGTGTGTCTGTAATGATGATGGTGTAATTGCCCTCACTGATGCTGATAAGAAGGTAGCTTGGAAGTGTCACTACAAGAGACTACTGAATGAGGAGAATAAATGGGAAAAAGATAGTCTGCCCCACATTGATCCAATAGAAGGACCAGCTGTGCAAGTTAATGGTAGTATTATAAATAAGGTTACGTCCCTTTACGATCTGAGTTCAAATCCCGCTGAGGTTGACTTTGCCTTTCATCCTTACGGGGTCGATAAAATAAAGTACCAGTAATGCACTGGGTAATTGCTGGCCTTGTGCCTAAAGTAGAAACAAGTATTATAAATAAGGCAATCAAAGATATGCAGACAGGCAAGGCAGCTGGGCCTTCAGGGATAGTTGCTGAGATGTTGAAAGCATCTGGAATGGTGGGACACACTATGGTCACCCGGATAGTAAACCAAGTAATACAGAATAGTGTCATACCAAATGACTGGCGTAGCAGCATCATCGTCAACTGTTACATTTGGTAACAAATGGTATCTCCCTGCATACGAAAGGACATCTGTGTGTGACATGTGGTGCTACATGGGCTGTGACTACAGAGGACATGTGGTGCTACATGGTAGTGAAACAGGGGCTGTGACTGCAGAATATATGTGGTGCTACATGGTAGTGAAACATGGGCTGCAACTGCAGAGGATGTGGTGCTACATGGTAGTGAAACAGGGGCTGTGACTGCAGAGGACATGTGGTGAAACATGGGCTGTGACTGCAGAGAACATGTGGTGCTACATGATAGTGAAACATGGGCAGTGAGTGCAGATGACATGTGGTGCTACATGTAGTGAAACATGGACTGTGACTGCAGAGGACATATGGTGCTGCATGGTAGTGAAACATGGGCTGTGACTGCAGATGACATGTGGTGAAACATGGGCTGTGACTACAGAAGACGTGGTGCTACATGGTGGTGAAATCATGGGCTGTGACTGCAGATGATGTGGTGCTATATGGTAGTGAAACATGGGCTGTGACTGCAGATGACATGTGGTGCTACATGGTAGTGAAACATGGGCTGTGACTGCAGATGACATGTGGTGCTACATGGAAGTGAAACATGAGCTGTGACTACAGATGACATGTGGTGCTACATGGTAGTGAAACATGGGTTGTGACTACAGAGGACTTGCACAGATGGGAGAGAAATGAAGTAGCCATGCTTCATTGGATGTGCAAGGTAAATGTAAGAGAACAGCAGAGCTTGGATAAGCTGTGGGAGAAATTGGGTTTAAGAGGAATCAGAAGTAGTGTGCAAGGCAGAAGACTGCACTGGTACAGACATGTGATGTGCATGGACGATGATTACTGGGTGAAGAAGTGGAAGCAAGTTGCAGTAGAGGGCAACCAAGAAAGATCTGGGTAGAGGCTGTGGTGCTACATGGTAGTGAAACAGGGGCTGTGACTGCAGAGGACATGTGGTGAAACATGGGCTGTGACTGCAGAGAACATGTGGTGCTACATGGTAGTGAAACATGGGCAGTGAGTGCATATGACATGTGGTGCTACATGTAGTGAAACATGGACTGTGACTGCAGAGGACATATGGTGCTGCATGGTAGTGAAACATGGGCTGTGACTGCAGATGACATGTGGTGAAACATGGGCTGTGACTACAGAAGACGTGGTGCTACATGGTGGTGAAATCATGGGCTGTGACTGCAGATGATGTGGTGCTATATGGTAGTGAAACATGGGCTGTGACTGCAGATGACATGTGGTGCTACATGGTAGTGAAACATGGGCTGTGACTGCAGATGACATGTGGTGCTACATGGAAGTGAAACATGGGCTGTGACTACAGATGACATGTGGTGCTACATGGTAGTGAAACATGGGTTGTGACTACAGAGGACTTGCACAGATGGGAGAGAAATGAAGCAGCCATGCTTCATTGGATGTGCAAGGTAAATGTAAGAGAACAGCAGAGCTTGGATAAGCTGTGGGAGAAATTGGGTTTAAGAGGAATCAGAAGTAGTGTGCAAGGCAGAAGACTGCACTGGTACAGACATGTGATGTGCATGGACGATGATTACTGGGTGAAGAAGTGGAAGCAAGTTGCAGTAGAGGGCAACCAAGA
>OZ024764.1:5735293-5777793 GCA_964016885.1 Eledone cirrhosa | reverse complement strand
TCTTTGATTTTCAGCCCCATGGATTTTATCTATTACATTCATTTATTATATTTTGAATACCTGATGATATCACCGGATTCATACGGAACCCGGTCATTGAAATGATCATAGTATAATAAACCTTTCAAGGATTTACACAAGTCCAGCCTCCTGTCATTTCATTATAATATTATATATATATATATATATATCATCATCATCATCATCATTTTACATCCGCTTTTCCCTGCTTGCAAGGGTGGGACGGGAACTGATTCTGGCTTGATTTCTACAGCTGGATGCCCTTCCTAACACCAACCTCATTTACAGTGAGTGCTGGGTGCTTTTTTGCCGTGGCACCTCCACAACCACTTTGCAGTGGAATGATAGGGACCCCAGTCCCTATCATCTCATTTCTACAGCTGAGTAAACTGGAGCAATGTGAAATAAAGTGTCTTGCTCAAGGACACAACACATCACCCGGTCTAAGAATTGAACTCACAACCTTTCGATTGCAAGGCCAATGCTCTAACCACTAAGCCATGTGCCTCCATGTGCCTTCTTATACATATATTTCTTGATTTTAAATATTTTACTAAAACTTCGTAGTATTTACGTTTTTTTTCTATCTGACCGAACCATCCGTCATTAAAATCCATAGAAATGCACACCCGGTATTTAAAATGTGATTTAATTGTCTTAGCGTTGCTATGAACATGTATTGTGACGTATTTACTTTAACAGGAAACAGATTATTGCATGTGGTGAATTAATTAAAAATGCAGATATAATCAGTACAAGGTTTTAGTCTTTCTCTACATTCCAGGCAAATATTTTCATTGAAAAAAATGTATAAAACCTTTTCACCAGTCAAAATAATATTTGCAATGTACTCTTACACAATGTATGGTGTAAATTTACGTAACAGAATGTTCCCAATATATAAGTTCATTAACAGGTGTGAACATGTATTGGTGTTGTATCTTTCAACCACGTTGCTGTAATATTTTCAATGGTGTCCGTCAGATCTTCGCTTTCACTTTCAAAGTAACTATCATCGACAGAAATAAATACGTCTGATTCATTTGAAGATAAATCACTAATATTATCTTCTGTTTCTTTTTCATTTCGAATGTCGTTGCATGTAAAACCTTCAAAGTCGGTATTCACTACTTTGGGAAGCCACGTTGATACGCTAAAAATCTGTTATACTTTCAACGTTAAAAAACACGTGTTATTTCAAGTTGTTTCAAGTTGTTTCACTATATTAAGAGTTAATTTTCGTGCTTAAAGGCTTTATCTCGCAGTAATCTCGAATTGACGAGATTTCGATGACGTTAAAAGGCAGATTGTTGTTGTGTGTGTGTGTGCATGTTCCATGTTTATACATTTGCACAATTTCAAACCAATTCGACTCAAAGTCTGTAAGAATGTTGTAAATGGTCTAACTTAGGTCAACGACTATTTATTTCATTCAAACTCACCCACAATAATCGATAAAACTAAATACATGACGCTTTACCCCTCTAATACAATCTGATTTCCACTCTCTACTCCCCTTAAAATTCGATAAAACTACATACATGCTGCAACTTTCTCTTATATACGCTTAAACTTACAAACTTCAAAGAAAGAAATGAAAGAGAGAGAGAGAACGTTTGTTTTTGAGTGTGGAATGGTCAAACATTTATTTACTTCAATGACAACGAAGAGTACTTATTACATTTCATACGAAACAACAATTATTCAACAACAAAAAATATAGCGATAAATCTTTTTTAAAACATCTTTCAACGAACGCGGAAGAAAGAAGTATCAGTTTATTTACTATACACAATAATATCCTCTATGAGGTCACTAAACCTGCTAGAAACAGCAGCTAACTCTCCCCCATATCACACCCCTCCCTACTGTCTTAAATTTAGAAAACACACATTAGACAACCATGCAGAACAACTTCATCGCAGCTCTGTTCGGCTGGCATCATCTACGCGCGTGTTGCGCAAGTACTGTGAAACAATAAATTTCAACACTTCTTTGTACAGAGATAATATCCATAGGCGAAACTACAATTGTCACTGCTGGCGCAGCTCCTGCTTCGGCAGTCCAGGTCTGCAATTCATTCACCCAGTGCCTGGCAGACAAAAAAGTGCTGCCATAAAATGGGTGGTGCAACCTAACTTTGGTAACTTACTGACCCCAAGCAACGCCGGGCTTTAATGCTAGTTTTATAAATAAAACATGGTTTGGAGTATATATCGCAACGGTGAAGTAATGGAAAGTTAACAGATTTTTAGTTTCAATTATCATAAACAATAGTAGTTTGATGGCCCAAATTTCAGTGCAACCTATCTGCGAGTCAATGGCAAATAGCCTATTTGTTAAATGTAAAGTGGGTATGCGACCTATACGTGAGTATATACGGTATATTGGTAGATGAACTCACTGTTGTAGTGTACTGGGGACACACCTTGTAGACAGGCTCCATGTCTCACTGTCATAGCGTACTGGGGACACCTTGTAGTCAGGCTCCATGTCTCACTGTCGTAGTGTACTGGGGACACCTTGTAGACAGGCTACATGTCTCACTGTCGTAGTGTACTGGGGACACCTTGTAGACAGGCTCCATGTCTCACTGTCGTAGTGTACTGGGGACACCTTGTAGTCAGGCTCCATGTCTCACTGTCGTAGTGTACTGGGGACACCTTGTAGACAGGCTCCATGTCTCACTGTCGTAGTGTGCTGGGGACACCTTGTAGACAGGCTACATGTCTCACTGTCGTAGTGTACTGGGGACACCTTGTAGACAGGCTCCATGTCTCACTATCGTAGTGTACTGGGGACACCTTGTAGACAGGCTCCATGTCTCACTGTCGTAGTGTACTGAGGACACCTTGTAGACAGGCTCCATGTCTCACTGTCGTAGTGTACTGGGGACACCTTGTAGACAGGCTCCATGTCTCACTGTCGTAGTGTACTGGGGACACCTTGTAGACAGGCGCCAGTTCTCACTGTCGTAGTGTACTGGGGACAGCTTGTAGACAGGCGCCATGTCTCACTGTCGTAGTGTACTGGGGACACATGGTAGACAGGCTACATGTCTCACTGTCGTAGTGTACTGGGGACACCTTGTAGACAGGCTCCATGTCTCACTGTCGTAGTGTACTGAGGACACCTTGTAGACAGGCTCCATGTCTCACTGTCGTAGTGTACTGGGGACACCTTGTAGACAGGCTCCATGTCTCACTGTCGTAGTGTACTGGGGACACCTTGTAGACAGGCGCCAGTTCTCACTGTCGTAGTGTACTGGGGACAGCTTGTAGACAGGCGCCATGTCTCACTGTCGTAGTGTACTGGGGACACATGGTAGACAGGCTACATGTCTCACTGTCGTAGTGTACTGGGGACACCTTGTAGTCAGGCTCCATGTCTCACTGTCGTAGTGTACTGGGGACACCTTGTAGACAGGCTCCATGTCTCACTGTTGTAGTGTACTGGGGACACATGGTAGACAGGCTCCATGTCTCACTGTCGTAGTGTACTGGGGACACCTTGTAGACAGGCTCCATGTCTCACTGTCGTAGCGTATTGCGGACACCTTGTAGACAGGCTACATGTCTCACTGTCGTAGTGTACTGGGGACACCTTGTAGACAGGCTCCATGTCTCACTGTCGTAGTGTACTGGGGACACATGGTAGACAGGCTCCATGTCTCACTGTCGTAGTGTACTGGGGACACCTTGTAGACAGGCTCCATGTCTCACTGTCGTAGTGTACTGGGGACACCTTGTAGTCAGGCTCCATGTCTCACTGTCGTAGTGTACTGGGGACACATGGTAGACAGGCTCCATGTCTCGCTGTCATAGTGTACTGGGGACACCTTGTAGACAGGCTCCATGTCTCACTGTCGTAGTGTACTGGGGACACCTTGTAGACAGGCTCCATGTCTCACTGTCGTAGTGTACTGGGGACACCTTGTAGACAGGCTCCATGTCTCACTGTCGTAGTGTACTGAGGACACCTTGTAGACAGGCTACATGTCTCACTGTCGTAGTGTACTGGGGACACCTTGTAGACAGGCTCCATGTCTCGCTGTCGTAGTGTACTGGGGACACATGGTAGACAGGCTCCATGTCTCACTGTCGTAGTGTACTGGGGACACCTTGTAGACAGGCTCCATGTCTCACTGTCGTAGTGTACTGGGGACACCTTGTAGACAGGCTCCATGTCTCACTGTCGTAGTGTACTGGGGACACCTTGTAGTCAGGCTCCATGTCTCACTGTCGTAGTGTACTGGGGACACCTTGTAGACAGGCTACATGTCTCGCTGTCGTAGTGTACTGGGGACACCTTGTAGACAGGCTCCATGTCTCACTGTCGTAGTGTACTGGGGCCACCTTGTAGTCAGGCTCCATGTCTCACTGTCGTAGTGTACTGGGGACACCTTGTAGACAGGCTACATGTCTCGCTGTCGTAGTGTACTGGGGACACCTTGTAGACAGGCTCCATGTCTCACTGTCGTAGTGTACTGGGGACACCTTGTAGACAGGCTCCATGTCTCACTGTCGTAGTGTACTGGGGACACCTTGTAGACAGGCTCCATGTCTCACTGTCGTATTGTACTGGGGACACATGGTAGACAGGGTCCATGTCTCACTGTCGTGTACTGGGGACACCTTGTAGACAGGCTCCATGTCTCGCTGTCGTAGTGTACTGGGGACACATGGTAGACAGGCTCCATGTCTCACTGTCGTAGTGTACTGGGGACACATGGTAGACAGGCTCCATGTCTCACTGTCGTAGTGTACTGGGGACACCTTGTAGACAGGCTCCATGTCTCACTGTCGTAGTGTACTGGGGACACATGGTAGACAGGCTCCATGTCTCACTGTCGTAGTGTACTGGGGACACCTTGTAGACAGGCTACATGTCTCACTGTTGTAGTGTACTGGGGACACCTTGTAGTCAGGCTCCATGTCTCACTGTCGTAGTGTACTGGGGACACCTTGTAGACAGGCTCCATGTCTCACTGTCGTAGTGTACTGGGGACACATGGTAGACAGGCTCCATGTCTCACTGTCGTAGTGTACTGGGGACACCTTGTAGACAGGCGCTATGTCTCACTGTCGTAGTGTACTGGGGACACCTTGTAGACAGGCTACATGTCTCACTGTCGTAGTGTACTGGGGACACCTTGTAGACAGGCTCCATGTCTCACTGTCGTAGTGTACTGGGGACACCTTGTAGACAGGCTCCATGTCTCACTGTCGTAGTGTACTGGGGACACCTTGTAGACAGGCTCCATGTCTCACTGTCATAGTGTACTGGGGACACCTTGTAGACAGGCTCCATGTCTCACTGTTGTAGTGTACTGGGGACACCTTGTAGACAGGCTCCATGTCTCGCTGTCGTAGTGTACTGGTGACACCTTGTAGACAGGCTCCATGTCTCACTGTCGTAGTGTACTGGGGACACATGGTAGACAGGCTCCATGTCTCACTGTCGTAGTGTACTGGGGACACCTTGTAGACAGGCTCCATGTCTCACTGTCGTAGTGTACTGGGGACACCTTGTAGACAGGCTCCATGTCTCGCTGTCGTAGTGTACTGGTGACACCTTGTAGACAGGCTCCATGTCTCACTGTCGTAGTGTACTGGGAACACATGGTAGACAGGCTCCATGTCTCACTGTCGTAGTGTACTGGGGACACCTTGTAGACAGGCTCCATGTCTCACTGTCGTAGTGTACTGGGGACACCTTGTAGACAGGCTCCATGTCTCGCTGTCGTAGTGTACTGGTGACACCTTGTAGACAGGCTCCATGTCTCACTGTCGTAGTGTACTGGGGACAGCTTGTAGACAGGCTCCATGTCTCCCTGTCGTAGTGTACTGGGGACACCTTGTAGACAGGCTCCATGTCTCACTGTCGTAGTGTACTGGGGACACCTTGTAGACAGGCTCCATGTCTCACTGTCGTAGTGTACTGGGGACACCTTGTAGACAGGCTCCATGTCTCACTGTCGTAGTGTACTGGGGACACATGGTAGACAGGCTCCATGTCTCACTGTCGTAGTGTACTGGGGACACCTTGTAGACAGGCTCCATGTCTCACTGTCGTAGTGTACTGGGGACACCTTGTAGTCAGGCTCCATGTCTCACTGTCGTAGTGTACTGGGGACACATGGTAGACAGGCTCCATGTCTCGCTGTCGTAGTGTACTGGGGACACCTTGTAGACAGGCTCCATGTCTCACTGTCGTAGTGTACTGGGGACACCTTGTAGACAGGCTCCATGTCTCACTGTCGTAGTGTACTGAGGACACCTTGTAGACAGGCTACATGTCTCACTGTCGTAGTGTACTGGGGACACCTTGTAGACAGGCTCCATGTCTCGCTGTCGTAGTGTACTGGGGACACATGGTAGACAGGCTCCATGTCTCACTGTCGTAGTGTACTGGGGACACCTTGTAGACAGGCTCCATGTCTCACTGTCGTAGTGTACTGGGGACACCTTGTAGACAGGCTCCATGTCTCACTGTCGTAGTGTACTGGGGACACCTTGTAGACAGGCTACATGTCTCGCTGTCGTAGTGTACTGGGGACACCTTGTAGACAGGCTCCATGTCTCACTGTCGTAGCGTACTGGGGACACCTTGTAGACAGGCTCCATGTCTCACTGTCGTAGTGTACTGGGGACACCTTGTAGACAGGCTACATGTCTCACTGTTGTAGTGTACTGGGGACACCTTGTAGACAGGCTCCATGTCTCACTGTCGTAGTGTACTGGGGACACCTTGTAGACAGGCTCCATGTCTCACTGTCGTAGTGTACTGGGGACACCTTGTAGACAGGCTCCATGTCTCACTGTCGTAGTGTACTGGGGACACCTTGTAGTCAGGCTCCATGTCTCACTGTCGTAGTGTACTGGGGACACCTTGTAGACAGGCTACATGTCTCGCTGTCGTAGTGTACTGGGGACACCTTGTAGACAGGCTCCATGTCTCACTGTCGTAGTGTACTGGGGCCACCTTGTAGTCAGGCTCCATGTCTCACTGTCGTAGTGTACTGGGGACACCTTGTAGACAGGCTACATGTCTCGCTGTCGTAGTGTACTGGGGACACCTTGTAGACAGGCTCCATGTCTCACTGTCGTAGTGTACTGGGGACACCTTGTAGACAGGCTCCATGTCTCACTGTCGTAGTGTACTGGGGACACCTTGTAGACAGGCTCCATGTCTCACTGTCGTAGTGTACTGGGGACACCTTGTAGACAGGCTCCATGTCTCACTGTCGTAGTGTACTGGGGACACCTTGTAGACAGGCTCCATGTCTCACTCGTAGTGTACTGGGGACACCTTGTAGACAGGCTCCATGTCTCACTGTTGTAGTGTACTGGGGACACCTTGTAGACAGGCTCCATGTCTCACTGTCGTAGTGTACTGGGGACACCTTGTAGACAGGCTCCATGTCTCACTGTCGTAGTGTACTGGGGACACCTTGTAGACAGGCTCCATGTCTCACTCGTAGTGTACTGGGGACACCTTGTAGACAGGCTCCATGTCTCACTGTTGTAGTGTACTGGGGACACCTTGTAGACAGGCTACATGTCTCACTGTCGTAGTGTACTGGGGACACATGGTAGACAGGCTCCATGTCTCACTGTCGTATTGTACTGGGGACACATGGTAGACAGGCTCCATGTCTCACTGTCGTGTACTGGGGACACCTTGTAGACAGGCTCCATGTCTCGCTGTCGTAGTGTACTGGGGACACATGGTAGACAGGCTCCATGTCTCACTGTCGTAGTGTACTGGGGACACATGGTAGACAGGCTCCATGTCTCACTGTCGTAGTGTACTGGGGACACCTTGTAGACAGGCTCCATGTCTCACTGTCGTAGTGTACTGGGGACACATGGTAGACAGGCTCCATGTCTCACTGTCGTAGTGTACTGGGGACACCTTGTAGACAGGCTACATGTCTCACTGTTGTAGTGTACTGGGGACACCTTGTAGTCAGGCTCCATGTCTCACTGTCGTAGTGTACTGGGGACACCTTGTAGACAGGCTCCATGTCTCACTGTCGTAGTGTACTGGGGACACATGGTAGACAGGCTCCATGTCTCACTGTCGTAGTGTACTGGGGACACCTTGTAGACAGGCTACATGTCTCACTGTCGTAGTGTACTGGGGACACCTTGTAGACAGGCTACATGTCTCACTGTCGTAGTGTACTGGGGACACCTTGTAGACAGGCTCCATGTCTCACTGTCGTAGTGTACTGGGGACACCTTGTAGACAGGCTCCATGTCTCACTGTCGTAGTGTACTGGGGACACCTTGTAGACAGGCTCCATGTCTCACTGTCGTAGTGTACTGGGGACACCTTGTAGACAGGCTCCATGTCTCACTGTCGTAGTGTACTGGGGACACCTTGTAGACAGGCTACATGTCTCACTGTCGTAGTGTACTGGGGACACATGGTAGACAGGCTCCATGTCTCACTGTCGTAGTGTACTGGGGACACCTTGTAGACAGGCTCCATGTCTCACTGTTGTAGTGTACTGGGGACACCTTGTAGACAGGCTCCATGTCTCACTGTCGTAGTGTACTGAGGACACCTTGTAGACAGGCTCCATGTCTCACTGTTGTAGTGTACTGGGGACACCTTGTAGACAGGCTCCATGTCTCGCTGTCGTAGTGTACTGGGGACACCTTGTAGACAGGCTCCATGTCTCACTGTCGTAGTGTACTGGTGACACCTTGTAGACAGGCTCCATGTCTCACTGTCGTAGTGTACTGAGGACACCTTGTAGACAGGCTCCATGTCTCACTGTCGTAGTGTACTGAGGACACCTTGTAGACAGGCTCCATGTCTCACTGTCGTAGTGTACTGAGGACACCTTGTAGACAGGCTCCATGTCTCACTGTCGTAGTGTACTGGTGACACCTTGTAGACAGGCTCCATGTCTCACTGTCGTAGTGTACTGGGGACACCTTGTAGACAGGCTCCATGTCTCACTGTCGTAGTGTACTGAGGACACCTTGTAGACAGGCGCCATGTCTCACTGTCGTAGTGTACTGGGGACACATGGTAGACAGGCTACATGTCTCACTGTTGTAGTGTACTGGGGACACCTTGTAGTCAGGCTCCATGTCTCACTGTCGTAGTGTACTGGGGACACATGGTAGACAGGCTCCATGTCTCACTGTCGTAGTGTACTGGGGACACCTTGTAGACAGGCTCCATGTCTCACTGTCGTAGTGTACTGGGGACACCTTGTAGACAGGCTACATGTCTCACTGTCGTAGTGTACTGGGGACACCTTGTAGACAGGCTCCATGTCTCACTGTCGTAGCGTACTGGGGACACCTTGTAGACAGGCTACATGTCTCACTGTCGTAGTGTACTGGGGACACCTTGTAGACAGGCTCCATGTCTCACTGTCGTAGTGTACTGGGGACACCTTGTAGACAGGCTCCATGTCTCACTGTCGTAGTGTACTGGGGACACCTTGTAGACAGGCTCCATGTCTCACTGTCGTAGCGTACTGGGGACACCTTGTAGACAGGCTACATGTCTCACTGTCGTAGTGTACTGGGGACACCTTGTAGACAGGCTCACTGTCGTAACGTACTGGGGACACCTTGTAGACAGGCTACATGTCTCACTGTCGTAGTGTACTGGGGACACCTTGTAGACAGGCTCCATGTCTCACTGTCGTAGCGTACTGGGGACACCTTGTAGACAGGCTCCATGTCTCACTGTCGTAGCGTACTGGGGACACCTTGTAGACAGGCTACATGTCTCACTGTCGTAGTGTACTGGGGACACATGGTAGACAGGCTCCATGTCTCACTGTCATAGTGTACTGGGGACACCTTGTAGACAGGCTCCATGTCTCACTGTCGTAGTGTACTGGGGACACCTTGTAGACAGGCTCCATGTCTCACTGTCGTAGTGTACTGGGGACACCTTGTAGACAGGCTCCATGTCTCACTGTCGTAGTGTACTGGGGACACCTTGTAGACAGGCGCCATGTCTCACTGTCGTAGTGTACTGGGGACACATGGTAGACAGGCTACATGTCTCACTGTCGTAGTGTACTGGGGACACCTTGTAGACAGGCGCCATGTCTCACTGTCGTAGTGTACTGGGGACACATGGTAGACAGGCTCCATGTCTCACTGTCGTAGTGTACTGGGGACACCTTGTAGTCAGGCTCCATGTCTCACTGTCGTAGTGTACTGAGGACACCTTGTAGACAGGCGCCATGTCTCACTGTCGTAGTGTACTGGGGACACCTTGTAGACAGGCTCCATGTCTCACTGTCGTAGTGTACTGGGGACACCTTGTAGACAGGCTCCATGTCTCACTGTCGTAGTGTACTGGGGACACCTTGTAGACAGGCTACATGTCTCACTGTTGTAGTGTACTGGGGACACCTTGTAGACAGGCTCCATGTCTCACTGTCGTAGTGTACTGGAGACACATGGTAGACAGGCTCCATGTCTCACTGTCGTAGTGTACTGGGGACACATGGTAGACAGGCTCCATGTCTCACTGTCGTAGTGTACTGGGGACACATGGTAGACAGGCTCCATGTCTCACTGTCGTAGTGTACTGGGGACACCTTGTAGACAGGCTCCATGTCTCACTGTCGTAGTGTACTGGGGACACCTTGTAGACAGGCTCCATGTCTCACTGTCGTAGTGTACTGGGGACACCTTGTAGACAGGCTCCATGTCTCACTGTCGTAGTGTACTGGGGACACCTTGTAGACAGGCTCCATGTCTCACTGTCGTATTGTACTGGGGACACATGGTAGACAGGCTCCATGTCTCACTGTCGTGTACTGGGGACACCTTGTAGACAGGCTCCATGTCTCGCTGTCGTAGTGTACTGGGACACCTTGTAGACAGGCTACATGTCTCACTGTCGTAGTGTACTGGGGACACCTTGTAGACAGGCTCCATGTCTCACTGTCGTAGTGTACTGGGGACACCTTGTAGACAGGCTCCATGTCTCGCTGTCGTAGTGTACTGGGGACACATGGTAGACAGGCTCCATGTCTCACTGTCGTAGTGTACTGGGGACACCTTGTAGACAGGCTCCATGTCTCGCTGTCGTAGTGTACTGGGGACACCTTGTAGACAGGCTCCATGTCTCACTGTCGTAGTGTACTGGGGACACCTTGTAGACAGGCTCCATGTCTCACTGTCGTAGTGTACTGGGGACACCTTGTAGACAGGCTCCATGTCTCACTGTCGTAGTGTACTGGGGACACCTTGTAGACAGGCTCCATGTCTCGCTGTCGTAGTGTACTGGGGACACATGGTAGTCAGGCTCCATGTCTCACTGTCGTAGTGTACTGGGGACACCTTGTAGACAGGCTCCATGTCTCACTGTCGTAGTGTACTGGGGACACCTTGTAGACAGGCTCCATGTCTCACTGTCGTAGTGTACTGGGGACACCTTGTAGACAGGCTCCATGTCTCGCTGTCGTAGTGTACTGGGGACACATGGTAGTCAGGCTCCATGTCTCACTGTCGTAGTGTACTGGGGACACCTTGTAGACAGGCTCCATGTCTCGCTGTCGTAGTGTACTGGGGACACATGGTAGACAGGCTCCATGTCTCACTGTCGTAGTGTACTGGGGACACCTTGTAGACAGGCTCCATGTCTCGCTGTCGTAGTGTACTGGGGACACCTTGTAGACAGGCTCCATGTCTCACTGTCGTAGTGTACTGGGGACACCTTGTAGACAGGCTACATGTCTCACTGTCGTAGTGTACTGGGGACACCTTGTAGACAGGCTCCATGTCTCACTGTCGTAGTGTACTGGGGACACCTTGTAGACAGGCTCCATGTCTCACTGTCGTAGTGTACTGGGGACACCTTGTAGACAGGCTCCATGTCTCACTGTCGTAGTGTACTGGGGACACCTTGTAGACAGGCTACATGTCTCACTGTCGTAGTGTACTGGGGACACATGGTAGACAGGCTCCATGTCTCACTGTCGTAGTGTACTGGGGACACCTTGTAGACAGGCTCCATGTCTCACTGTCGTAGTGTACTGAGGACACCTTGTAGACAGGCGCCATGTCTCACTGTCGTAGTGTACTGGGGACACCTTGTAGACAGGCTACATGTCTCACTGTCGTAGTGTACTGGGGACACCTTGTAGACAGGCTACATGTCTCACTGTTGTAGTGTACTGGGGACACCTTGTAGACAGGCTCCATGTCTCACTGTCGTAGTGTACTGGGGACACCTTGTAGACAGGCTACATGTCTCACTGTCGTAGTGTACTGGGGACACCTTGTAGACAGGCTCCATGTCTCACTGTCGTAGTGTACTGAGGACACCTTGTAGACAGGCTACATGTCTCACTGTCGTAGTGTACTGGGGACACCTTGTAGACAGGCTCCATGTCTCACTGTCGTAGTGTACTGGGGACACCTTGTAGACAGGCTCCATGTCTCACTGTTGTAGTGTACTGGGGACACCTTGTAGTCAGGCTCCATGTCTCACTGTCGTAGTGTACTGGGGACACATGGTAGACAGGCTCCATGTCTCACTGTCGTAGTGTACTGGGGACACCTTGTAGACAGGCTCCATGTCTCACTGTTGTAGTGTACTGGGGACACCTTGTAGACAGGCTACATGTCTCACTGTCGTAGTGTACTGGGGACACCTTGTAGACAGGCTACATGTCTCACTGTCGTAGTGTACTGGGGACACCTTGTAGACAGGCTACATGTCTCACTGTCGTAGTGTACTGGGGACACCTTGTAGACAGGCTCCATGTCTCACTGTCGTAGTGTACTGGGGACACCTTGTAGACAGGCTACATGTCTCACTGTCGTAGTGTACTGGGGACACCTTGTAGACAGGCTCCATGTCTCACTGTCGTAGTGTACTGGGGACACCTTGTAGACAGGCTACATGTCTCACTGTCGTAGTGTACTGGGGACACCTTGTAGACAGGCTCCATGTCTCACTGTCGTAGTGTACTGGGGACACCTTGTAGACAGGCTCCATGTCTCACTGTCGTAGTGTACTGGGGACACCTTGTAGTCAGGCTCCATGTCTCACTGTCGTAGTGTACTGGGGACACCTTGTAGTCAGGCTCCATGTCTCACTGTCGTAGTGTACTGGGGACACCTTGTAGACAGGCTCCATGTCTCACTGTCGTAGTGTACTGGGGACACCTTGTAGACAGGCTCCATGTCTCACTGTCGTAGTGTACTGGGGACACCTTGTAGACAGGCTACATGTCTCACTGTCGTAGTGTACTGGGGACACCTTGTAGACAGGCTCCATGTCTCACTGTCGTAGTGTACTGGGGACACCTTGTAGACAGGCTCCATGTCTCACTGTCGTAGTGTACTGGGGACACATGGTAGACAGGCTACATGTCTCACTGTCGTAGTGTACTGGGGACACATGGTAGACAGGCTACATGTCTCACTGTCGTAGTGTACTGGGGACACCTTGTAGACAGGCTCCATGTCTCACTGTCGTAGTGTACTGGGGACACCTTGTAGACAGGCTCCATGTCTCACTGTCGTAGTGTACTGGGGACACCTTGTAGACAGGCTACATGTCTCACTGTCGTAGTGTACTGGGGACACCTTGTAGACAGGCGCCATGTCTCACTGTCGTAGTGTACTGGGGACACCTTGTAGACAGGCTCCATGTCTCACTGTCGTAGTGTACTGGGGACACCTTGTAGACAGGCTCCATGTCTCACTGTTGTAGTGTACTGGGGACACCTTGTAGACAGGCTCCATGTCTCACTGTCGTAGTGTACTGGGGACACCTTGTAGACAGGCTCCATGTCTCACTGTCGTAGTGTACTGGGGACACCTTGTAGACAGGCTCCATGTCTCGCTGTCGTATAGTACTGGAGACACCTTGTAGACAGGCTCCATGTCTCACTGTCGTAGTGTACTGGGGACACCTTGTAGTCAGGCTCCATGTCTCACTGTCGTAGTGTACTGGGGACACCTTGTAGACAGGCTCCATGTCTCACTGTCGTAGTGTACTGGGGACACCTTGTAGTCAGGGCTCCATGTCTCACTGTCGTAGTGTACTGGGGACACCTTGTAGACAGGCTCCATGTCTCACTGTCGTAGTGTACTGGGGACACCTTGTAGACAGGCTCCATGTCTCACTGTCGTAATTGTACTGGGGACACATGGTAGACAGGCTCCATGTCTCACTGTCGTAGTGTACTGGGGACACATGGTAGACAGGCTCCATGTCTCACTGTCGTAGTGAACTGGGGACACCTTGTAGACAGGCTCCATGTCTCACTGTCGTAGTGTACTGGGGACACCTTGTAGACAGGCTCCATGTCTCACTGTCGTAGTGTACTGGGGACACCTTGTAGACAGGCTACATGTCTCACTGTCGTAGTGTACTGGGGACACCTTGTAGACAGGCTCCATGTCTCACTGTCGTAGTGTACTGGGGACACCTTGTAGTCAGGCTCCATGTCTCACTGTTGTAGTGTACTGGGGGACACCTTGTAGACAGACTCCATGTCTCACTGTTGTAGTGTACTGGGGACACCTTGTAGTCAGGCTCCATGTCTCACTGTCGTAGTGTACTGGGGACACCTTGTAGACAGGCTACATGTCTCACTGTCGTAGTGTACTGGGGACACCTTGTAGACAGGCTCCATGTCTCACTGTCGTAGTGTACTGGGGACACCTTGTAGTCAGGCTCCATGTCTCACTGTCGTAGTGTACTGGGGACACCTTGTAGTCAGGCTCCATGTCTCACCTGTCGTAGTGTACTGGGGACACCTTGTAGACAGGCTCCATGTCTCACTGTCGTAGTGTACTGGGGACACCTTGTAGACAGGCTCCATGTCTCACTGTCGTAGTGTACTGGGGACACCTTGTAGACAGGCTACATGTCTCACTGTCGTAGTGTACTGGGGACACCTTGTAGACAGGCTACATGTCTCACTGTCGTAGTGTACTGGGGACACCTTGTAGACAGGCTACATGTCTCACTGTCGTAGTGTACTGGGGACACCTTGTAGACAGGCTCCATGTCTCACTGTCGTAGTGTACTGGGGACACCTTGTAGTCAGGCTACATGTCTCACTGTTGTAGTGTACTGGGGACACCTTGTAGACAGGCTCCATGTCTCACTGTTGTAGTGTACTGGGGACACCTTGTAGACAGGCTCCATGTCTCACTGTCGTAGTGAACTGGGGACACCTTGTAGACAGGCTCCATGTCTCACTGTCGTAGTGTACTGGGGACACCTTGTAGACAGGCTCCATGTCTCACTGTTGTAGTGTACTGGGGACACCTTGTAGACAGGCTCCATGTCTCACTGTCGTAGTGTACTGGGGGACACCTTGTAGACAGGCTCCATGTCTCACTGTCGTAGTGTACTGGGGACACCTTGTAGACAGGCTCCATGTCTCACTGTCGTAGTGTACTGGGGACACCTTGTAGACAGGCTCCATGTCTCACTGTCGTAGTGTACTGGGGACACCTTGTAGACAGGCTCCATGTCTCACTGTTGTAGTGTACTGGGGACACCTTGTAGACAGGCTCCATGTCTCACTGTCGTAGTGTACTGGGGACAACCTTGTAGACAGGCTACATGTCTCACTGTCGTAGTGTACTGGGACACCTTGTAGACAGGCTACATGTCTCACTGTCGTAGTGTACTGGGGACACCTTGTAGACAGGCTCCATGTCTCACTGTCGTAGTGTACTGGGGACACCTTGTAGACAGGCTCCATGTCTCACTGTCGTAGTGTACTGGGGACACCTTGTAGACAGGCTCCATGTCTCACTGTTGTAGTGTACTGGGGACACCTTGTAGACAGGCTCCATGTCTCACTGTCGTAGTGTACTGGGGACACCTTGTAGACAGGCTCCATGTCTCACTGTCGTAGTGTACTGGGGACACCTTGTAGACAGGCTCCATGTCTCACTGTCGTAGTGTACTGGGGACACCTTGTAGACAGGCTCCATGTCTCACTGTTGTAGTGTACTGGGGACACCTTGTAGACAGGCTCCATGTCTCACTGTCGTAGTGTACTGGGGACACCTTGTAGACAGGCTACATGTCTCACTGTCGTAGTGTACTGGGGACACCTTGTAGACAGGTTACATGTCTCACTGTCGTAGTGTACTGGGGACACCTTGTAGACAGGCTCCATGTCTCACTGTCGTAGTGTACTGGGGACACCTTGTAGACAGGCTCCATGTCTCACTGTCGTAGTGTACTGGGGACACCTTGTAGACAGGCTCCATGTCTCACTGTTGTAGTGTACTGGGGACACCTTGTAGACAGGCTCCATGTCTCACTGTCGTAGTGTACTGGGGACACCTTGTAGACAGGCTCCATGTCTCACTGTCGTAGTGTACTGGGGACACCTTGTAGACAGGCTCCATGTCTCACTGTCGTAGTGTACTGGGGACACCTTGTAGACAGGCTCCATGTCTCACTGTCGTAGTGTACTGGGGACACCTTGTAGACAGGCTCCATGTCTCACTGTTGTAGTGTACTGGGGACACCTTGTAGACAGGCTCCATGTCTCACTGTCGTAGTGTACTGGGGACACCTTGTAGACAGGCTACATGTCTCACTGTCGTAGTGTACTGGGGACACCTTGTAGACAGGCTACATGTCTCACTGTCGTAGTGTACTGGGGACACCTTGTAGACAGGCTCCATGTCTCACTGTCGTAGTGTACTGGGGACACCTTGTAGACAGGCTCCATGTCTCACTGTCGTAGTGTACTGGGGACACCTTGTAGACAGGCTCCATGTCTCACTGTTGTAGTGTACTGGGGACACCTTGTAGACAGGCTACATGTCTCACTGTCGTAGTGTACTGGGGACACCTTGTAGACAGGCTCCATGTCTCACTGTCGTAGTGTACTGGGGACACCTTGTAGACAGGCTCCATGTCTCACTGTCGTAATTGTACTGGGGACACCTTGTAGACAGGCTCCATGTCTCACTGTCGTAGTGTACTGGGGACACCTTGTAGACAGGCTCCATGTCTCGCTGTCGTATAGTACTGGAGACACCTTGTAGACAGGCTCCATGTCTCACTGTCGTAGTGTACTGGGGACACCTTGTAGTCAGGCTCCATGTCTCACTGTCGTAGTGTACTGGGGACACCTTGTAGACAGGCTCCATGTCTCACTGTCGTAGTGTACTGGGGACACCTTGTAGTCAGGCTCCATGTCTCACTGTCGTAGTGTACTGGGGACACCTTGTAGACAGGCTCCATGTCTCACTGTCGTAGTGTACTGGGGACACCTTGTAGACAGGCTCCATGTCTCACTGTCGTAATTGTACTGGGGACACATGGTAGACAGGCTCCATGTCTCACTGTCGTAGTGTACTGGGGACACATGGTAGACAGGCTCCATGTCTCACTGTCGTAGTGAACTGGGGACACCTTGTAGACAGGCTCCATGTCTCACTGTCGTAGTGTACTGGGGACACCTTGTAGACAGGCTCCATGTCTCACTGTCGTAGTGTACTGGGGACACCTTGTAGTCAGGCTCCATGTCTCACTGTCGTAGTGTACTGGGGACACCTTGTAGACAGGCTACATGTCTCACTGTCGTAGTGTACTGGGGACACCTTGTAGTCAGGCTCCATGTCTCACTGTCGTAGTGTACTGGGGACACCTTGTAGACAGGCTCTATGTCTCACTGTCGTAGTGTACTGGGGACACCTTGTAGACAGGCTACATGTCTCACTGTCGTAGTGTACTGGGGACACCTTGTAGACAGGCTCCATGTCTCACTGTCGTAGTGTACTGGGGACACCTTGTAGTCAGGCTCCATGTCTCACTGTCGTAGTGTACTGGGGACACCTTGTAGTCAGGCTACATGTCTCACTGTTGTAGTGTACTGGGGACACCTTGTAGACAGGCTACATGTCTCACTGTCGTAGTATACTGGGGACACCTTGTAGACAGGCTCCATGTCTCGCTGTCGTAGTGTACTGAGGACACCTTGTAGACAGGCTACATGTCTCACTGTCGTAGTGTACTGGGGACACCTTGTAGTCAGGCTCCATGTCTCACTGTCGTAGTGTACTGGGGACACCTTGTAGTCAGGCTCCATGTCTCACTGTCGTAGTATACTGGGGACACCTTGTAGACAGGCTCCATGTCTCGCTGTCGTAGTGTACTGGGGACACCTTGTAGACAGGCTCCATGTCTCACTGTTGTAGTGTACTGGGGACACCTTGTAGACAGGCTCCATGTCTCACTGTCGTAGTGTACTGGGGACACCTTGTAGACAGGCTCCATGTCTCACTGTCGTGTACTGGGGACACCTTGTAGACAGGCTCCATGTCTCGCTGTCGTAGTGTACTGGGGACACCTTGTAGACAGGCTCCATGTCTCACTGTCGTAGTGTACTGGGGACACATGGTAGACAGGCTACATGTCTCACTGTTGTAGTGTACTGGGGACACCTTGTAGACAGGCTCCATGTCTCACTGTCGTAGTGTACTGGGGACACCTTGTAGACAGGCTACATGTCTCACTGTCGTAGTGTACTGGGGACACCTTGTAGACAGGCTCCATGTCTCACTGTCGTAGTGTACTGGGGACACCTTGTAGACAGGCTCCATGTCTCGCTGTCGTAGTGTACTGGGGACACCTTGTAGACAGGCTCCATGTCTCACTGTCGTAGTGTACTGGGGACACATGGTAGACAGGCTCCATGTCTCACTGTTGTAGTGTACTGGGGACACCTTGTAGACAGGCTCCATGTCTCACTGTCGTAGTGTACTGGGGACACCTTGTAGACAGGCTCCATGTCTCACTGTCGTAGTGTACTGGGGACACCTTGTAGTCAGGCTCCATGTCTCACTGTCGTAGTGTACTGGGGACACCTTGTAGACAGGCTACATGTCTCACTGTCGTAGTGTACTGGGGACACCTTGTAGACAGGCTCCATGTCTCACTGTCGTAGTGTACTGGGGACACCTTGTAGACAGGCTCCATGTCTCACTGTTGTAGTGTACTGGGGACACCTTGTAGACAGGCTCCATGTCTCACTGTCGTAGTGTACTGGGGACACCTTGTAGACAGGCTACATGTCTCACTGTCGTAGTGTACTGGGGACACCTTGTAGACAGGCTCCATGTCTCACTGTCGTAGTGTACTGGGGACACCTTGTAGACAGGCTCCATGTCTCGCTGTCGTAGTGTACTGGGGACACCTTGTAGACAGGCTCCATGTCTCACTGTCGTAGTGTACTGGGGACACATGGTAGACAGGCTACATGTCTCACTGTTGTAGTGTACTGGGGACACCTTGTAGACAGGCTCCATGTCTCACTGTCGTAGTGTACTGGGGACACCTTGTAGACAGGCTACATGTCTCACTGTCGTAGTGTACTGGGGACACCTTGTAGACAGGCTCCATGTCTCACTGTCGTAGTGTACTGGGGACACCTTGTAGACAGGCTCCATGTCTCGCTGTCGTAGTGTACTGGGGACACCTTGTAGACAGGCTCCATGTCTCACTGTCGTAGTGTACTGGGGACACATGGTAGACAGGCTCCATGTCTCACTGTTGTAGTGTACTGGGGACACCTTGTAGACAGGCTCCATGTCTCACTGTCGTAGTGTACTGGGGACACCTTGTAGACAGGCTCCATGTCTCACTGTTGTAGTGTACTGGGGACACCTTGTAGACAGGCTCCATGTCTCACTGTCGTAGTGTACTGGGGACACCTTGTAGACAGGCTCCATGTCTCACTGTCGTAGTGTACTGGGGACACCTTGTAGACAGGCTCCATGTCTCACTGTTGTAGTGTACTGGGGACACCTTGTAGACAGGCTCCATGTCTCACTGTCGTAGTGTACTGGGGACACCTTGTAGACAGGCTCCATGTCTCACTGTCGTAGTGTACTGGGGACACCTTGTAGACAGGCTCCATGTCTCACTGTCGTAGTGTACTGGGGACACCTTGTAGACAGGCTACATGTCTCACTGTCGTAGTGTACTGGGGACACCTTGTAGACAGGCTACATGTCTCACTGTCGTAGTGTACTGGGGACACCTTGTAGACAGGCTCCATGTCTCGCTGTCTGTTATCCATCTATCTGTCTAGCTAGATAACCCCCTGTCTATGTACCTAGCTATTTATCTTTTTATGTGTCTATCTATCTATGTCTATCTATATATGTATCTCGCTATCTATATATATATATATCTTTTTATGTGTCTATCTATCTATGTCTATATATGTATCTGTTTATCTATATATATATCTTTTTATGTGTCTATCTATCTATGTCTATATATGTATCTGTTTATCTATATATATATATCTTTTTATGTGTCTATCTATCTATGTCTATATATGTATCTGTTTATCTATATATATATATCTTTTTATGTGTCTATCTATCTATGTCTATATATGTATCTGTTTATCTATATATATATATCTTTTTATGTGTCTATCTATCTATGTATCTTGCTATCTATCTATATATATATCTTTTTATGTGTCTATCTATCTATGTCTATCTATCTATGTATCTTGCTATCTATCTATATATATATCTTTTTATGTGTCTATCTATCTATGTCTATCTATCTATGTATCTTGCTATCTATCTATATATATATCTTTTTATGTGTCTATCTATCTATGTCTATCTATCTATGTATCTTGCTATCTATCTATATATATATCTTTTTATGTGTCTATCTATCTATGTCTATCTATCTATGTATCTTGCTATCTATCTATATATATATCTTTTTATGTGTCTATCTATCTATGTCTATCTATCTATGTCTATCTATCTATGTATCTTGCTATCTATCTATATATATATCTTTTTATGTGTCTATCTATCTATGTCTATCTATCTATGTATCTTGCTATCTATCTATATATATATCTTTTTACCTGTCTATCTGTCTATATATGTATCTGTTTATCTATATATATATCTTTTTATGTGTCTATCTATCTATGTCTATATATGTATCTGTTTATCTATCTATCTATATATATATATATCTTTTTACCTGTCTATCTATCTATCTGTCTGTCTGTCTGTCTGTCCCTCCTTCCCCCACTCTCTCACATTAACCACCTGTCACTATCCCCACCACTTCAGATGATGATGGTATGGTGTCCTCCGGCGAGGGTGAAGGAGATTTCAGACTGGATGAACCACTACGAGAACAGGTAAATCCCTCTTTTATCACTGTACAGGTATATACAGGTGTCTTGTTAATTAGGTCTCTTTCTGTCACTGTACAGGTATATACAGGTGTCTTATTAATTAGGTCTCTTTCTGTCACTGTACAGGTATATACAGGTGTCTTGTTAATTAGGTCTTTCTGTCACTGTACAGGTATATACAGGTGTCTTGTTAATTAGGTCTCTTTCTGTCACTGTACAGGTATATACAGGTGTCTTGTTAATTAGGTCTCTCTGTCACTGTACAGGTATATACAGGTGTCTTGTTAATTAGGTCTCTCTCTGTCACTGTACAGGTATATACAGGTGTCTTGTTAATTAGGTCTCTCTCTCTCACTGTACAGGTATATACAGGTGTCTTGTTAATTAGGTCTCTCTGTCACTGTACAGGTATATACAGGTGTCTTGTTAATTAGGTCTCTCTGTCACTGTACAGGTATATACAGGTGTCTTGTTAATTAGGTCTCTCTCTGTCACTGTACAGGTATATACAGGTGTCTTGTTAATTAGGTCTCTTTCTCTCACTGTACAGGTATATACAGGTGTCTTGTTAATTAGGTCTCTTTCTGTCACTGTACAGGTATATACAGGTGTCTTGTTAATTAGGTCTCTTTCTGTCACTGTACAGGTATATACAGGTGTCTTGTTAATTAGGTCTCTTTCTGTCACTGTACAGGTATATACAGGTGTCTTGTTAATTAGGTCTCTCTCTGTCACTGTACAGGTATATACAGGTGTCTTGTTAATTAGGTCTCTCTCTCACTGTACAGCTATATACAGGTGTCTTGTTAATTAGGTCTCTCTGTCACTGTACAGGTATATACAGGTGTCTTGTTAATTAGGTCTCTCTGTCACTGTACAGGTATATACAGGTGTCTTGTTAATTAGGTCTCTCTCTGTCACTGTACAGGTATATACAGGTGTCTTGTTAATTAGGTCTCTCTGTCACTGTACAGGTATATACAGGTGTCTTGTTAATTAGGTCTCTCTGTCACTGTACAGGTATGTACAGGTGTCTTGTTAATTAGGTCTCTTTCTGTCACTGTACAGGTATGTACAGGTGTCTTGTTAATTAGGTCTCTTTCTGTCACTGTACAGGTATATACAGGTGTCTTGTTAATTAGGTCTCTCTCTCACTGTACAGGTATATACAGGTGTCTTGTTAATTAGGTCTCTCTGTCACTGTACAGGTATATACAGGTGTCTTGTTAATTAGGTCTCTCTCTCACTGTACAGGTATATACAGGTGTCTTGTTAATTAGGTCTTTCTCTGTCACTGTACAGGTATATACAGGTGTCTTGTTAATTAGGTCTCTCTCTGTCACTGTACAGGTATATACAGGTGTCTTGTTAATTAGGTCTCTCTGTCACTGTACAGGTATATACAGGTGTCTTGTTAATTAGGTCTCTCTGTCACTGTACAGGTATATACAGGTGTCTTGTTAATTAGGTCTCTCTCTGTCACTGTACAGGTATGTACAGGTGTCTTGTTAATTAGGTCTCTCTCTGTCACTGTACAGGTATGTACAGGTGTCTTGTTAATTAGGTCTCTTTCTGTCACTGTACAGGTATGTACAGGTGTCTTGTTAATTAGGTCTCTTTCTGTCACTGTACAGGTATGTACAGGTGTCTTGTTAATTAGGTCTCTCTCTGTCACTGTACAGGTATGTACAGGTGTCTTGTTAATTAGGTCTCTCTGTCACTGTACAGGTATATACAGGTGTCTTGTTAATTAGGTCTCTTTCTCTCACTGTACAGGTATATACAGGTGTCTTGTTAATTAGGTCTTTCTGTCACTGTACAGGTATATACAGGTGTCTTGTTAATTAGGTCTCTCTCTGTCACTGTACAGGTATATACAGGTGTCTTGTTAATTAGGTCTCTCTCTGTCACTGTACAGGTATGTACAGGTGTCTTGTTAATTAGGTCTCTTTCTGTCACTGTACAGGTATATACAGGTGTCTTGTTAATTAGGTCTCTCTCTCTCACTGTACAGGTATATACAGGTGTCTTGTTAATTAGGTCTCTCTCTCTCACTGTACAGGTATATACAGGTGTCTTGTTAATTAGGTCTCTCTGTCACTGTACAGGTATATACAGGTGTCTTGTTAATTAGGTCTCTCTCTCTCACTGTACAGGTATATACAGGTGTCTTGTTAATTAGGTCTCTCTCTGTCACTGTACAGGTATATACAGGTGTCTTGTTAATTAGGTCTCTTTCTGTCACTGTACAGGTATATACAGGTGTCTTGTTAATTAGGTCTTTCTCTGTCACTGTACAGGTATATACAGGTGTCTTGTTAATTAGGTCTCTCTGTCACTGTACAGGTATATACAGGTGTCTTGTTAATTAGGTCTCTCTGTCACTGTACAGGTATATACAGGTGTCTTGTTAATTAGGTCTCTCTCTGTCACTGTACAGGTATGTACAGGTGTCTTGTTAATTAGGTCTCTCTCTGTCACAGTACAGGTATATACAGGTGTCTTGTTAATTAGGTCTCTTTCTGTCACTGTACAGGTATGTACAGGTGTCTTGTTAATTAGGTCTCTCTGTCACTGTACAGGTATATACAGGTGTCTTGTTAATTAGGTCTCTCTGTCACTGTACAGGTATATACAGGTGTCTTGTTAATTAGGTCTCTCTCTGTCACTGTACAGGTATGTACAGGTGTCTTGTTAATTAGGTCTCTTTCTGTCACTGTACAGGTATGTACAGGTGTCTTGTTAATTAGGTCTCTCTGTCACTGTACAGGTATATACAGGTGTCTTGTTAATTAGGTCTCTCTGTCACTGTACAGGTATATACAGGTGTCTTGTTAATTAGGTCTCTCTCTGTCACTGTACAGGTATGTACAGGTGTCTTGTTAATTAGGTCTCTCTCTGTCACTGTACAGGTATGTACAGGTGTCTTGTTAATTAGGTCTCTTTCTGTCACTGTACAGGTATATACAGGTGTCTTGTTAATTAGGTCTCTCTGTCACTGTACAGGTATATACAGGTGTCTTGTTAATTAGGTCTCTCTGTCACTGTACAGGTATATACAGGTGTCTTGTTAATTAGGTCTCTCTGTCACTGTACAGGTATATACAGGTGTCTTGTTAATTAGGTCTTTCTGTCACTGTACAGGTATATACAGGTGTCTTGTTAATTAGGTCTCTCTGTCACTGTACAGGTATATACAGGTGTCTTGTTAATTAGGTCTCTCTGTCACTGTACAGGTATATACAGGTGTCTTGTTAATTAGGTCTTTCTGTCACTGTACAGGTATATACAGGTGTCTTGTTAATTAGGTCTCTCTCTGTCACTGTACAGGTATATACAGGTGTCTTGTTAATTAGGTCTCTCTCTGTCACAGTACAGGTATATACAGGTGTCTTGTTAATTAGGTCTCTTTCTGTCACTGTACAGGTATATACAGGTGTCTTGTTAATTAGGTCTCTTTCTGTCACTGTACAGGTATATACAGGTGTCTTGTTAATTAGGTCTTTCTGTCACTGTACAGGTATATACAGGTGTCTTGTTAATTAGGTCTTTCTGTCACTGTACAGGTATATACAGGTGTCTTGTTAATTAGGTCTCTCTCTGTCACTGTACAGGTATATACAGGTGTCTTGTTAATTAGGTCTCTCTCTGTCACAGTACAGGTATATACAGGTGTCTTGTTAATTAGGTCTCTCTCTGTCACTGTACAGGTATATACAGGTGTCTTGTTAATTAGGTCTCTCTCTGTCACTGTACAGGTATATACAGGTGTCTTGTTAATTAGGTCTCTCTCTGTCACTGTACAGGTATATACAGGTGTCTTGTTAATTAGGTCTCTTTCTGTCACTGTACAGGTATATACAGGTGTCTTGTTAATTAGGTCTCTCTGTCACTGTACAGGTATATACAGGTGTCTTGTTAATTAGGTCTCTTTCTGTCACTGTACAGGTATATACAGGTGTCTTGTTAATTAGGTCTCTCTGTCACTGTACAGGTATATACAGGTGTCTTGTTAATTAGGTCTCTCTGTCACTGTACAGGTATATACAGGTGTCTTGTTAATTAGGTCTCTCTGTCACTGTACAGGTATGTACAGGTGTCTTGTTAATTAGGTCTCTTTCTGTCACTGTACAGGTATATACAGGTGTCTTGTTAATTAGGTCTCTCTGTCACTGTACAGGTATGTACAGGTGTCTTGTTAATTAGGTCTCTCTATCACTGTACAGGTATATACAGGTGTCTTGTTAATTAGGTCTCTCTCTCACTGTACAGGTATATACAGGTGTCTTGTTAATTAGGTCTCTTTCTGTCACAGTACAGGTATATACAGGTGTCTTGTTAATTAGGTCTCTTTCTGTCACTGTACAGGTATATACAGGTGTCTTGTTAATTAGGTCTTTCTGTCACTGTACAGGTATATACAGGTGTCTTGTTAATTAGGTCTCTTTCTGTCACTGTACAGGTATATACAGGTGTCTTGTTAATTAGGTCTTTCTGTCACTGTACAGGTATATACAGGTGTCTTGTTAATTAGGTCTTTCTGTCACTGTACAGGTATATACAGGTGTCTTGTTAATTAGGTCTCTCTCTGTCACTGTACAGGTATATACAGGTGTCTTGTTAATTAGGTCTCTTTCTGTCACTGTACAGGTATATACAGGTGTCTTGTTAATTAGGTCTCTTTCTGTCACTGTACAGGTATATACAGGTGTCTTGTTAATTAGGTCTCTCTCTCTCACTGTACAGGTATATACAGGTGTCTTGTTAATTAGGTCTCTCTCTGTCACTGTACAGGTATATACAGGTGTCTTGTTAATTAGGTCTCTCTATCACTGTACAGGTATATACAGGTGTCTTGTTAATTAGGTCTCTCTCTGTCACTGTACAGGTATATACAGGTGTCTTGTTAATTAGGTCTCTTTCTGTCACTGTACAGGTATATACAGGTGTCTTGTTAATTAGGTCTCTTTCTGTCACTGTACAGGTATATACAGGTGTCTTGTTAATTAGGTCTCTCTGTCACTGTACAGGTATGTACAGGTGTCTTGTTAATTAGGTCTCTTTCTGTCACTGTACAGGTATATACAGGTGTCTTGTTAATTAGGTCTCTCTATCACTGTACAGGTATATACAGGTGTCTTGTTAATTAGGTCTCTCTCTGTCACTGTACAGGTATATACAGGTGTCTTGTTAATTAGGTCTCTCTGTCACTGTACAGGTATATACAGGTGTCTTGTTAATTAGGTCTCTCTGTCACTGTACAGGTATATACAGGTGTCTTGTTAATTAGGTCTCTCTCTGTCACTGTACAGGTATATACAGGTGTCTTGTTAATTAGGTCTCTTTCTGTCACTGTACAGGTATATACAGGTGTCTTGTTAATTAGGTCTCTCTATCACTGTACAGGTATATACAGGTGTCTTGTTAATTAGGTCTCTTTCTGTCACTGTACAGGTATATACAGGTGTCTTGTTAATTAGGTCTCTCTATCACTGTACAGGTATATACAGGTGTCTTGTTAATTAGGTCTCTTTCTGTCACTGTACAGGTATATACAGGTGTCTTGTTAATTAGGTCTCTTTCTGTCACTGTACAGGTATATACAGGTGTCTTGTTAATTAGGTCTCTCTATCACTGTACAGGTATATACAGGTGTCTTGTTAATTAGGTCTCTCTGTCACTGTACAGGTATATACAGGTGTCTTGTTAATTAGGTCTCTTTCTGTCACTGTACAGGTATATACAGGTGTCTTGTTAATTAGGTCTCTCTCTGTCACTGTACAGGTATGTACAGGTGTCTTGTTAATTAGGTCTCTTTCTGTCACTGTACAGGTATATACAGGTGTCTTGTTAATTAGGTCTCTCTCTCACTGTACAGGTATATACAGGTGTCTTGTTAATTAGGTCTCTTTCTGTCACTGTACAGGTATATACAGGTGTCTTGTTAATTAGGTCTCTCTCTCACTGTACAGGTATATACAGGTGTCTTGTTAATTAGGTCTCTTTCTGTCACTGTACAGGTATATACAGGTGTCTTGTTAATTAGGTCTCTCTCTCACTGTACAGGTATATACAGGTGTCTTGTTAATTAGGTCTCTTTCTGTCACTGTACAGGTATATACAGGTGTCTTGTTAATTAGGTCTCTCTCTCACTGTACAGGTATATACAGGTGTCTTGTTAATTAGGTCTCTTTCTGTCACTGTACAGGTATATACAGGTGTCTTGTTAATTAGGTCTCTCTCTGTCACAGTACAGGTATATACAGGTGTCTTGTTAATTAGGTCTCTTTCTGTCACTGTACAGGTATATACAGGTGTCTTGTTAATTAGGTCTCTCTCTGTCACTGTACAGGTATATACAGGTGTCTTGTTAATTAGGTCTCTTTCTGTCACTGTACAGGTATATACAGGTGTCTTGTTAATTAGGTCTCTCTCTGTCACAGTACAGGTATATACAGGTGTCTTGTTAATTAGGTCTCTCTGTCACTGTACAGGTATGTACAGGTGTCTTGTTAATTAGGTCTCTCTCTCTCACTGTACAGGTATATACAGCTGTCTTGTTAATTAGGTCTCTTTCTGTCACTGTACAGGTATATACAGGTGTCTTGTTAATTAGGTCTCTCTCTCACTGTACAGGTATATACAGGTGTCTTGTTAATTAGGTCTCTTTCTGTCACTGTACAGGTATATACAGGTGTCTTGTTAATTAGGTCTCTCTCTCACTGTACAGGTATATACAGGTGTCTTGTTAATTAGGTCTCTTTCTGTCACTGTACAGGTATATACAGGTGTCTTGTTAATTAGGTCTCTCTCTCACTGTACAGGTATATACAGGTGTCTTGTTAATTAGGTCTCTTTCTGTCACTGTACAGGTATATACAGGTGTCTTGTTAATTAGGTCTCTCTCTGTCACAGTACAGGTATATACAGGTGTCTTGTTAATTAGGTCTCTTTCTGTCACTGTACAGGTATATACAGGTGTCTTGTTAATTAGGTCTCTCTCTGTCACTGTACAGGTATATACAGGTGTCTTGTTAATTAGGTCTCTTTCTGTCACTGTACAGGTATATACAGGTGTCTTGTTAATTAGGTCTCTCTCTGTCACAGTACAGGTATATACAGGTGTCTTGTTAATTAGGTCTCTCTGTCACTGTACAGGTATGTACAGGTGTCTTGTTAATTAGGTCTCTCTCTCTCACTGTACAGGTATATACAGCTGTCTTGTTAATTAGGTCTCTTTCTGTCACTGTACAGGTATATACAGGTGTCTTGTTAATTAGGTCTCTCTCTGTCACTGTACAGGTATATACAGGTGTCTTGTTAATTAGGTCTCTTTCTGTCACTGTACAGGTATATACAGGTGTCTTGTTAATTAGGTCTCTTTCTGTCACTGTACAGGTATATACAGGTGTCTTGTTAATTAGGTCTCTCTGTCACTGTACAGGTATGTACAGGTGTCTTGTTAATTAGGTCTCTCTCTGTCACAGTACAGGTATATACAGGTGTCTTGTTAATTAGGTCTCTTTCTGTCACTGTACAGGTATGTACAGGTGTCTTGTTAATTAGGTCTCTCTCTGTCACTGTACAGGTATATACAGGTGTCTTGTTAATTAGGTCTCTCTCTCACTGTACAGGTATATACAGGTGTCTTGTTAATTAGGTCTCTCTGTCACTGTACAGGTATATACAGGTGTCTTGTTAATTAGGTCTCTTTCTGTCACTGTACAGGTATATACAGGTGTCTTGTTAATTAGGTCTCTTTCTGTCACTGTACAGGTATATACAGGTGTCTTGTTAATTAGGTCTCTCTGTCACTGTACAGGTATATACAGGTGTCTTGTTAATTAGGTCTCTCTGTCACTGTACAGGTATATACAGGTGTCTTGTTAATTAGGTCTCTTTCTGTCACTGTACAGGTATATACAGGTGTCTTGTTAATTAGGTCTCTTTCTGTCACTGTACAGGTATATACAGGTGTCTTGTTAATTAGGTCTCTCTGTCACTGTACAGGTATATACAGGTGTCTTGTTAATTAGGTCTCTCTGTCACTGTACAGGTATATACAGGTGTCTTGTTAATTAGGTCTCTTTCTGTCACTGTACAGGTATATACAGGTGTCTTGTTAATTAGGTCTCTTTCTGTCACTGTACAGGTATATACAGGTGTCTTGTTAATTAGGTCTCTTTCTGTCACTGTACAGGTATATACAGGTGTCTTGTTAATTAGGTCTCTCTCTCACTGTACAGGTATGTACAGGTGTCTTGTTAATTAGGTCTCTCTGTCACTGTACAGGTATATACAGGTGTCTTGTTAATTAGGTCTTTCTCTGTCACTGTACAGGTATATACAGGTGTCTTGTTAATTAGGTCTCTCTGTCACTGTACAGGTATATACAGGTGTCTTGTTAATTAGGTCTCTCTGTCACTGTACAGGTATATACAGGTGTCTTGTTAATTAGGTCTCTCTGTCACTGTACAGGTATATACAGGTGTCTTGTTAATTAGGTCTCTTTCTGTCACTGTACAGGTATGTACAGGTGTCTTGTTAATTAGGTCTCTCTCTGTCACTGTACAGGTATATACAGGTGTCTTGTTAATTAGGTCTTTCTCTCTCACTGTACAGGTATGTACAGGTGTCTTGTTAATTAGGTCTCTTTCTCTCACTGTACAGGTATGTACAGGTGTCTTGTTAATTAGGTCTCTTTCTGTCACTGTACAGGTATATACAGGTGTCTTGTTAATTAGGTCTCTCTGTCACTGTACAGGTATATACAGGTGTCTTGTTAATTAGGTCTTTCTGTCACTGTACAGGTATATACAGGTGTCTTGTTAATTAGGTCTCTTTCTGTCACTGTACAGGTATATACAGGTGTCTTGTTAATTAGGTCTTTCTGTCACTGTACAGGTATATACAGGTGTCTTGTTAATTAGGTCTTTCTGTCACTGTACAGGTATATACAGGTGTCTTGTTAATTAGGTCTCTTTCTGTCACTGTACAGGTATATACAGGTGTCTTGTTAATTAGGTCTTTCTGTCACTGTACAGGTATATACAGGTGTCTTGTTAATTAGGTCTTTCTGTCACTGTACAGGTATATACAGGTGTCTTGTTAATTAGGTCTCTTTCTGTCACTGTACAGGTATATACAGGTGTCTTGTTAATTAGGTCTCTTTCTGTCACTGTACAGGTATGTACAGGTGTCTTGTTAATTAGGTCTCTTTCTGTCACTGTACAGGTATATACAGGTGTCTTGTTAATTAGGTCTCTCTCTCTCACTGTACAGGTATATACAGGTGTCTTGTTAATTAGGTCTCTCTCTCTCACTGTACAGGTATATACAGGTGTCTTGTTAATTAGGTCTCTCTCTGTCACAGTACAGGTATATACAGGTGTCTTGTTAATTAGGTCTCTCTCTGTCACTGTACAGGTATATACAGGTGTCTTGTTAATTAGGTCTCTCTCTGTCACTGTACAGGTATATACAGGTGTCTTGTTAATTAGGTCTCTCTCTGTCACTGTACAGGTATATACAGGTGTCTTGTTAATTAGGTCTCTCTCTGTCACTGTACAGGTATACATATATATATATACAGGTGTCTAGTTAATTATTTCTCTGTCACCTTACAGGTATATATACAGGTGAGTTGTGACTAATGATATACAGGTGAGTTTTAATGTTATAAATACTCGAAATATAACCTTAGTTAGCATGTATACTGTGTTTTTCTCATTCATGTTGTTGTTGCAGTGGAAAGGCAGAATAGGTAGAGCATCAGGTAAAATGTCATGCAGTATATAGACACCTGTATTTAGTTAAGACTGAGTTCTGAGTTCAAATCCCACTTAGGTCAACTTTACCTTTCACCCTTCCAGAGCCAATAAAGTACCAGTAATGTACTGGGGTTGATTTAATTAATTTTCACTTCCCCTAAATTGCTGGCCTTGTGCCTAGATTAGAAACAATTATTATTATTATTATTTCATTTATCTTGCTTTATGTTCATACGAGTTATCACCAAGTCACAACCAGTGACCTCGAGAGACAACAAGGTCCACCATGTTCAAGAAAGAATACACACACACACACACACACATACACACACACACACATACATACACACACATGTATCTTTAGGTGTTTAGACTTGTGATGTACTTATATTGACAGAATCTTCCTTAGTATGTGGCCAGTTCCCATTAGTACTATCTTTTGTATTTCTTCTATACGTGGGTTTCCTGGGATTTGGGATAAGTAATCATTAGACCCCTTAGGTATCATTCCTAGAGCCCCTACAACCACTGGTATTGTTTTAGTATTCAACTTCCCCATTTTCCCAATCTCTATCTCCAGGTCTTTATACTTGCTCAATTTTTCAAAGGTTTTTATAGATACATTCTTGTCTATTGGAACGGACATATCAATTAGCAGGCATACCCTCTTTTTAAAGTCCTTCAGTATTATATCAGGTCTATTTGCATCTATTTTTTGGTCTGTTTGGATGCTAAAGTTCCTCAAAATTGAGATGTGATCTTTTTCAAGTATGGGAGGTGGTTGATGCTCCCACCAATTCTTTTGATGGGGCAGGTCAAAATGCTTACACATTATCCAATGTATGTATTGTGCCACTCTGTCGTGCCTGTTTAGGTATTCGGTTGGAACTATAGGACTGCACATTGAAATTATATGATCAATGGTCTCTGGTTGTTTTTTACATAGACGGCATAATGGGTTGCATCCATTTTTTATGATGTTGGCTTGTATTATTATTATTTTGACAGTATCGGTAGAGTGTCAGATGCCATGTTTTCCAGCATAGTTACGTCCCTTTACGGTCTGAGTTCAAATCTCGCCGAGGTTGACTTTGCCTTTCATCCTTACGGGGTCGATAAAATAAAGTACCAGTAATGCACTGGGTAATTGCTGGCCTTGTGCCTAAAGTAGAAACAATTATTATTATTAGTTGTAGTAGTAATAGTAGCAGTAGTAGTAGTAGTAATGTTATTGTTGTTTTTACAGGACCGTTTTCTGCCAATTGCCAATGTTGCTAGAATTATGAAGAAGTCAATACCAAGGTCTGGGAAAGTAAGTTGGAATATTTCACATTTGGTTGAGTGTTTTTCATTTACCAGGTGATAAAAACTGACCTTGCTCACTTACACCTCTCTAAGACAATGTCACTGGATCGAGATCTTTGGTGCCATGTAGTTATACAGAAGACCCGCCTTCCCTTGCATATAAACTTAAACCTACAGTCGGTAGGCACCTCTTAACCCAATATACCCCCCTCCACACACACACACACACACCCTACCCCATCCTTCCATTTCTGTCCACTGTACGGGAATGTGTTGCGTATGAAGGATGATAGCTGCATAAAAGAGTGCAGAGTGCTCAAAGTCATTGGAAGCTGCGGAGTGGGGGGACCCAGGAAGAGCTGGGATGAGGTGATAAAAGCCGACCTTGCCCAATTACACCTTTCAGAGGAGATGATACATGACCAGGATCTCTGGCGATGTGCAGTAATACAGAAGACCCGACTTCCCACGAGCAAAAAGCTGAAGCATATGTACAGTATGAAGCCATCGCCCCCGCCCCCGTCCACACTGTAAAGTGGTCATGTAGGTGTCACGGCAAAAAGCGCCCAGCACACACTGTAAATGTGGTTGGTGTTACGAAAGGGCATCTAGCCATAGAAAACTAACCAGAAACACCCCTATTTGAGTGAGACACGGTCATCCAACACAACTTGCCTTAAAATAGGACCCGTCTAACCCATGCTAGCGTGGAAGATGGACGTTAATCGATGATCATGATCATGATGCTGTAAAGTGGTCGTGTAGGGGACACAACAAAAAGTACCCAGTCCACACTGTAAAGTGGTCGTGTAGGGGACATGACAAAAAGTACCCAGTCCACACTGTAAAGTGGTCGTGTAGGGGACATGACAAAAAGTACCCAGTCCACACTGTAAAGTGGTCATGTAGGGGACACGAAAAAAAGTACCCAGTCCACACTGTAAAGTGGTCGTGTAGGGGACATGACAAAAAGTACCCAGTCCACACTGTAAAGTGGTCGTGTAGGGGACATGACAAAAAGTACCCAGTCCACACTGTAAAGTGGTCGTGTAGGGGACATGACAAAAAGTACCCAGTCCACACTGTAAAGTGGTCGTGTAGGGGACATGACAAAAAGTACCCAGTCCACACTGTAAAGTGGTCGTGTAGGGGACATGACAAAAAGTACCCAGTCCACACTGTAAAGTGGTCATGTAGGGGACACGAAAAAAAGTACCTAGTCCACACTGTAAAGTGGTCATGTAGGGGACACAACAAAAAGTACCCAGTCCACACTGTAAAGTGGTCGTGTAGGGGACATGACAAAAAGCACCCAGTTTCACCATATATGTCTGCCCTTATATTTCCAGATAGCAAAAGATGCCAAGGAATGTGTACAGGAATGTGTATCAGAATTCATCAGCTTCATCACCAGCGAGTATCCTTTTTAAAATATATGACGCTTTTAATCTTTTACTTGTTCTAGCCAACCAGCTGAGGCCATGCTGGGGCACCACCCGTGTTGCTTCACAGAGACACACATAAATGCATGTGTATGGAGGGGGAATATCAGGTGTAGTGTTGGTGAATTTCAGGAAGCCTAGAAGTTTTAAAGGATGCAGTGTCTCGACAGCTAACAACTGATGCTGGTAGTTTGTTCCATGGAGGCTTTAAAGGATGCAGTGTCTCGACAGCTAACAACTGATGCTGGTAGTTTGTTCCATGGAGGTTTTAAAGGATGCAGTGTCTCGACAGCTAACAACTGATGCAGGTAGTTTGTTCCATGGAGGTTTTGAAGGATGCAGTGTCTCGACGGCTAACAACTGATGCAGGTAGTTTGTTCCATGGAGGTTTTAAAGGATGCAGTGTCTCGACAGCTAACAACTGATGCAGGTAGTTTGTTCCATGGAGGTTTTGAAGGATGCAGTGTCTCGACGGCTAACAACTGATGCAGGTAGTTTGTTCCATGGAGGTTTTAAAGGATGCAGTGTCTCGACAGCTAACAACTGATGCAGGTAGTTTGTTCCATGGAGGTTTTGAAGGATGCAGTGTCTCGACGGCTAACAACTGATGCAGGTAGTTTGTTCCATGGAGGTTTTAAAGGATGCAGTGTCTCGACGGCTAACAACTGATGCAGGTAGTTTGTTCCATGGAGGTTTTAAAGGATGCAGTGTCTCGACGGCTAACAACTGATGCAGGTAGTTTGTTCCATGGAGGTTTTAAAGGATGCAGTGTCTCGACGGCTAACAACTGATGCAGGTAGTTTGTTCCATGGAGGTTTTAAAGGATGCAGTGTCTCGACGGCTAACAACTGATGCAGGTAGTTTGTTCCATGGAGGTTTTAAAGGATGCAGTGTCTCGACAGCTAACAACTGATGCAGGTAGTTTGTTCTATGGAGGTTTTGAAGGATGCAGTGTCTCGACAGCTAACAACTGATGTAGGTAGTTTGTTCCATGGAGGTTTTAAAGGATGCAGTGTCTCAACAGCTAACAACTGATGCAGGTAGTTTGTTCCATGGAGGTTTTAAAGGATGTAGTGCCCAGACAGCTAACAACTGATGCAGGTAGTTTGTTCCATGGAGGTTTTAAAGGATGCAGTGTCTCAACAGCTAACAACTGATGCAGGTAGTTTGTTCCATGGAGGTTTTAAAGGATGCAGTGTCTCAACAGCTAACAACTGATGCAGGTAGTCGGTTCCATGCTTCAGCAGCTCTGAGCGTGAAAAAATGTTTCTGAAAGTCATGGGAGCTGTGCTGTTTTCTGATTTATATGAATCTAAATAATGTAAATTATTTCTCCTTGACCCTGATGTTTCTTTAACCCAGGGCCAGTGAGAGATGCCAGCATGAGAAACGAAAGACAATCAACGGAGAGGATATCTTGTTTGCTATGTCTACCTTGGGCTTCGACAATTATGTTGACCCCTTAAAGTTGTACTTACAGAAATACAGAGAGGTAAGCTGATTGTGTGGGTCATTTGGGAGGGGCCAGGAAACGGAGACATTCCCTAGCTTCGTATTTTCCCCACTCGTACTAATTCACAACTTCTTTGCCCATTTATTTTTGAGAGGGTCGTGGGGGAAGAGTCCTCAAGTACTCCTTCTAGTAGGGTCCTGTCAGAAGTAACCGTCCCCAAGCGACACCAGCCAAGCTCATGGATGTTATCCAACCATCTTGCTTGGGGTCTAACGCTGGATTTCACCCGTAAAATCTGTCCAGCAATTCTTCCCAGAGACATTCTAACCACATGTCTGTAGTATCAGAGCTGTGATCTCTCAATTCAGAGATTCTTTCCTGAGACATTCTAGCCACATGTCTGTAGTATCAGAGCTGTGGTCTCTCAATTCAGAGATTCTTTCCTCAGACATTCTAACCACATGTCTGTAGTATCAGAGCTGTGATCTCTCAATTCAGAGATTCTTTCCTGAGACATTCTAACCACATGTCTGTAGTATCAGAGCTGTGATCTCTCAATTCAGAGATTCTTTCCTGAGACATTCTAACCACATGTCTGTAGTATCAGAGCTGTGATCTCTCAATTCAGAGATTCTTTCCTCAGACATTCTAACCACATGTCTGTAGTATCAGAGCTGTGATCTCTCAATTCAGAGATTCTTTCCTCAGACATTCTAACCACATGTCTGTAGTATCAGAGCTGTGATCTCTCAATTCAGAGATTCTTTCCTCAGACATTCTAACCACATGTCTGTAGTATCAGAGCTGTGGTCTCTCAATTCAGAGATTCTTTCCTCAGACATTCTAACCACATGTCTGTAGTATCAGAGCTGTGATCTCTCAATTCAGAGATTCTTTCCTCAGACATGTGGTTAGAATGTCTGAGGAAAGAATCTCTGAATTGAGAGATCACAGCTCTGATACTACAGACATGGGGTTAGAATATCTCAGGAAAGAATCTCTGAATTGAGACATTCTAACCACATGTCTGTAGTATCAGAGCTGTGATCTCTCAATTCAGAGACAATGTCTCTGGACCAAGATCTTTGGCGCTACGCAGTAACACAGAAGACCCGCCTTGCCTAAGTACAAAGCGAAACCTACAGTCAGTCGGCACCCTTACCAAAATACACCCCCGTCCCACTACCCCCACCCCATCTACACCACCCCTTTTGATGTAAAGTTATGTTGGTACCACAACATCCAGTCCGAAACAAATGAGGTCGTGTAGGTGTCACGACAAAAAACACACAGTCCACGCTGTAATGTGGCCGTGTAGGTAACACGGTAAAAACCTCCCAGTCCACACTGTAAACGTTGTTCGTGTTAGGAAGGGCATCCAGCCGTAGAAAACCCGCCAGACAGTCCTGAGCAAGACAACCAATCTTGCCTCAAGGGGGAAAATTCCCGTCCAAACCCATGCTAGCGTGGAAGATGGACGTTAAACGATGATGATGTATGGACCCATATCACCTGAGGGAGTTGCTGGGGGCACCCGTATTGACATACTGTGTCTTTAGGGCATTTTTAAACCCAGTGGAGCCTCTCTCTTCTCCAAGTCTGAATACACCAGATTTTTTTCCAGAGAAGGATAGAGAATGAAAAAGAGATATAGAGCAAGAATTGACCCCAGTACCTGACTGGTACTTTTTGTTTATCGACCTTCAATGGATGAAAGGCAAAGTTACAGTGTGAACTGGGCAATTTATGCAACACGACCACTTTACAGGGTGTACTGGGTGCTCTTTCTTTGTGTCACTAACAAAACTACTTTACAGAGTACACTGGGTGCTTTTTTTGTTGTATAAACCTTCCATATGTTAAGTTATGTTCCAAACTTCTATCATATGTTTCTCTGATCCCTGTAGCAGGGTGGACTGGGTGCTTTTAGTTGTGTCACCAACACAACCACATTACAGGGCGGACTGGTTGCTTTTAGTTGTGTCACCAACACAACCACATTACAGGATGGACTGGGTGCTTTTAGTTGTGTCACCAACACAACCACATTACAGAGTGGACTGGGTGCTTTTAGTTGTGTCACCAACACAACCACCTTACAGGGTGGACTGGGTGCTTTTAGTTGTGTCACCAACACAACCACCTTATAGAGTGGACTGGGTGCTTTTAGTTGTGTCACCAACACAACCACCTTACAGGATGGACTGGGTGCTTTTAGTTGTGTCACCAACACAACCACCTTACAGGGTGGACTAGGTGCTTTTCTTTTGCTGTGCCACCAGATCACCATACAGGGTGTGACCTCTGTTATAATGTTTCTCTCATCCCTATTTCAGTCTGCTAAAGGCGAGAAAGGTATGAACCCTAATGCAATGATGAGTGAAAATCCAGGAGAGGAACTTGATGAACCTTATAGTGAGTAACTCTGGCTCTTTATATTTGTCTATTTTGTTTTTCTCGTCTCTTCCTCACCAAAAAAGGGGGTACCATTGAAAGAATGGTGGGATGGAGGAAGTAGAGAACACCACCAGGTAGCTAGGAGATAAGCTAGACGATAACCATGTTGCCAACAACAACCCTGAGTACCTTTTTGATTTCCATGTGTCTAACACACGTGGACATGCCCACAAAGTAACAAAACAGCACAGTTCCCATGACTTTCGGAAACATTTTTTCCCGCTCAGAGTTGCTGAAGCATGGAACAAACTACCTGCATCAGTTGTTAGCTGTCGAGACACTGCATCCTTTAAAACCTCCATGGAACAAACTACCTGCATCAGTTGTTAGCTGTCGAGACACTGCATCCTTTAAAACCTCCATGGAACAAACTACCTGCATCAGTTGTTAGCTGTCGAGACACTGCATCCTTTAAGGCCTCCATGGGACAAACTACCTGCATCAGTTGTTAGCTGTCGAGACACTGCATCCTTTAAGGCCTCCATGGAACAAACTACCTGCATCAGTTGTTAGCTGTCGAGACACTGCAGCCTTTAAGGCCTCCATGCTTCCCGAGATCCGCCAACACTACAGCTAACACATACACACATGTACTTCCCTGACATTTGTGTATTATTCTATGTACTATACATACACCTTTGACGAGTTGTAGTGCACCTGAGCACTTTACACAATAATTTCATTATTATTATTATTATTATAAGTGTACTTTACAAGAAGGGAAGCAGAAGATAAAAAAATTTAAGCATGTTCTGTAATGCGAGTACCAAAGACGTGAGGTGTTCAGGATTGTGAGACAATGTGTCAAGGAGACATGTGTCCGTAATGACGATGGTATACTTGCCCTCACTGATACTGATAAGAAGGTAGCTTGGAAGTGTCACTACGAAATACTACTGAATGAGGAGAATGAATGGAATAAAGATAGTCTGCCCCACATTGATCCAACAGAAGGACCAGCTGTGCAAGTTAACGGAAGGTATAATAAGTAAGGCAATCAGAGATATGAAGACAGGCAAGGCAGCTGGGCCTTTGGGGATAGTTGCTGAAATGTTGAAGGTATCTGGAATGGTGGAACATACTATGGTCACCCAGATAGTAAACTAAGTAATACAGAATGTGGTCATACCAAATGACTGGCGTAGCAGCATCATCATCAACTGTTACAAGGGCAAAGGAGACGCCCTGGATAGAGGCAACTATAGAGACATTAAATTAGTTGACCAGGTCATAAAGGTCTCTGAAAGAGTTATTACTCAACTGATTAGAGACTGAATTGATCTAGATGAAATACAGTTTGGGTTTGTGTCAGGTACCATAGATACCCCTCTACTTAGCTTTTGTTGACTTGGAGAAAGCCTTTGACAGAGTCCCCCGCTCCATTATCTGGTGGGCTCTTAGAAAACTAGGTGTTGATGAATGGCCTGTGAGAGCTATACAAGCCATGTTTAGAAGAACAGTCGGTAAGGTTAGAATTAACAATAATGAATATTGTGAAGAATTTAGTGTAAAAGTTGGTGTTCATCAAGGCTTTGTCCTTAGCCCCCTCCTGTTTATTATTGCTCTTCAGGCTATAACAGAGGAGTTTAAGACCAGCTGCCCATGGGAACTTCTATATGCAGATGATCTAACTCTCATAGCTGAATATATAGCAGAACTAGAGAAGAAATTCCAAACATGGAAGCATGGCCTAGTATCAAAAGGTCTTAAAGTTAACTTGTCTAAGACTAAAGTTCTAGTATGTAGAAAGTTGCAAGTGCCCACAGGATACTAGCTCCTTCAATTGCCCACACTGCTCTATAGAAATAGTTGAGACTTTCCATTACTTGGGTGACGAAATCAGCAGTGGAGGAGGGTGAACTGAAAGTACAGTAGCCAGCGTTAGAACGGGATGGAAAAAGTTCAGAGAGCTAAAAATGAAGGGCAGATTGTACGATGCTTGGCATGCGGTGGTGTCGTTATCTCTGGCTACGTGTGTATGTGTACACAAACATATATATATGTGTATATATATATATATATGTATATATGTAGTATATATCTATATATATGTCAGTGTGTTTAGATTCATCTATGTTTGTGTGTGTGTATGTGTACATACATTTATATATATGTGTGTGTGAACATATATCTATATATGTCTGTGTGCATGTTTACATATATCTATATATATGTATGTGTGGAAATGTATATATATATCTATATATGTTTGTGTGTGTGTACATAGACTGAAAAGTTCATAGGCTGACCAAGATACTCTCATGGAATGACCAAATAAGGTTTATTTTTCAACATACTCCCTGGAAAGAAACACTGGATTTATTAATAAGAAGAGTTGAAATTAATGGATGCAAGATTTCACAGCTCTAGCACCACTCCTTCATAGTCAGCCTGTGAACTTTTCTGCCCACCCTCGAATATATGTGTGTGTGTATATATATATATAAATATATTATATAAATATATAAATATATATAAATATATTATATAAATATATATATATATATATATATATATATATATATATATATATATATATATATATTTAAATATATTATATAAATATATATATATATATATAATATAAATATATTATATAAATATATATGTAGGAGGTGAGTTTTATTGTAGTACAATAAAGCAATGCAGATATCGGATAAGAAGCACTCTACAGTTTGTAGGACTGGAGTATACATAATATATAAGAACAAAAGAAGGTTAAAAGAGTTCCATGTATTTTACTATGCGCATTTCAAAAACAAATATCATCATGCAATAACATTTGCGTTTTCATCAGATAAAATAGGGAGACATGATATGAAGGTTAAAACACACTTGTGAATAGTGCAGTTTTAAATCAACATATGTTGATTTAAAACTGCACTATTCACAAGTGTCTCCCTATTTTATCTGACGAAAACGCAAATGTTATTGCATGATGATATTTGTTTTTGAAATGCGCATAATAAAATACATGGAACTCTTTTAACCATCTTTTGATCTTATATATTATTTATATATATATATAAATATATTATATAAATATATATATATATATATATATATATATATATATATATATATATAGATGTTGGCTGCAAACTCTGCTAAGAGTATTGCAATCGCTTGTTAGATTCAGATGTGTGACACTCGGATATGGCTTTTCAAGCCTGTTAGAGACTTGCACTCCTTCACACACTGATGACAATTATGGATCTCCCTGGCTTGAGGTCCTGCATCAGGTTGCCCATGAACCCTCACGACACCGTGGAGATCATAGTTCACTGGTTCTCTCTTAACATGGCTGCGACTGTGGCTTCTGAGACCAGATTTGCTCAAGCAAATTTTTCCACACTCAGGGCACTTCAATTCAATGGAGACACCGATCATTTCGAGAGATACACCAGGGCATTGCTTACACACGTCCCGTTTGATCTTCTCATGCTCTATGCACCTGTCCTCAAAATTATGGAACCCATCATTCATCATTCCACGCCAAGTTTCTCTTTCAAGAGCTTCTATCTCCCAGTCAGCCATCATCAAACCAGTTTTTGAATCGAAGCCTAGGTTAGTGAGGTGGTCTCTTACCCTCACAAAGCTCGCCATACAAGAGTTGTTTTGGGATTCGATCATCCTCCATTCTGCAGAGGTGTCCAGTCCATCCATATATATACATACCTACATATATTCGAGGGTTGGCAGAAAAGTTTGGATCTAACTGTTGAAACGGCTGAAGCTCAGCCATTGGGGTCCTGACTCTTTTTCTAATACCCACTCTACTGCCCCAGGTATCGAGTACTCTGGTGTGTTATGGTCCACCTGGTACCTGGTATCTTACCACATCTTCTTTGTTATATATATATATATTGTTATACTTGGGGAAGGTCATATATAATAACAGAACACACTCACTGTTTAGTTTCGGTTGGTTTTCACTTCCGTATCTTTTATATCTCTATAATTAATTTTATCTGATGAAAGCGCACCATAATTTGCCTTGGTTGCCCTTGAAATATATATAATAAAATAAATATGGTTTTATAAATATAGTTTCCATTTATTAATATATTGTATATTTACTCCACTAATCTGTTGAGTGCTTTATATCAGTTATAAACATTTTTAAGCTTGTTGAATCCCAACAAATTAAATATAACCTTTGCATATATATATATATATATATATATATATATATATAGAACAGACACTAAATCAGAACTGCCTCTTATATTTCAGCTGCTTTGTCAAGCAACATGTTATCAACAGACCAGTCTACACAACAGAGTGTCCTCTATGCTACATATGCAGGCCCAGTAAGTGTATATATATATATATATTTGTGTGTTTGTTCTATGTACCATCATCATCACCGTTTTTATGTCCGTTTTTCCACACTTGCATGGGTTTGACGGGTCCGTCTCAGTGCGGTGTCCCTCCACTAGTCTCAATCCTTCGTCATCTCCTCTGTGAGTCTCAGTGATTTGAGATCAGCTCTCACAACTTCTGCCCAGGTCTTTCCTGGTCTGCCTCTACTGTGACTTACTTCCACAGGGATTTCCTGGCACTTCTTCACTCAGTGATCATCATCTATACACATTGCATGTCCATACCAATGCAGTCTTCTCTCCTACACACCACCTCAGATCCTTCTTAAACCCAGCTTCTTCCTCAACTTGTCCAAGCTCTGCCTCTCTCTTACACTTACATTGCACATTCAACGAAGTATGGTTGCTTCATTCCTCTCCAGTCTATGCTGCATGTCTTCTACAGTCACAGCCCATGTTTCACTACCATGTAGCACCACATGTCTTCTACAGCCACAGCCCATGTTTCACTACCATGTAGCACCGCATGTCTTCTACAGTCACAGCTCA
>OZ024764.1:5650293-5725293 GCA_964016885.1 Eledone cirrhosa | reverse complement strand
TCCAGTGGAGTCTTGTACTGTCAGTCACTTAACATGACACTGAGGTAAGCTCCTGTGATGGACTGGTGTCCTGTCCAGTGGAGTCTTGTACTGTCAGTCACTTAACATGACACTGAGGTAAGCTCCTGTGATGGACTGGTGTCCTGTCCAGTGGAGTCTTGTACTGTCAGTCACTTAACATGACACTGAGGTAAGCTCCTGTGATGGACTGGTGTCCTGTCCAGTGGGAAGTCTTGTACTTTCAGTCACTTAACATGACACTGAGGTAAGCTCCTGTGATGGACTGGTGTCCTGTCCAGTGGAGTCTTGTACTGTCAGTCACTTAACATGACACTGAGGTAAGCTCCTGTGATGGACTGGTGTCCTGTCCAGTGGAGTCTTGAACTCTCAGTCACTTAACATGACACTGAGGTAAGCTCCTGTGATGGACTGGTGTCCTGTCCAGTGGGAAGTCTTGTACTGTCAGTCACTTAACATGACACTGAGGTAAGCTCCTGTGATGGACTGGTGTCCTGTCCAGTGGAGTCTTGTACTCTCAGTCACTTAACATGACACTGAGGTAAGCTCCTGTGATGGACTGGTGTCCTGTCCAGTGGAGTCTTGTACTGTCAGTCACTTAACATGACACTGAGGTAAGCTCCTGTGATGGACTGGTGTCCTGTCCAGTGGAGTCTTGAACTCTCAGTCACTTAACATGACACTGAGGTAAGCTCCTGTGATGGACTGGTGTCCTGTCCAGTGGGAAGTCTTGTACTGTCAGTCACTTAACATGACACTGAGGTAAGCTCCTGTGATGGACTGGTGTCCTGTCCAGTGGAGTCTTGAACTCTCAGTCACTTAACATGACACTGAGGTAAGCTCCTGTGATGGACTGGTGTCCTGTCCAGTGGGAAGTCTTGTACTGTCAGTCACTTAACATGACACTGAGGTAAGCTCCTGTGATGGACTGGTGTCCTGTCCAGTGGGAAGTCTTGTACTGTCAGTCACTTAACATGACACTGAGGTAAGCTCCTGTGATGGACTGGTGTCCTGTCCAGTGGGAAGTCTTGTACTGTCAGTCACTTAACATGACACTGAGGTAAGCTCCTGTGATGGACTGGTGTCCTGTCCAGTGGGAAGTCTTGTTCTCTCAGTCACTTAACATGACACTGAGGTAAGCTCCTGTGATGGACTGGTGTCCTGTCCAGTGGGAAGTCTTGTACTGTCAGTCACTTAACATGACACTGAGGTAAGCTCCTGTGATGGACTGGTGTCCTGTCCAGTGGAGTCTTGTACTGTCAGTCACTTAACATGACACTGAGGTAAGCTCCTGTGATAGACTGGTGTCCTGTCCAGTGGGAAGTCTTGTATTCTCAGTCACTTAACATGACACTGAGGTAAGCTCCTGTGATGGACTGGTGTCCTGTCCAGTGGGAAGTCTTGTACTCTCAGTCACTTAACATGACACTGAGGTAAGCTCCTGTGATAGACTGGTGTCCTGTCCAGTGGGAAGTCTTGTACTCTCAGTCACTTAACATGACACTGAGGTAAGCTCCTGTGATAGACTGGTGTCCTGTCCAGTGGGAAGTCTTGTATTCTCAGTCACTTAACATGACACTGAGGTAAGCTCCTGTGATAGACTGGTGTCCTGTCCAGTGGGAAGTCTTGTACTCTCAGTCACTTAACATGACACTGAGGTAAGCTCCTGTGATGGACTGGTGTCCTGTCCAGTGGAGTCTTGTACTGTCAGTCACTTAACATGACACTGAGGTAAGCTCCTGTGATGGACTGGTGTCCTGTCCAGTGGAGTCTTGTACTGTCAGTCACTTAACATGACACTGAGGTAAGCTCCTGTGATGGACTGGTGTCCTGTCCAGTGGGAAGTCTTGTACTGTCAGTCACTTAACATGACACTGAGGTAAGCTCCTGTGATGGACTGGTGTCCTGTCCAGTGGAGTCTTGTACTGTCAGTCACTTAACATGACACTGAGGTAAGCTCCTGTGATGGACTGGTGTCCTGTCCAGTGGGAAGTCTTGTATTCTCAGTCACTTAACATGACACTGAGGTAAGCTCCTGTGATGGACTGGTGTCCTGTCCAGTGGAGTCTTGTACTGTCAGTCACTTAACATGACACTGAGGTAAGCTCCTGTGATGGACTGGTGTCCTGTCCAGTGGAGTCTTGTACTCTCAGTCACTTAACATGACACTGAGGTAAGCTCCTGTGATGGACTGGTGTCCTGTCCAGTGGGAAGTCTTGTACTCTCAGTCACTTAACATGACACTGAGGTAAGCTCCTGTGATGGACTGGTGTCCTGTCCAGTGGGAAGTCTTGTACTGTCAGTCACTTAACATGACACTGAGGTAAGCTCCTGTGATGGACTGGTGTCCTGTCCAGTGGGAAGTCTTGTACTCTCAGTCACTTAACATGACACTGAGGTAAGCTCCTGTGATGGACTGGTGTCCTGTCCAGTGGGAAGTCTTGTACTCTCAGTCACTTAACATGACACTGAGGTAAGCTCCTGTGATGGACTGGTGTCCTGTCCAGTGGAGTCTTGTACTGTCAGTCACTTAACATGACACTGAGAGGTAAGCTCCTGTGATGGACTGGTGTCCTGTCCAGTGGAGTCTTGTACTCTCAGTCACTTAACATGACACTGAGGTAAGCTCCTGTGATGGACTGGTGTCCTGTCCAGTGGGAAGTCTTGTACTCTCAGTCACTTAACATGACACTGAGGTAAGCTCCTGTGATGGACTGGTGTCCTGTCCAGTGGAGTCTTGTACTGTCAGTCACTTAACATGACACTGAGGTAAGCTCCTGTGATGGACTGGTGTCCTGTCCAGTGGAGTCTTGTACTGTCAGTCACTTAACATGACACTGAGGTAAGCTCCTGTGGTAGACTGGTGTCCTGTCCAGTGGGAAGTCTTGTACTCTCAGTCACTTAACATGACACTGAGGTAAGCTCCTGTGATGGACTGGTGTCCTGTCCAGTGGAGTCTTGTACTCTCAGTCACTTAACATGACACTGAGGTAAGCTCCTGTGATGGACTGGTGTCCTGTCCAGTGGGAAGTCTTGTACTCTCAGTCACTTAACATGACACTGAGGTAAGCTCCTGTGATGGACTGGTGTCCTGTCCAGTGGGAAGTCTTGTACTCTCAGTCACTTAACATGACACTGAGATAAGCTCCTGTGATGGACTGGTGTCCTGTCCAGTGGAGTCTTGTACTCTCAGTCACTTAACATGACACTGAGAGGTAAGCTCCTGTGATGGACTGGTGTCCTGTCCAGTGGAGTCTTGTACTCTCAGTCACTTAACATGACACTGAGGTAAGCTCCTGTGATGGACTGGTGTCCTGTCCAGTGGGAAGTCTTGTACTCTCAGTCACTTAACATGACACTGAGGTAAGCTCCTGTGATGGACTGGTGTCCTGTCCAGTGGGAAGTCTTGTACTGTCAGTCACTTAACATGACACTGAGGTAAGCTCCTGTGATGGACTGGTGTCCTGTCCAGTGGGAAGTCTTGTACTGTCAGTCACTTAACATGACACTGAGGTAAGCTCCTGTGATGGACTGGTGTCCTGTCCAGTGGGAAGTCTTGTACTCTTAGTTACTTCTGGTTAGCCTCTGTGCTTTGGACAGACTTTAGAAGATTCATAATGAATCCACAGCTTTATGATGTCAGCCCATTGCCGGTGAAATTTATCGTAGTCTCTCTTGTGTTGAGGCATAATACAGATAGCGGGAGGCAGGTGTTGGAGAGGCGGTGCTTGTAATCCATAGGATAGGCAGCTAAAAGCTGTTGATTGTCTGTCTGTCATGTCAGTGTTTCATTTTTTTTGTCCCCGTCAATAAACCCCCCCAAAAAAGCACAATTTTTTTCAAATTTTACTTTTTTATTTTTTTATTAATAAAATAAAGAAAAATGCATCTTTGTTTTATTTAACTGTTTCCTGCAAGTATGGAAAAATGACTATAAAACAATGACATATATATATGCACGCATACATATATATAAAAGATAAGATCCCATAACTCATTGTAGAGTTGTAGAGGCACCGTCACATGGCGTGTCTAGGGCACTTTTAAACCTGGCAAAGCCTAACCCTCTCCAGGTCATAGAGGAAGAATTGATCCCAGTACAGCACTGGTACTTTATAGACCTCGATAGGATGAAAGGCAAAGTTGACCCCGGCAGGATTTGAACTCAGAATGTGCAATGAGGTGGGACGAATACCGTAAAGCATTCTGGAGGCACATGGCTTAGTGGTTAGAGCATTGGCCTTGCAATCGAAAGGTTGTGAGTTCAATTCTCAGACGTGTTGTGTTGTTTCCTTGAGCAAGACACTTTATTTCACATTGCTCCAGTTTACTTAGCTGTAGAAATGAGATGATAGGGACTGGGGTCCCTATCATTCCACTGTAAAGTGGTCGTGGATGTGCCACGGCAAAAAAGCACCCCTCCCACTGTAAAGTGGTCGTGTAGGCAAAAAAGCACTCAGCACTCACTGTAAATGAGGTTGGTGTTAGGAAGGGCATCCAGCTGTAGAAATCAAGCCAGAATCAGTTCCCGTCCCACCCTTGCAAGCAGGGAAAAGTGGACGTAAAATGGTGATGATTCTATCTGATGTCTTAAAGACTCTGCCAATTCGCCTTCTATATAGGAAACAGGAAAAAGAACAAGAATATGAATACGTCGCATCTCAGAGTTGCCACACTTAATGTTGGCACTCTAACAGGTAGATCTAGTGAGATAGTGGAGATGCTGGAGAGAAGGCATATGGATGTGTGATGCATGCAAGAGGTGAGGAGGAGAGATGCCTCTGCAACACCAATTGCAGGCAAACATCGTAGTTATAAGCTTTTCTGGGTGGGTAATGATGATGGGTTAGGTGGGGTAGGCAAATTATTGGCTGAGAGATAGATCGATAAGACAGAGGTAGTTAGAGTTAGTAATAGAATAATTAACCCTTTAGCATTCACATTACTCTATATATACTATTATATTTTCATGGTAAAGGCTTTACCTCACATAATTATCTCACATAATATCGAATCTATGAGATTTTGAAAGTATTTATTTTGAGAACAATACCTTAACATCAGTTTGAGCAACTAGTTTCAACAGAAAGAAGTAGAGAATTCTGGCTGGTTTGAACATTAAAGGGTTAAGCTTAGGTTAGTTGTAGGCAAGAGACTACTGACAATCATCTCTGCCTATGCTCCCCAGGCAGGCCTAGGAAATGAAGAGAAAAACGGCTTTTACAGACAGCTGCAATGACAGAGGACGGAGACATCGTTATGCTAGCAGGGGACTTCAATGGTCATGTTGGACAGCTCCAGAATGGATACACTGGGGTACATGGTGGGCACAGTTACAGCTCAAGAAATGAAGAAGGAATGAGGCTTCTTGAATTTTGTGATGCAAGTGCACTAACCATTTGCAACACTAACTTCCAGAAACCTGCCAACCACCTAATAACCTACAAATCAGGCGAGCACATAAGCCAGATTGACTCCCTGCTAGTTAGACAGTGAGACAGACAGATGGTGTCAAATACTAAGGCATACCCTGGGGAAGAATGTACCCCCACAACATAGGTTAGTTGTTAGTGATATCTCAGTAAGCAAGAGACAGAATGAGACATACAGGAAGGTGTGGAAAAGAAAGGTCTAGAATCTAAAAGACCTTTCACTAAAATATAAATTCAGGAAAGCCCTTCAAGATGTGTATGACGAAAAAGATGATTTAGAGTCGCATGACATAGATGATAACTGGAATTTCTTACGTGACAACTTACTGCAGGCTACTGAAGAAACTTGTGGCTGGAGCAGAGCTCTGACTAGACAGAGAATGACCTGGTAGTGGAACAGCACGGTAGAAACAAAAGACGAGCATGGAATGCTTGGAAAAATGGGAGTAGAGAAGGATACACAGCTGCCAAGAAAGAAGTTAGATATCAGGTGTACTTAGCATGCAGGGAGGCTGAGATGAATATAGGATACAAGAGGCAATTAAGTAAATGAAGAATGGTAAGGCTGCTGGACTCTCAGGGATAGTTGCTGAGATGCTGAAGGCATCAGGAGAAGTAGGCACTAAACTGGTTGCACGCATCATCAATCAAGGTATATATGGTGGTGTCATACCCAAAGACTGGTGTAGCAGTATTCTCATAAATTGTTACAAAGGTAAAGGGATGCTTTGGAGGAGCAATTATAGGGGCATAAAACTGATGGATCAGGTTATGAAAGTGGCAGAGAGAATATTAGCGCAACTGATTAGAGAAGGTCAAATTAGATGAGATGTTTGGTTTTGTGCCTCGAAAAAGTACAACAGATGCCCTCTTCTTAGTGAGACAATTACAAGAGAGGTTCTTAGAGAAGAATAGGCCACTATACTCAGCTTTTGTTGACCTAGAGAAGGCCTTTGATAGGGTACCCTGATCTGTCATCTGGTGGTCCCTAAGGAAACTAGGTGTAGAGGCTTGTGAAGACAGTGCAAGCTATGTACAGAGGTGCTGTCAGTAAAGTGAGAGTAGGAATGGAGTTTAGTGAGGAATTCCAGATACAAGTAGGTGTACATCAGGGTTCGGTCCTCAGCCTGCTCTTGTTCATTATAGTCCTCCAAGCTATAACAGAGGAGTTTAAAACTGGATGCCCATGGGAACTTCTCTATGCTGATGATCTGGTTCTTATAGCAGAATCAGTAGAGGAGCTAGAGAATAAATTCTGGCTATGGAAACAAAGGTTTCAAGAGGACTGGGATTAAACCTAGTAAAGACTAAAGTGTTGATAAGTAGAAAAGAGGATGAAACTCTGATTCCACCAGGGAAATGGCCATGTCCGATATGTAGGAAAGGAGTTGGCATAAACCCTATAGAATGTATACAATGTAGATCTTGGGTACACAAAAGATGTAGTAGGATAGCAGGCAAACAAAGAGGTAGGGAAAACTGTATGCAGTAGATGTCTTGGGAAATTTGACAGTAGTAATCGCAGTGATAGACACATTTTTCCAATGCAGGTGGGTTCTATAGAAGTGGTTGATAGCCTCCGGTACCTAGGTGATCAGCTTAGTATGGGAGTGGGGTGTTCCGAGACCATAGTATCTAGAACAAGGATGGGTTGGAAGAAGTTTAGGGAGCTGCTTTCTCTATTGACAAAGAAGGGTTTCTCCCTGTGTATGAAAGGATGGTTATATGATGCGCGATGCTGCATGGTAGTGAGACATGGGCAGCTGTACAAATGATATGATAGGACTGGGGTCCCTATCATTCCACTGCAAAGTGGTCGCAGAGGTGCCACAGCAAAAAGCACCCAGCCCACACTGTAAAGTGGACGTGTAGGCGCCACGGAAAAAAAGCTCCCAGCAATCACTGTAAATGAGGTTAGGAAGGGCATCCAGTTGTAGAAAGCAAGCCAGAATCAGTTATGTTGTTATACAGTTTTATGTTATTATACTGTTTTTTATTGCATAATGTATTTTCAACTGTTTACTTACAGGTGTGTTTATATATGTACATGCATATGTGGTGGCACTTCCGTGTGGGTAGGCAGATGTGCATGTGTATGCATGCGGCAGCATGTGTAGATGTATGTAGTTCGGCCTATGCGTGGGTATTTCCATGTATATTTGTGGATATGTGTATGCATGTTAAGTTATCCTTTTTTTTTTTTTTCTTTTGTGTGTATATATCTATTCCAACGTCAATAAATACACCAGGATTTTTTCATTCTGATGATTGAAAGCAAAATTTTTTTGGCTTTTAAGAAACCACTGGTAAATGAAATAATTGCCTTATGTTGTTTATTACATAACTATATATACTTGTATAAAAAATATATATATATATATATATGTGTGTGTAGGTACGTGTGTAGGCAATGTTTATGTACGTATGTGTTCGTATGTGTGTGTGGACATGTGTGAGTTTACGTTTGTGTATATATGTGTGTGTATGTATGTATGTGTGTGTGTATATGTATATATATATACATATAGTTATGTAATGAACAAGGATAGTTGTTTCATTTACCAGTGGTTTCTTGAAAGCAAACGATATTTACTTTCATTCATCAGAATGAAAAAATCCTAGGTGTGTATGTATATCTGTGTATGCACATGTGCGTATATATGTATGTATGTATGTGTGTATGTATATATGCATGTGTATATATATATATATATATATATATATATGTTCGATATGCAGAAAAGGAACTGGCATAAATTCTATAAAATGCACACAATGTAGGTCCTGGGTACACAAGAGATGTAGCGGGATAGCAGGCAAACTAACAGGTAGGGAGAAATATGTATGCAGTAGGTGTACAGGGAAATTAGACAGTAGAAGTCGCACTGATAGACACATTTTTCAAATGCGAGAGGGCGCTATAGAAGTGGTGGATAGCTTCCGGTACCTAGGAGATCAGATTAGCATGGGAGGAGGGTGTTCCGAGGCCATAGTATCTAGAATAAGGACGGGTTGGAAGAAGTTTAGGGAGCTGCTTCCTCTGTTGACGAAGAAGGGTTTCTCCCTGCGTACGAAAGGCCGGTTGTATGATGCCTGTGTGAGGAGCGCGATGCTGCATGGTAGTGAGACATGGGCAGCTACCGCAGAAGATATGCGACGGCTGGAGAGAAATGAGGCAAGCATGCTCCGTTGGATGTGCAGTGTAAATGTGCGTGAACGACCCAGCATAAATGTGTTGAGAGAGAAACTGTGTCTGAGAGGGATAGAATGTAGTGTACGGGAGAGGAGACTGAGGTGGTATGGACATGTGATGCGCATGGAGGATGACCGATGGGTGAAGAAGTGCCAGAAAATGCCAGTTGAAGGAAGACGTGGTAGAGGTAGACCACGAAAAACATGGGCGGAGGTGGTGAGAACAGACCTCAGATCATTGAAGCTCACGGTGGAGATGACGAGGGACCGTGACGAGTGGAGAGATGCTGTGCTGAATAAGACCCGTCCCACCCTTGCAAGCAGGGAAGAGCGGACGTAAAATGATGATGATGATGATGATATATATATATATATTTAAATGTATAGAAGGTTGGCCGTATGTGTGCTGGCGCGCATGTGTATGTATATATGTGTACGTTTGAATATGACATGCTTACCCAATTGATACAGAACAGTGAAAAGGCTCGTGACGGCATGTATCAACAAGTGGGTGTGACTGGGTCCATGGGAGAGAGGGTGTGTGAGTATATATACTGCGATGTATGTGGCGGTGTGGGTGTCTGAGCATGTAGACGTACGAGTGTGGGCATACGTTAAGACGGGCGTTCCGGAAAGTGAATGTAAATTTTTTGACAACACTGTGAATTTGTTTGTTTTGTTTTTTTACAGTGAAAGTTACGATACACACGCAATTGTATGGATTTCTTAATATATATATATATATGTGTGGGTGTGTATATATATGTGTCTGTATGTATATATATATGTCTGTTTGTATATATATATGTGTTTGTGTCATCATCATCGTTTAACGTCTCATCATCATCATCACCGTTTTACGTCCGTTCTTCCACGCTAGCATGGGTTAGACGGGTTGTCCTGTTGTGGGCAGTGTCTGGTCGGCTGACCATGCCTTGCTCATACAGGAACTGATCTGGCTTGATTTCTACAGCTGGATGCCCTTCCTAACACCAACCTCATTTACAGTGAGTGCTGGGTGCTTTTTCGTGGCGCCTACACGTCCACTTTACAGTGTGGGCTGGGTGCTTTTTTGCCGTGGCACCTCCACGACCACCTTCCGGTGGGGGGAGTGGGGGCATATTGTTTACATGCTTCAGCATGTACCCATGGGAGGTCGGGTACCCTGTATTACTGCGTGACGCCAGAAGTCACGGTCGTGTGTCATTGACTTTGAGAGGTGTAGTTGGGTAAGGTCGGCTTTTATCACCTCATCCCAAGTCATCTTGGGTCTCCCCACTCCGCGGTTTCTATCTAAAGAAAAAATAATCACACACGCAATACTAATTAACACCATATCACTATAGAGACCTGTTGTAAATAAACAACACGCAATACTAATTAACACCATATCACTATAGAGACCTGTTGTAAATAAACAACACGCAATACTAATTAACACCATATCACTATAGAGACCTGTTGTAAATAAACAAACAAATTCACAGTGTACACACATATATATCTATTAAGAAATCCATACAATTGCGTGTGTATCGTAACTTTCACTGTAAAAAAAACAAATTCAGTGTTGTCAAAAAATTTACTTTCACTTTCCAGAACGCCCGTCTTAACGTATGCCCGAGTGTGAATGCATAGATAGGTGTATGTCTGAGTATATATATGTGTGTGTTACTATGTGTTTATTCTAGTATGTGTGGGTGCTTACTCTGAAGTGTCAGCAGACGTGTGAAGTACTGAACCCAGCATGACTCCATTGAAATATGTCGGACGGAAAATAGTTGATGAACTGTGTGGCAGCAGATATTGACCAGAACTTGTGATGACGCGGAGCAAAAACAGCCAATGGAATGACAAGAGTGGAAAGAAGGTTTTTTTGAGGGGTTGTTTTGATGACAGCACCCCAGTGATAAAATTTGCTCCGGACATAACAGACGTGTCTGAAAGAATCCGCAGAAGTAGAATCAGCCAGATCCATACAAGGACCATGACTCGAGCTACATGCTGGCGAAACATTTGTAACACGAAATAAACTAAGTCCAGATGCATCACTGATTTTTCGTTTTCTTGATAATATCCACACTCTACTCTGAGGAATATTGAGTGCTAATTTTGGCATACCTCCTATGGAAGTACCATAGCTACCACTATACACAACTATATATATATGTATATATGTATATATATATATAAAACAATATATATATATATATATATATAACGAAGGAAATGTGGTAAGGAACCAGGTGGACCATAACGCACCAAAGTACTCAATACTTAGGGTAGTAGAGTGGGTAATAGGAACGAGTAGGACCCCGACGGCTGAGCTCAAGCCGTTTCGACGGCTAATTCTGGACTAAATCATTTAGTCCAGAATTAGCCGTCGAAACGGCTTGAGCTCAGCCGTCGGGGTCCTACTCGTTCCTATATATATATATATATATAAAACAATATAAAATAAAGTTAAATAAAAAGTCAAATGTTTAAAATTTAGCTTCGTTTATTACTGCTATATATATTTCAGTGACAGCCATCTTTGGCTGTGACCTCTTCAGGCAGTTTGAATTAGTATGGTATAGACAAGTACATATGTTGTTGAGGTGTATAATATTGTCAATACTCTGATATGCCCAGTTCCTGGTTGGGTTGTTATTTCACTGAAATCTATAAAACAATATATATATATATATAAAATATATATATATATATATATAAAACAATATATGATAAAGAACACAAGAGCGTCTACAACATCAAAAGATTTTTATTGGCTTACAATGTTTCTTCCTTACGTAACCGTAGGATTCGTCAGAGCTATAAAAGGTGTTTGATTGGTGTTATGGACTCTACCAACCAAACATTCAAGAACAAAGAGTAAAGAGAGTAAAGAGCAAAAGTTGGGGACGATAAGTCTAATTTTGGTGCGGGAGGGTGGGGTGTGGGTCCTTGTTTACTAGCTGCGGTCATATTCATTCCCGGGAGTCGAGTGGTTAGCTGAACCATAGATGGGGTGGCGTCGATAGTATGGTGCAGAGGCTACACAAACACAAAGGGCATACAATATATATATATATATATATATAGCGGAGGAGAAAGTACATGAGGTAATTAGAAATGGAAAAAGAGTAATAATAATAATCTATAATTAATTGTTTCTACTTTAGGCACAAGGCCAGCAATTAATCAGTACATTACTGGTACTTTATTTTATCGACCCCGTAAGGATGAAAGGCAAAGTCAACCTCGGCGGGATTTGAACTCAGATCGTAAAGGGACGTAACTATGCTGGAAAGCATGGCGTCCGACCCTCTACTGATACTGCCAATCCACCAATAATTAATAATGTATAATAAGGCATGGGGAAGATTACACTATAATAAGGTATATAAAACAATATATATATATATATATATACACAACAAAACAATATATATATAACAATGGAGCTCAATAAAACCGGTCTTATCTATTGGATACACTTGACAATAGTTGTCAGGGAAATTTTGCATGACGTAATATGTCAAGGCTGGAACCTTGAATTATATCGTATACCAGCATAGGGCGGTGAATTGGCAGGATCGATAGAGAGTTGGCCGCCATGCTTTCCATCACGCTCTTCATCCTTACGTGGTCGATAAAATAAAGTACCAGTGATGTACTGGGTAATTGCTGGCCTTGTGCCAAAAGCAGAAACAATTATATGGTATACCAGTAATACACTGAGATAATTGCTGGCCTTGTGCCAAATGTATAAACAATTATATGGTATGTCAGGGCGGTGGATTGGCAGTATCGGTAGAGAGCCGGACACCATGCTTTGCAGCATAGAGTTACGACCCTTTACGGTCTGAGTTCAAATCCCGCCGAGGTTAACTTCACCTTTCATCCTTACGGGGTCGAAAGTACCAGTTACGCACTGGGGTCGATTTAATCGACTTTCCCCTCCTTGTGCCTATATAAGAAACCATTATATTGAATATGGCTGACTATTCCACAGGCACGTGTACCTTTTGTGTAATTCTCAGAAAAAGGAAGTAAATCATACTTTGTCCTCAATACCTCTCCTCGGAATGGAAAATATTTTTCTAATAAATTGCGAACAAAGGTGTATAACTCTAGCTGACCTGTAAATCATGGAGCTCTCTTGTACGTGTGAAGTCAGAATAGATATAGTGAGGAGTAGAGGGAGTGAGAGAGAGAAACGTATTGTTTAATAGAGAGAGGGGAACGGTAAGATGGAGGAGAGTTGATAGGTAGTGAGAGACGAGGAAGGAGTTTTAGAGAAACTGATAACGAATAGGGAGGGAATGAGTGATAGACAGAGGGTGTCAGTAGTAGAGATAGTAATAGCATTATTGAGAGAGGGTAATAGAGAGCGGGAGAGAGAGAGGTGGGTGAAGGTAGTAGATATGGTAATAGCGTTGAGAGAGGGTAATAGAGAAAGAGTATGAGGTATATATAGGAGAAAGAAAGAGAGTCTTCGTGTTTGTTCAACCCTTTGTAGTAGTTTTGGTCTTTAACTTCCTAATAGACTCACAAGGGACGTATTACAGCCATATAACGAGAAGAAACAGTCAAAAGACACCTCCAGCGGCTTGCTTGACGACATGGTATTCGTCCTAAGCAAAATGGAAGAGATTGTACCAGTCCTGTCTAATGTGAAGACGAAATCCCTGATGGGGACATCGGGTGGAAATTCTTACACCTCAACCTTTACCAAACTGATCTCGAAACTGGAGGCGAGCACAGGGCTTAAGGCCGAATACATCCTTGTTAAAGTAGTGGCGACATGCTGCTCGTTCGCCGCTGTCTACGTGACCTTCAATTGGATCCTTAAGAAAATGGATCCTACCTATGAAGAGAAGAAAAAAGCCCAGGTCCGAGCTAAAGTAATGCTGAAACGACTCGGCATTGACGAACATGCCCTCAATGAATACGAAGTAGCCGTGGCCGCTAATTTAGTCGATCCTCGCAGTTTCGATGTCAGCTGGGATCAGATCGGAGGGCTGGATAATGTGAAAAAGGAACTAAAACAGACAGTGATATTTCCCTTGAAGAATTTCAATCTACTTGACAATTCCAAGCTGATGAAACCGCCTCGAGGGGTCCTCTTATATGGTCCCCCAGGTTGCGGTAAAACCATGATCGCCAAAGCTACTGCAAAGGCGTCCGGTGCGAATTTCTTATTTGTGGAGCTGTCTTCCATGCTGGACAAGTGGTACGGTGAATCACAGAAGAGGGTGGCTGCTATATTTAACCTGGCTGGTAAAATACAACCTACAATCATATTTATCGATGAGATTGATTCTCTATTACGCACCAGAAATACCCAGGATCACGAAGCTACCAGCATGATGAAAACCCAGTTCATGAACTACTGGGACGGGCTTTTGACTGACAGCAAAAGCCAGGTGATCATTATAGGTGCGACGAACAACAGACAAGCCCTCGATCAGGCTATATTGCGACGAATGCCCTGTCAACTATACGTGGGCACACCCAATAACGAGCAGAGGATACACATTCTGCAGATAATCCTATGCGACGAAGAACTTGGTCCCGATGTTGACCTTTGTGAAATTGCCGAATTAACGGAGGGTTTCTCCGGAAGTGACCTTCACGAAGTCTGCAGGCTGGCCTCCTCAGTTCGAGTCAGTGAGTATATAGACAAGGCCATGTCCTGCTCTGATGACCCCAGCCACAACAAAGAGGACTCGCCACCTTGTTTACCTGACAGCGAGAGTGGGGCTACAGGTGGGGAAAACACGACTAGCCTGGTTGATTACAAACAAGATAAACTTCCCAGTTTACGAGGAATTTCCCAGTCGGATCTTCACAAAGGGGTTGACAAAGTGCAAATTAACATTGGTAAAATATTCTGCTGAATATATATATATATATATATATATATATATATATATATATATACACACACATAGATATTTATGATATATATATTTAATATATATAAATGTATACATAGATATTTATGATATATATATATGTATATGTATATAATATATGTATATATATAATATATATTTATGATATATATATTGTGTGTATATATATACATATGTGTGTGTGTGTGTGTATATATATATATATACATATGTATATGTATATATAAATATATATACATAATATATGTGTATATAATATATGTATATGTATATATAATATATATAAATATATATTTATGATATATATATATAATATATATAAATATATGTTTATGATATATATATATATGTATATATAATATATAAAAATATATATTTATGATATATACATACATACATATATGTGTGTGTATGTATATATATATATATATGTATATGTATATATATATATATATGTATATATATATATATACACACATGTATATATATATATATACACACATGTATATATATATATACACACACATGTATATATATATATACACAAACATATATGTATATATATATATACACATACACATGCATAACAAATATTAAACAAATATAGGAAAAAGAAAGTACTGGAAGTTTTGTAAAATTATTTTATATTTAATTCAAACAGACCTTATAATGATTAAAAAACACATTTTAAGCTTAAATCTTGTTTCTATATATCTAGTGGTATTGTTATTAATAATTTACCTGTTATAGCCACCTGACTGAGGCCATGCTGGAGCACCGCCCTGGTATATTTAACTAAAATGCCATATTTCATATCTTTTTATCAAATTAATCTATTATGTATACTCTCCTTTACTGTATTATAAATAATATTGTCCATTCCTACATGTAATGTAACCCCTATATTTATGATGTTTACTGTCCAGTCCTACATGTAATGTAACCCCTATATTTATGATGTTTACTGTCCATTCCTACATGTAATGTAACCCCTATATTTATGATGTTTACTGTCCAGTCCTACATGTAATGTAACCCCTATATTTATATTTACTGTCCAGTCCTACATGTAATGTAACCCCTATATTTATAATACTGTATTATATATAACATTGTCCAGCCCCATATGTAATGTAACCCCTATCTCTATAATATTTACTGTCCAGTTTTACATGTAATGTAACCCCTGTCTTTATAATATTTACTGTCCAGCCCCACATGTAATGTAACCCCTATCTCTATAATATTTACTGTCCAGTCCTACATGTAATGTAACCCCTATGTCTATAATATTTACTGTCCAGCCCCACATGTAATGTAACCCCTATCTCTATAATATTTACTGTCCAGCCCCACATGTAATATAACCCCTATCTCTATAATATTTTATGTCCAGCCCTACATGTAATGTAACCCCTATCTCTATAATATTTACTGTCCACTCCTACATGTAATGTAACCCCTATGTCAATAATATTTACTGTCCAGCCCCACATGTAACGTAACCCCTATCTCTATAATGTTTACTGTCTAGTCCTACATGTAATGTAACCCCTATGTCTATAATATTTACTGTCCAGTTCTACATGTAATGAAACCGCTATATTTATCATACTGTATTATATATAACACTGCCCAGCCCCTCATGTAATGTAACCCCTCTATAATGTATTATATATAACACTTTCCAGCCCCCCATGTCTATAATGTTTACTGTCCAGCCCCACATGTAATGTAATCCCTATATTTATAAAACTGTATTATATATAACACTGTCTGCCCAGCCCCACATGTAATGTAACCCCTATATTTATAATACTGTATATATATAACATTGTCCAGCCTCCATGTCTATAATGTTTACTGTCCAGCCCCACATGTAATGTAACCCCTATATTTATAAAACTGTATTATATATAACACTGTCCAGCCCCCCCCCCCCCCCCCCTGTAATGTAACCCCTGAGTTTTTAACAGGCACTCACAAATATATGTTTCTCATTGGAGGTGCTATGACCAATGTTTTTACCCGTGCAATGCCGGGATATACTGCTAGTATACTACTAAAACTCTGTGATTGCTTGCTTGTCTGTAATGTAATACAACCAAAAGGGAGCATAATGGGAAAATACTTTGAAAGGAAGTTGCCCCTGAAATGGGAATACAAATGGGATAAAACAAGTTTCGCGTAAATCGGAGCATGGCTTCCCAAGATACGGGGTTTTTCCGGGTACCTTTATAAATAGCCAATAGCTATATATATACAAAGTAATCCCCCATTTATTTATATACTGGCAGTGGTACCCGGCATTGCACGGGATAAGGTATTTTGGAACGCGGGTCACCAACAGACCTAATCATGGAAAAACTGCATGCCTGGACAATATGTAAAGAAAATAAACCGAATACTCTGATGGCTGGATAATCTAAGATTTTCCTCGATGAAGCAGGAAAAAATGCAGGCTTTCACCTAATGCGGGCCGTAGGGGATCAAGAAAATGAATTTGTTTTATGTGCATAATATGCCTTGAAATTTTGGGAAAATCGGCTAGACGTAACACCTCAAAAAAGCCCTAAAAAGCTGAAAAAATTAAGTTTTTCACCTAATGTGGGCCCTAGACCATAAAAAAGTTGGATTTTCTTTGCTCAGGGTATGAAGAAGAGACTGACTAATACATAGTTACAATTTCAAGGAAATCGGCCTGACGCAACGACTAAAAAAGCCCCTAAAAACCTGAAAAAACGCACATTTTCAACTAATGCGGGCCCTCGGGGATAAAAAAGTTGAATTTTTTCATGTGCATAACACTCCCCTGAAACATAAGTAATACACATGTAAAGTTTGAAAAAAGTCGGTTGGGTACTTCTCGAGTTTTAGGGATTCAAACTCCCACACACGCAGACAGTCAGACATACAGACAGATATTATAAGGGCGCGACGTTATATGTGTATCTATCTAAAAAGAGAAAGACTAAGAATTATAGAGAGAGATCGCTAAATCGCCTAATGCGGTCCCTAGGGCATTGAAAATTTGAAATTGTTTTTGCTCAGAACATTCCCTAAAACGTGTTACATGTGTAAAGTTTGAAAACAGTTGGTTGGGTGGTTCTCGAGTTTTAGGGATTCAAACTCACACAAACACAGACATCCACAGTTATATATATACAGTAATGCCCTGTTTATCGCGGGGGGGTTATGTTCCAGAACCAACCGCAATAAATGAAAATCTGCAATATAGAGAGACCCTAAAGACAACCATTGTTTTCATAGTTTAAGCCTTAAAATACCTCTCCTACATGCTTTAAGTACATATAAACTCATTAAAACACACTTTTGTATTTAAACACCAAAAACAGCCAGTAACAATCATATAGAAACTACCACCAACCATCATACCACTAGTTACCAATGAGGACTATTGCCAGCCACGGTAGCCACTTGGTAATACACTGCACATCTCCTGTCAATCTATGAAGGGTTTGTAGTAGATTAGAGCAAAACACAATCAGTAAAACAGTAATATACTATAACCCCCTCTATATATACTATAACACCTCTATATATACTATAACCCCATCTATATATCATCATCATCATCATCACCGTTTAACGTCCGTTTTCCACAACCCTCTATATATATATATATATATATATATATATACTATAACCCCCCTCTATATATATATATATATATACTATAACCCTCTCTATATATATACTATAACCCTCTCTCTCTCTCTCTATATATATATATATATATATACTATAACCCCCCTCTATATATATACTATAACCCCCTCTATATATATATACTATAACCCTCCTCTCTATATATACTATAACCCCCTCTATACATATATATACTATAACCCTCCTCTCTATATATACTATAACCCCCCTCTATATATATATATATATCATAACCCCCTCTCTATATATACTATAACCCCCTCTATATATGTATACTATAACCCCTTCTGTATATATACTATAACTGTGACTAAAAGCACACGGGCAGTCTATAATATATAACATTGTCACTCCAGCCCTACATATAATGTTACACCTATAGTTATCATGTTTACTATAATACATATAACTGTGTCTTAAATTTTGTCAGCCTAACCTTTTCAGTTGACACAACCTGGCTTTCATTGTTAATAACACACATACACATACCACTCTTTCCCTTTTATTTATATATCAGTCACGACCAGCTACTAAATAGCTTCTTATTTATTGATGACTAATCACTCCAAAAAACTTCTTTTCATTGCTGGATATAGCCATTTACCCACTTAAGCTTGTGAGGGTTGTGGGAGTAGACACTTCAAGCATATCTTCCACTGGGTCTTATCAGAAGCAACTGTCACCAATTGATCTGACTGGATCCCCAAGCGAGACTAGCCAAGATCATGGATGCTACCCAACCATTTTGTTTGGGATCCACCCCTGCGTCTTCTGTCAGTTGGTAAATTCTGTCTAGTGATTTTCTTTTTCTTCCCTTTTTCCTGAGACATTCTAACCACATGTCTGTAGTATCAGAGCTGTGATCTTTCAATTCAGAGGTTCTTTCCTGAGACATTCTAACCACATGTCTGTAGTATCAGAGCTGTGATCTCTCAATTCAGAGATTCTTTCCTCAGACATTCTAACCACATGTCTGTAGTATCAGAGCTGTGATCTCTCAGTTCAGAGATTCTATCCTGAGACATTCTAACCGCATGTCTGTAGTATCAGAGCTGTGATCTCTCAATTCAGAGATTCTTTCCTCAGACATTCTAACCATATGTCTGTAGTATCAGAGCTGTGATCTCTCAATCTAGAGATTCTTTCCTCAGACATTCTAACCCCATGTCTGTAGTATCAGAGCTGTGATCTCTCAATTCAGTGATTCTTTCCTGAGACATTCTAACCACATGTCTGTAGAATCAGAGCTGTGATCTCTCAACTCAGAGATTCTTTCCTCAGACATTCTAACCACATGTCTGTAGTATCAGAGCTGTGATCTCTCAATTCAGAGATTCTTTCCTCAGACATTCTAACCACATGTCTGTAGTATCAGAGCTGTGATCTCTCAATCTAGAGATTCTTTCCTCAGACATTCTAACCCCATGTCTGTAGTATCAGAGCTGTGATCTCTCAATTCAGTGATTCTTTCCTGAGACATTCTAACCACATGTCTGTAGAATCAGAGCTGTGATCTCTCAACTCAGAGAATCTTTCCTGAGACATTCTAACCACATGTCTGTAGTATCAGAGCTGTGATCTCTCAATTCAGAGATTCTTTCCTGAGACATTCTAACCACATGTCTGTAGTATCAGAGCTGTGATCTCTCAATTCAGAGATTCTTTCCTGAGACATTCTAACCACATGTCTGTAGTATCAGAGCTGTGATCTCTCAATTCAGAGATTCTTTCCTGAGACATTCTAACCACATGTCTTTAGTATCAGAGCTGTAATCTCTCAATTTGTAGTGGTTCTACATGAAAAGACTCTCTGATCTAGCTATGCACTCTATCGTCATCCAGTTGTTCATTATGAAGGACCCAATTAATCCCTAAGTAGAAGAGGGTCCTGCCAGACAGATCCCCTTAGTGTCCCACTCCATGCGTTTCTGGCCACCAGTCTCACTTGGGCCAGGCCAAGCCTAGCTTGAACTTGATGGACATCCTCCATCCAAGTCCTACCAGCCTCTTCCTGGGCCTCTGCTGCCTCCTGAATCGACATTCATCATTTTGCTAATCCAGCCCTCACTACACTCAACATGGCCAAACCAGTGTCTTCTTGGGCCTCTACTGATTCCTAGATTGACATCACTTTGCTAATCCAGCCCTCACTACACTCAACATGGCCATACCAGTGTCTTCTTGGGCCTCTACTGACTCTTGGGTTGACATCACTTTGCTAATCCAGCCCTCACTGTGCTCAACATGGCCATACCAGTGTCTTCTTGGGCCTCTACTGACTCTTGGGTTGACATCACTTAGCTAATCCAATCCTCACTGTGCTCAACATGGCCATACCAGTGTCTTCTTGGGCCTCTACTGACTCTTGGGTTGACATCACTTTGCTAATCCAATCCTCACTACACTCAACATGGCCATACCAGTGTCTTCTTGGGCCTCTACTGACTCTTGGGTTGACATCACTTTGCTAATCCAATCCTCACTGTGCTCAACATGGCCATACCAGTGTCTTCATGGGCCTCTACTGACTCTTGGGTTGACATCACTTTGCTAATCCAGCCATCACTACACTCAACATGGCCATACCAGTGTCTTCTTGGGCCTCTAACTACTTGGATTGACATCACTTTGCTAATCCAGCCCTCACTACACTCAACATGGCCATACCAGTGTCTTCTTGGGCCTTTAATTACTTGGGTTGACATCACTTTGCTAATCCAGCCCTCACTACACTCAACATGGCTATACCAGTGTCTTCTTGGGCCTCTACTGACTCCTGAGTTGACATCACTTTGCTAATCCAATCCTCACTACACTCAACATGGCCATACCAGTGTCTTCTTGGGCCTCTAATTACTTGGATTGACATCACTTTGCTAATCCAATCCTCACTACACTCAACATGGCCATACCAGTGTCTTCTTGGGCCTCTACTGACTCCTGGGTTGACATCACTTTGCTAATCCAATCCTCACTACACTCAACATGGCCATACCAGTGTCTTCTTGGGCCTCTACTGACTCCTAAGTTGACATCACTTTGCTAATCCAATCCTCACTACACTCAGCATGGCCATACCAGTGTCTTCTTGGGCCTCTACTGACTCTTGGATTGACATCACTTTGCTAATCCAATCCTCACTACACTCAACATGGCCATACCAGTGTCTTCTTGGGCCTCTACTGACTACTGGGTTGACATCACTTTGCTAATCCAATCCTCACTACACTCAACATGGCTATACCAGTGTCTTCTTGGGCCTCTAATTACTTGGGTTGACATCACTTTGCTAATCCAATCCTCACTACACTCAACATGGCCATACCAGTGTCTTCTTGGGCCTCTACTGACTCTTGGGTTGACATCACTTTGCTAATCCAATCCTCACTACACTCAACATGGCCATACCAGTGTCTTCTTGGGCCTCTACTGACTCTTGGGTTGACATCACTTTGGTAATCCAATCCTCACTACACTCAACATGGCTATACCAGTGTCTTCTTGGGCCTCTACTGACTCTTGGGTTGACATCACTTTGCTAATCCAATCCTCACTACACTCAACATGGCCATACCAGTGTCTTCTTGGGCCTCTAATTACTTGGGTTGACATCACTTTGCTAATCCAATCCTCACTACACTCAACATGGCCATACCAGTGTCTTCTTGGGCCTCTAATTACTTGGATTGACATCACTTTGCTAATCCAATCCTCACTACACTCAACATGGCCATACCAGTGTCTTCTTGGGCCTCTAATTACTTGGATTGACATCACTTTGCTAATCCAATCCTCACTACACTCAACATGGCCATACCAGTGTCTTCTTGGGCCTCTAATTACTTAGATTGACATCACTTTGCTAATCCAATCCTCACTACACTCAACATGGCCATACCAGTGTCTTCTTGGGCCTCTACTGACTCTTGGGTTGACATCACTTTGCTAATCAAGCCCTCACTACACTCAACATGGCCATACCAGTGTCTTCTTGGGCCTCTACTGACTCCTGGGTTGACATCACTTTGCTAATCCAGCCCTCACTACACTCAACATGGCCATACCAGTGTCTTCTTGGGCCTCTAATTACTTGGATTGACATCACTTTGCTAATCCAATCCTCACTACACTCAACATGGCCATACCAGTGTCTTGTTGATCCTCTACAGACTCTTGGATTGACATCACTTTGCTAATCCAGCCCTCACTACACTCAACATGGCCATACCAGTGTCTTCTTGGGCCTCTAATTACTTGGATTGACATCACTTTGCTAATCCAATCCTCACTACACTCAACATGGCCATACCAGTGTCTTCTTGGGCCTCTAATTACTTGGATTGACATCACTTTGCTAATCCAATCCTCACTACACTCAACATGGCCATACCAGTGTCTTCTTGGGCCTCTAATTACTTGGATTGACATCACTTTGCTAATCCAATCCTCACTACACTCAACATGGCCATACCAGTGTCTTCTTGGGCCTCTACTGACTCTTGGGTTGACATCACTTTGCTAATCCAATCCTCACTACACTCAACATGGCCATACCAGTGTCTTCTTGGGCCTCTAATTACTTGGGTTGACATCACTTTGCTAATCCAGCCCTCACTACACTCAACATGGCCATACCAGTGTCTTCTTGGGCCTCTACTGACTCTTGGGTTGACATCACTTTGCTAATCCAGCCCTCACTACACTCAACATGGCCATACCAGTGTCTTCTTGGGCCTCTACTGACTCTTGGGTTGACATCACTTTTCTAATCCAGCCCTCACTACACTCAACATGGCCATACCAGTGTCTTCTTGGGCCTCTACTGACTCTTGGGTTGACATCACTTTGCTAATCCAGCCCTCACTACACTCAACATGGCTATACCAGTGTCTTCTTGGGCCTCTACTGACTCTTGGGTTGACATCACTTTGCTAATCCAATCCTCACTACACTCAACATGGCCATACCAGTGTCTTCTTGGGCCTCTAATTACTTGGATTGACATCACTTTGCTAATCCAATCCTCACTACACTCAACATGGCCACACCAGTGTCTTCTTGGGCCTCTACTGACTCTTGGGTTGACATCACTTTGCTAATCCAATCCTCACTACACTCAACATGGCCATACCAGTGTCTTCTTGGGCCTCTACTGACTCTTGGGTTGACATCACTTTGCTAATCCAGCCATCACTACACAGAACATGGCCATACCAGTGTCTTCTTGGGCCTCTACTGACTCCTGGGTTGACATCACTTTGCTAATCCAATCCTCACTACACTCAACATGGCCATACCAGTGTCTTCTTGGGCCTCTAATTACTTGGATTGACATCACTTTGCTAATCCAATCCTCACTACACTCAACATGGCCATACCAGTGTCTTCTTGGGCCTCTACTGACTCCTGGGTTGACATCACTTTGCTAATCCAATCCTCACTACACTCAACATGGCCATACCAGTGTCTTCTTGGGCCTCTAATTACTTGGATTGACATCACTTTGCTAATCCAATCCTCACTACACTCAACATGGCCATACCAGTGTCTTCTTGGGCCTCTACTGACTCCTGGGTTGACATCACTTTGCTAATCCAGCCATCACTACACTCAACATGGCCATATCAGTGTCTTCTTGGGCCTCTACTGACTCTTGGGTTGACATCACTTTGCTAATCCAATCCTCACTACACTCAACATGGCCATACCAGTGTCTTCTTGGGCCTCTAATTACTTGGGTTGACATCACTTTGCTAATCCAGCCATCACTACACTCAACATGGCCATACCAGTGTCTTCTTGGGCCTCTACTGACTCTTGGATTGACATCACTTTGCTAATCCAATCCTCACTACACTCAACATGGCCATACCAGTGTCTTCTTGGGCCTCTACTGACTCTTGGGTTGACATCACTTTTCTAATCCAGCCCTCACTACACTCAACATGGCCATACCAGTGTCTTCTTGGGCCTCTACTGACTCTTGGGTTGACATCACTTTGCTAATCCAATCCTCACTACACTCAACATGGCCATACCAGTGTCTTCTTGGGCCTCTACTGACTCTTGGGTTGACATCACTTTTCTAATCCAGCCCTCACTACACTCAACATGGCCATACCAGTGTCTTCTTGGGCCTCTACTGACTCCTGGGTTGACATCACTTTGCTAATCCAGCCATCACTACACTCAACATGGCCATACCAGTGTCTTCTTGGGCCTCTACTGACTCCTGGGTTGACATCACTTTGCTAATCCAGCCATCACTACACTCAACATGGCCATACCAGTGTCTTCTTGGGCCTCTACTGACTCCTGGGTTGACATCACTTTGCTAATCCAGCCATCACTACACTCAACATGGCCATACCAGTGTCTTCTTGGGCCTCTACTGACTCCTGGGTTGACATCACTTTGCTAATCCAGCCCTCACTACACTCAACATGGCTATACCAGTGTCTTCTTGGGCCTCTACTGACTCTTGGATTGATATCACTTTGCTAATCCAATCCTCACTACACTCAACATGGCCATACCAGTGTCTTCTTGCTCCTCTACAGACTCTTGGGTTGACATCACTTTGCTAATCCAGCCATCACTACACTCAACATGGTCATACCAGTGTCTTCTTGGGCGTCTACTGACTCCTGGGTTGACATCACTTTGCTAATCCAGCCCTCACTACACTCAACATGGCTATACCAGTGTCTTCTTGGGCCTCTACTGACTCTTGGATTGATATCACTTTGCTAATCCAATCCTCACTACACTCAACATGGCCATACCAGTGTCTTCTTGCTCCTCTACAGACTCTTGGGTTGACATCACTTTGCTAATCCAGCCCTCACTACACTCAACATGGCCATACCAGTGTCTTCTTGGGCCTTTAATTACTTGGGTTGACATCACTTTGATTAATCCAGCCCTCACTACACTCAACATGGCCATACCAGTGTCTTCTTGGGCCTCTACTGACTCCTGAGTTGACATCACTTTGCTAATCCAATCCTCTCTACACTCAACATGGCCATACCAGTGTCTTCTTGGGCCTCTACTGACTCTTGGGTTGACATCACTTTGCTAATCCAATCCTCACTACACTCAACATGGCTATACCAGTGTCTTCTTGGGCCTCTACTGACTCTTGGGTTGACATCACTTTGCTAATCCAATCCTCACTACACTCAACATGGCTATACCAGTGTCTTCTTGGGCCTCTACTGACTCTTGAGTTGACATCACTTTGCTAATCCAATCCTCACTACACTCAACATGGCTATACCAGTGTCTTCTTGGACCTCTACTGACTCCTGGGTTGACATCACTTTGCTAATCCAATCCTCACTACACTCAACATGGCCATACCAGTGTCTTCTTGGGCCTCTACTGACTCCTGGGTTGACATCACTTTGCTAATCCAATCCTCACTACACTCAACATGGCTATACCAGTGTCTTCTTGGGCCTCTACTGACTCTTGGGTTGACTTCACTTTGCTAATCCAGCCCTCACTACACTCAACATGGCCATACCAGTGTCTTCTTGGGCCTCTAATTACTTGGGTTGACATCACTTTGCTAATCCAATCCTCACTACACTCAACATGGCCATACCAGTGTCTTCTTGGGCCTCTAATTACTTGGGTTGACATCACTTTGCTAATCCAATCCTCACTAGACTCAACATGGCCATACCAGTGTCTTCTTGGGCCTCTACTGACTCCTGGGTTGACATCACTTTGCTAATCCAATCCTCACTACACGCAACATGGCCACACCAGTGTCTTCTTGGGCCTCTACTGACTCCTGGGTTGACATCACTTTGCTAATCCAATCCTCACTACACTCAACATGGCTATACCAGTGTCTTCTTGGGCCTCTACTGACTCTTGGGTTGACATCACTTTGCTAATCCAGCCCTCACTACACTCAACATGGCCATACCAGTGTCTTCTTGGGCCTCTACTGACTCTTGGGTTGACATCACTTTGCTAATCCAATCCTCACTACACTCAACATGGCTATACCAGTGTCTTCTTGGGCCTCTACTGACTCTTGGGTTGACATCACTTTGCTAATCCAATCCTCACTACACTCAACATGGCCATACCAGTGTCTTCTTGGGCCTCTAATTACTTGGATTGACATCACTTTGCTAATCCAATCCTCACTACACTCAACATGGCCATACCAGTGTCTTCTTGGGCCTCTAATTACTTCGATTGACATCACTTTGCTAATCCAATCCTCACTACACTCAACATGGCCATACCAGTGTCTTCTTGGGCCTCTAATTACTTGGATTGACATCACTTTGCTAATCCAATCCTCACTACACTCAACATGGCCATACCAGTGTCTTCTTGGGCCTCTACTGACTCTTGGGTTGACATCACTTTGCTAATCCAATCCTCACTACACTCAACATGGCCATACCAGTGTCTTCTTGGGCCTCTAATTACTTGGGTTGACATCACTTTGCTAATCCAGCCATCACTACACTCAACATGGCCATACCAGTGTCTTCTTGGGCCTCTACTGACTCTTGGGTTGACATCACTTTGCTAATCCAATCCTCACTACACTCAACATGGCCATACCAGTGTCTTCTTGGGCCTCTAATTACTTGGGTTGACATCACTTTGCTAATCCAGCCCTCACTACACTCAACATGGCCATACCAGTGTCTTCTTGGGCCTCTAATTACTTGGATTGACATCACTTTGCTAATCCAATCCTCACTACACTCAACATGGCCATACCAGTGTCTTCTTGGGCCTCTAATTACTTGGATTGACATCACTTTGCTAATCCAATCCTCACTACACTCAACATGGCCATACCAGTGTCTTCTTGGGCCTCTAATTACTTGGATTGACATCACTTTGCTAATCCAATCCTCACTACACTCAACATGGCCATACCAGTGTCTTCTTGGGCCTCTACTGACTCTTGGGTTGACATCACTTTGCTAATCCAATCCTCACTACACTCAACATGGCCATACCAGTGTCTTCTTGGGCCTCTACTGACTCCTGGGTTGACATCACTTTGCTAATCCAGCCATCACTACACTCAACATGGCCATACCAGTGTCTTCTTGGGCCTCTACTGACTCTTGGGTTGACATCACTTTGATAATCCAGCCCTCACTACACTCAACATGGCCATACCAGTGTCTTCTTGGGCCTCTACTGACTCTTGGGTTGACATCACTTTGCTAATCCAGCCCTCACTACACTCAACATGGCCATACCAGTGTCTTCTTGGGCCTTTAATTACTTGGGTTGACATCACTTTTCTAATCCAGCCCTCACTACACTCAACATGGCCATACCAGTGTCTTCTTGGGCCTCTACTGACTCCTGGGTTGACATGACTTTGCTAATCCAATCCTCATTAGACTCAACATGGCCATACCAGTGTCTTCTTGGGCCTCTACTGACTCCTGGGTTGACATCACTTTGCTAATCCAATCCTCACTACACTCAACATGGCCATACCAGTGTCTTCTTGGGCCTCTACTGACTCCTGGGTTGACATCACTTTGCTAATCCAATCCTCACTACACTCAACATGGCCATACCAGTGTCTTCTTGGGCCTCTAATTACTTGGATTGATATCACTTTGCTAATCCAATCCTCACTACACTCAACATGGCCATACCAGTGTCTTCTTGGGCCTCTACTGACTCCTGGGTTGACATCACTTTGCTAATCCAATCCTCACTACACTCAACATGGCTATACCAGTGTCTTCTTGGGCCTCTACTGACTCCTGGGTTGACATCACTTTGCTAATCCAATGCTCACTACACTCAACATGGCCATACCAGTGTCTTCTTGGGCCTCTACTGACTCTTGGATTGACATCACTTTGCTAATCCAATCCTCACTACACTCAACATGGCCATACCAGTGTCTTCTTGGGCCTCTACTGACTCTTGGATTGACATCACTTTGCTAATCCAGCCCTCACCACACTCAACATGGCCATACCAGTGTCTTCTTGGGCCTCTACTGACTCTTGGATTGACATCACTTTGCTAATCCAGCCCACACTACACTCAACATGGCCATACCAGTGTCTTCTTGGGCCTCTAATTACTTGGGTTGACATCACTTTGCTAATCCAGCCCTCACAACACTCAACATTGCCATACCAGTGTCTTCTTGGGCCTCTAATTACTTGGGTTGACATCCCTTTGCTAATCCAGCCCTCACAACACTCAACATGGCCATACCAGTGTCTTCTTGGGCCTCTAATTACTTGGGTTAACATCACTTTGCTAATCCAGCCCTCACTACACTCAACATGGCCATACCAGTGTCTTCTTGGGCCTCTACTGACTCCTGGGTTGACATCACTTTGCTAATCCAGCCCTCACTACACTCAACATGGCCATACCAGTGTCTTCTTGGGCCTCTACTGACTCCTGGGTTGACATCACTTTGCTAATCCAGCCCTCACTACACTCAACATGGCCATACCAGTGTCTTCTTGGGCCTCTACTGACTCCTGGGTTGACATCCCTTTGCTAATCCAGCCCTCACAACACTCAACATGGCCATACCAGTGTCTTCTTGGGCCTCTAATTACTTGGGTTGACATCACTTTGCTAATCCAGCCCTCACTACACTCAACATGGCCATACCAGTGTCTTCTTGGGCCTCTACTGACTCTTGGGTTGACATCACTTTGCTAATCCAATCCTCACTACACTCAACATGGCCATACCAGTGTCTTCTTGGGCCTCTAATTACTTGGGTTGACATCACTTTGCTAATCCAGCACTCACTACACACAACATGGCCATACCAGTGTCTTCTTGGGCCTCTACTGACTCCTGGGTTGACATCACTTTGCTAATCCAGCCCTCACTACACTCAACATGGCCATACCAGTGTCTTCTTGGGCCTCTACTGACTCTTGGGTTGACATCACTTTGCTAATCCAGCCCTCACTACACTCAACATGGCCATACCAGTGTCTTCTTGGGCCTCTACTGACTCTTGAGTTGACATCACTTTGCTAATCCAGCCCTCACTACACTCAACATGGCTATACCAGTGTCTTCTTGGGCCTCTACTGACTCTTGGGTTGACATCACTTTGCTAATCCAATCCTCACTACACTCAACATGGCCACACCAGTGTCTTCTTGGGCCTCTACTGACTCTTGGGTTGACATCACTTTGGTAATCCAGCCATCACTACACTCAACATGGCCATACCAGTGTCTTCTTGGGACTCTAATTACTTGGATTGACATCACTTTGCTAATCCAATCCTCACTACACTCAACATGGCCATACCAGTGTCTTCTTGGGCCTCTAATTACTTGGGTTGACATCACTTTGCTAATCCAGCCCTCACTACACTCAACATGGCCATACCAGTGTCTTCTTGGGCCTCTACTGACTCCTGGGTAGACATCACTTTGCTAATCCAGCCATCACTACACTCAACATGGCCATACCAGTGTCTTCTTGGGCCTCTACTGACTCTTGGGTTGACATCACTTTGATAATCCAGCCATCACTACACTCAACATGGCCATACCAGTGTCTTCTTGGGCCTCTACTGACTCCTGGGTTGACATCACTTTGCTAATCCAGCCCTCACTACACTCAACATGGCCATACCAGTGTCTTCTTGGGCCTCTACTGACTCTTGGGTTGACATCACTTTGCTAATCCAGCCCTCACTACACTCAACATGGCCATACCAGTGTCTTCTTGGGCCTCTACTGACTCTTGGGTTGACATCACTTTGCTAATCCAGCCATCACTACACTCAACATGGCCATACCAGTGTCTTCTTGGGCCTCTACTGACTCTTGGGTTGACATCACTTTGCTAATCCAGCCATCACTACACTCAACATGGCCATACCAGTGTCTTCTTGGGCCTCTACTGACTCCTGGGTTGACATCACTTTGCTAATCCAGCCATCACTACACTCAACATGGCCATACCAGTGTCTTCTTGGGCCTCTACTGACTCCTGGGTTGACATCACTTTGCTAATCCAGCCCTCACTACACTCAACATGGCTATACCAGTGTCTTCTTGGGCCTCTACTGACTCTTGGATTGATATCACTTTGCTAATCCAATCCTCACTACACTCAACATGGCCATACCAGTGTCTTCTTGCTCCTCTACAGACTCTTGGGTTGACATCACTTTGCTAATCCAGCCCTCACTACACTCAACATGGCCATACCAGTGTCTTCTTGGGCCTTTAATTACTTGGGTTGACACCACTTTGCTAATCCAGCCCTCACTACACTCAACATGGCCATACCAGTGTCTTCTTGGGCCTCTACTGACTCCTGAGTTGACATCACTTTGTTAATCCAATCCTCACTACACTCAACATGGCCATACCAGTGTCTTCTTGGGCCTCTACTGACTCTTGGGTTGACATCACTTTGCTAATCCAATCCTCACTACACTCAACATGGCTATACCAGTGTCTTCTTGGGCCTCTACTGACTCTTGGGTTGACATCACTTTGCTAATCCAATCCTCACTACACTCAACATGGCTATAACAGTGTCTTCTTGGGCCTCTACTGACTCTTGAGTTGACATCACTTTGCTAATCCAATCCTCACTACACTCAACATGGCTATACCAGTGTCTTCTTGGACCTCTACTGACTCCTGGGTTGACATCACTTTGCTAATCCAATCCTCACTACACTCAACATGGCCATACCAGTGTCTTCTTGGGCCTCTACTGACTCCTGGGTTGACATCACTTTGCTAATCCAATCCTCACTACACTCAACATGGCTATACCAGTGTCTTCTTGGGCCTCTACTGACTCTTGGGTTGACTTCACTTTGCTAATCCAGCCCTCACTACACTCAACATGGCCATACCAGTGTCTTCTTGGGCCTCTAATTACTTGGGTTGACATCACTTTGCTAATCCAATCCTCACTACACTCAACATGGCCATACCAGTGTCTTCTTGGGCCTCTAATTACTTGGGTTGACATCACTTTGCTAATCCAATCCTCACTAGACTCAACATGGCCATACCAGTGTCTTCTTGGGCCTCTACTGACTCCTGGGTTGACATCACTTTGCTAATCCAATCCTCACTACACTCAACATGGCCACACCAGTGTCTTCTTGGGCCTCTACTGACTCCTGGGTTGACATCACTTTGCTAATCCAATCCTCACTACACTCAACATGGCTATACCAGTGTCTTCTTGGGCCTCTACTGACTCTTGGGTTGACATCACTTTGCTAATCCAGCCCTCACTACACTCAACATGGCCATACCAATGTCTTCTTGGGCCTCTACTGACTCTTGGGTTGACATCACTTTGCTAATCCAATCCTCACTACACTCAACATGGCTATACCAGTGTCTACTTGGGCCTCTACTGACTCTTGGGTTGACATCACTTTGCTAATCCAATCCTCACTACACTCAACATGGCCATACCAGTGTCTTCTTGGGCCTCTAATTACTTGGATTGACATCACTTTGCTAATCCAATCCTCACTACACTCAACATGGCCATACCAGTGTCTTCTTGGGCCTCTAATTACTTCGATTGACATCACTTTGCTAATCCAATCCTCACTACACTCAACATGGCCATACCAGTGTCTTCTTGGGCCTCTAATTACTTGGATTGACATCACTTTGCTAATCCAATCCTCACTACACTCAACATGGCCATACCAGTGTCTTCTTGGGCCTCTACTGACTCTTGGGTTGACATCACTTTGCTAATCCAATCCTCACTACACTCAACATGGCCATACCAGTGTCTTCTTGGGCCTCTAATTACTTGGGTTGACATCACTTTGCTAATCCAGCCATCACTACACTCAACATGGCCATACCAGTGTCTTCTTGGGCCTCTACTGACTCTTGGGTTGACATCACTTTGCTAATCCAATCCTCACTACACTCAACATGGCCATACCAGTGTCTTCTTGGGCCTCTAATTACTTGGGTTGACATCACTTTGCTAATCCAGCCCTCACTACACTCAACATGGCCATACCAGTGTCTTCTTGGGCCTCTAATTACTTGGATTGACATCACTTTGCTAATCCAATCCTCACTACACTCAACATGGCCATACCAGTGTCTTCTTGGGCCTCTAATTACTTGGATTGACATCACTTTGCTAATCCAATCCTCACTACACTCAACATGGCCATACCAGTGTCTTCTTGGGCCTCTAATTACTTGGATTGACATCACTTTGCTAATCCAATCCTCACTACACTCAACATGGCCATACCAGTGTCTTCTTGGGCCTCTACTGACTCTTGGGTTGACATCACTTTGCTAATCCAATCCTCACTACACTCAACATGGCCATACCAGTGTCTTCTTGGGCCTCTACTGACTCCTGGGTTGACATCACTTTGCTAATCCAGCCATCACTACACTCAACATGGCCATACCAGTGTCTTCTTGGGCCTCTACTGACTCTTGGGTTGACATCACTTTGATAATCCAGCCCTCACTACACTCAACATGGCCATACCAGTGTCTTCTTGGGCCTCTACTGACTCTTGGGTTGACATCACTTTGCTAATCCAGCCCTCACTACACTCAACATGGCCATACCAGTGTCTTCTTGGGCCTTTAATTACTTGGGTTGACATCACTTTTTTAATCCAGCCCTCACTACACTCAACATGGCCATACCAGTGTCTTCTTGGGCCTCTACTGACTCCTGGGTTGACATCACTTTGCTAATCCAATCCTCATTAGACTCAACATGGCCATACCAGTGTCTTCTTGGGCCTCTACTGACTCCTGGGTTGACATCACTTTGCTAATCCAATCCTCACTACACTCAACATGGCCATACCAGTGTCTTCTTGGGCCTCTACTGACTCCTGGGTTGACATCACTTTGCTAATCCAATCCTCACTACACTCAACATGGCCATACCAGTGTCTTCTTGGGCCTCTAATTACTTGGATTGATATCACTTTGCTAATCCAATCCTCACTACACTCAACATGGCCATACCAGTGTCTTCTTGGGCCTCTACTGACTCCTGGGTTGACATCACTTTGCTAATCCAATCCTCACTACACTCAACATGGCTATACCAGTGTCTTCTTGGGCCTCTACTGACTCCTGGGTTGACATCACTTTGCTAATCCAATGCTCACTACACTCAACATGGCCATACCAGTGTCTTCTTGGGCCTCTACTGACTCTTGGGTTGACATCACTTTGCTAATCCAATCCTCACTACACTCAACATGGCCATACCAGTGTCTTCTTGGGCCTCTAATTACTTGGGTTGACATCACTTTGCTAATCCAGCCATCACTACACTCAACATGGCCATACCAGTGTCTTCTTGGGCCTCTACTGACTCTTGGGTTGACATCACTTTGCTAATCCAATCCTCACTACACTCAACATGGCCATACCAGTGTCTTCTTGGGCCTCTAATTACTTGGGTTGACATCACTTTGCTAATCCAGCCCTCACTACACTCAACATGGCCATACCAGTGTCTTCTTGGGCCTCTAATTACTTGGATTGACATCACTTTGCTAATCCAATCCTCACTACACTCAACATGGCCATACCAGTGTCTTCTTGGGCCTCTAATTACTTGGATTGACATCACTTTGCTAATCCAATCCTCACTACACTCAACATGGCCATACCAGTGTCTTCTTGGGCCTCTAATTACTTGGATTGACATCACTTTGCTAATCCAATCCTCACTACACTCAACATGGCCATACCAGTGTCTTCTTGGGCCTCTACTGACTCTTGGGTTGACATCACTTTGCTAATCCAATCCTCACTACACTCAACATGGCCATACCAGTGTCTTCTTGGGCCTCTACTGACTCCTGGGTTGACATCACTTTGCTAATCCAGCCATCACTACACTCAACATGGCCATACCAGTGTCTTCTTGGGCCTCTACTGACTCTTGGGTTGACATCACTTTGATAATCCAGCCCTCACTACACTCAACATGGCCATACCAGTGTCTTCTTGGGCCTCTACTGACTCTTGGGTTGACATCACTTTGCTAATCCAGCCCTCACTACACTCAACATGGCCATACCAGTGTCTTCTTGGGCCTTTAATTACTTGGGTTGACATCACTTTTCTAATCCAGCCCTCACTACACTCAACATGGCCATACCAGTGTCTTCTTGGGCCTCTACTGACTCCTGGGTTGACATCACTTTGCTAATCCAATCCTCATTAGACTCAACATGGCCATACCAGTGTCTTCTTGGGCCTCTACTGACTCCTGGGTTGACATCACTTTGCTAATCCAATCCTCACTACACTCAACATGGCCATACCAGTGTCTTCTTGGGCCTCTACTGACTCCTGGGTTGACATCACTTTGCTAATCCAATCCTCACTACACTCAACATGGCCATACCAGTGTCTTCTTGGGCCTCTAATTACTTGGATTGATATCACTTTGCTAATCCAATCCTCACTACACTCAACATGGCCATACCAGTGTCTTCTTGGGCCTCTACTGACTCCTGGGTTGACATCACTTTGCTAATCCAATCCTCACTACACTCAACATGGCTATACCAGTGTCTTCTTGGGCCTCTACTGACTCCTGGGTTGACATCACTTTGCTAATCCAATGCTCACTACACTCAACATGGCCATACCAGTGTCTTCTTGGGCCTCTACTGACTCTTGGATTGACATCACTTTGCTAATCCAATCCTCACTACACTCAACATGGTCATACCAGTGTCTTCTTGGGCCTCTACTGACTCTTGGATTGACATCACTTTGCTAATCCAGCCCTCACCACACTCAACATGGCCATACCAGTGTCTTCTTGGGCCTCTACTGACTCTTGGATTGACATCACTTTGCTAATCCAGCCCACACTACACTCAACATGGCCATACCAGTGTCTTCTTGGGCCTCTACTGACTCTTGGGTTGACATCACTTTGCTAATCCAATCCTCACTACACTCAACATGGCCATACCAGTGTCTTCTTGGGCCTCTAATTACTTGGGTTGACATCACTTTGCTAATCCAGCCCTCACTACACTCAACATGGCCACACCAGTGTCTTCTTGGGCCTGTACTGACTCTTGGATTGACATCACTTTGCTAATCCAATCCTCATTACACTCAACATGGACATACCAGTGTCTTCTTGGGCCTCTAATTACTTGGGTTGACATCACTTTGCTAATCCAGCCCTCACAACACTCAACATTGCCATACCAGTGTCTTCTTGGGCCTCTAATTACTTGGGTTGACATCCCTTTGCTAATCCAGCCCTCACAACACTCAACATGGCCATACCAGTGTCTTCTTGGGCCTCTAATTACTTGGGTTGACATCACTTTGCTAATCTAGCCCTCACTACACTCAACATGGCCATACCAGTGTCTTCTTGGGCCTCTACTGACTCCTGGGTTGACATCACTTTGCTAATCCAGCCCTCACTACACTCAACATGGCCATACCAGTGTCTTCTTGGGCCTCTACTGACTCTTGGGTTGACATCACTTTGCTAATCCAATCCTCACTACACTCAACATGGCCATACCAGTGTCTTCTTGGGCCTCTAATTACTTGGGTTGACATCACTTTGCTAATCCAGCACTCACTACACACAACATGGCCATACCAGTGTCTTCTTGGGCCTCTACTGACTCCTGGGTTGACATCACTTTGCTAATCCAGCCCTCACTACACTCAACATGGCCATACCAGTGTCTTCTTGGGCCTCTACTGACTCTTGGGTTGACATCACTTTGCTAATCCAGCCCTCACTACACTCAACATGGCCATACCAGTGTCTTCTTGGGCCTCTACTGACTCTTGAGTTGACATCACTTTGCTAATCCAGCCCTCACTACACTCAACATGGCTATACCAGTGTCTTCTTGGGCCTCTACTGACTCTTGGGTTGACATCACTTTGCTAATCCAATCCTCACTACACTCAACATGGCCACACCAGTGTCTTCTTGGGCCTCTACTGACTCTTGGGTTGACATCACTTTGCTAATCCAGCCATCACTACACTCAACATGGCCATACCAGTGTCTTCTTGGGCCTCTAATTACTTGGATTGACATCACTTTGCTAATCCAATCCTCACTACACTCAACATGGCCATACCAGTGTCTTCTTGGGCCTCTAATTACTTGGGTTGACATCACTTTGCTAATCCAGCCCTCACTACACTCAACATGGCCATACCAGTGTCTTCTTGGGCCTCTACTGACTCCTGGGTTGACATCACTTTGCTAATCCAGCCATCACTACACTCAACATGGCCATACCAGTGTCTTCTTGGGCCTCTACTGACTCTTGGGTTGACATCACTTTGATAATCCAGCCCTCACTACACTCAACATGGCCATACCAGTGTCTTCTTGGGCCTCTACTGACTCTTGGGTTGACATCACTTTGCTAATCCAGCCCTCACTACACTCAACATGGCCATACCAGTGTCTTCTTGGGCCTTTAATTACTTGGGTTGACATCACTTTTCTAATCCAGCCCTCACTACACTCAACATGGCCATACCAGTGTCTTCTTGGGCCTCTACTGACTCCTGGGTTGACATGACTTTGCTAATCCAATCCTCATTAGACTCAACATGGCCATACCAGTGTCTTCTTGGGCCTCTACTGACTCCTGGGTTGACATCACTTTGCTAATCCAATCCTCACTACACTCAACATGGCCATACCAGTGTCTTCTTGGGCCTCTACTGACTCCTGGGTTGACATCACTTTGCTAATCCAATCCTCACTACACTCAACATGGCCATACCAGTGTCTTCTTGGGCCTCTACTGACTCCTGGGTTGACATCACTTTGCTAATCCAATCCTCACTACACTCAACATGGCCATACCAGTGTCTTCTTGGGCCTCTAATTACTTGGATTGATATCACTTTGCTAATCCAATCCTCACTACACTCAACATGGCCATACCAGTGTCTTCTTGGGCCTCTACTGACTCCTGGGTTGACATCACTTTGCTAATCCAATCCTCACTACTCAACATGGCCATACCAGTGTCTTCTTGGGCCTCTACTGACTCCTGGGTTGACATCACTTTGCTAATCCAATCCTCACTACACTCAACATGGCCATACCAGTGTCTTCTTGGGCCTCTACTGACTCCTGGGTTGACATCACTTTGCTAATCCAATCCTCACTACACTCAACATGGCTATACCAGTGTCTTCTTGGGCCTCTACTGACTCCTAGGTTGACATCACTTTGCTAATCCAATGCTCACTACACTCAACATGGCCATACCAGTGTCTTCTTGGGCCTCTACTGACTCTTGGATTGACATCACTTTGCTAATCCAATCCTCACTACACTCAACATGGCCATACCAGTGTCTTCTTGGGCCTCTACTGACTCTTGGATTGACATCACTTTGCTAATCCAGCCCTCACCACACTCAACATGGCCATACCAGTGTCTTCTTGGGCCTCTACTGACTCTTGGATTGACATCACTTTGCTAATCCAGCCCTCACCACACTCAACATGGCCATACCAGTGTCTTCTTGGGCCTCTACTGACTCTTGGATTGACATCACTTTGCTAATCCAGCCCACACTACACTCAACATGGCCATACCAGTGTCTTCTTGGGCCTCTACTGACTCTTGGGTTGACATCACTTTGCTAATCCAATCCTCACTACACTCAACATGGCCATACCAGTGTCTTCTTGGGCCTCTAATTACTTGGGTTGACATCACTTTGCTAATCCAGCCCTCACTACACTCAACATGGCCACACCAGTGTCTTCTTGGGCCTCTACTGACTCTTGGATTGACATCACTTTGCTAATCCAATCCTCATTACACTCAACATGGCCATACCAGTGTCTTCTTGGGCCTCTAATTACTTGGGTTGACATCACTTTGCTAATCCAGCCCTCACAACACTCAACATTGCCATACCAGTGTCTTCTTGGGCCTCTAATTACTTGGGTTGACATCCCTTTGCTAATCCAGCCCTCACAACACTCAACATGGCCATACCAGTGTCTTCTTGGGCCTCTAATTACTTGGGTTGACATCACTTTGCTAATCCAGCCCTCACTACACTCAACAAGGCCATACCAGTGTCTTCTTGGGCCTCTACTGACTCCTGGGTTGACATCACTTTGCTAATCCAGCCCTCACTACACTCAACATGGCCATACCAGTGTCTTCTTGGGCCTCTACTGACTCCTGGGTTGACATCACTTTGCTAATCCAGCCCTCACTACACTCAACATGGCCATACCAGTGTCTTCTTGGGCCTCTACTGACTCCTGGGTTGACATCCCTTTGCTAATCCAGCCCTCACAACACTCAACATGGCCATACCAGTGTCTTCTTGGGCCTCTAATTACTTGGGTTGACATCACTTTGCTAATCCAGCCCTCACTACACTCAACATGGCCATACCAGTGTCTTCTTGGGCCTCTACTGTCTCTTGGGTTGACATCACTTTGCTAATCCAATCCTCACTACACTCAACATGGCCATACCAGTGTCTTCTTGGGCCTCTAATTATTTGGGTTGACATCACTTTGCTAATCCAGCACTCACTACACACAACATGGCCATACCAGTGTCTTCTTGGGCCTCTACTGACTCCTGGGTTGACATCACTTTGCTAATCCAGCCCTCACTACACTCAACATGGCCATACCAGTGTCTTCTTGGGCCTCTACTGACTCTTGGGTTGACATCACTTTGCTAATCCAGCCCTCACTACACTCAACATGGCCATACCAGTGTCTTCTTGGGCCTCTACTGACTCTTGAGTTGACATCACTTTGCTAATCCAGCCCTCACTACACTCAACATGGCTATACCAGTGTCTTCTTGGGCCTCTACTGACTCTTGGGTTGACATCACTTTGCTAATCCAATCCTCACTACACTCAACATGGCCACACCAGTGTCTTCTTGGGCCTCTACTGACTCTTGGGTTGACATCACTTTGCTAATCCAGCCATCACTACACTCAACATGGCCATACCAGTGTCTTCTTGGGCCTCTAATTACTTGGATTGACATCACTTTGCTAATCCAATCCTCACTACACTCAACATGGCCATACCAGTGTCTTCTTGGGCCTCTAATTACTTGGGTTGACATCACTTTGCTAATCCAGCCCTCACTACACTCAACATGGCCATACCAGTGTCTTCTTGGGCCTCTACTGACTCCTGGGTTGACATCACTTTGCTAATCCAGCCATCACTACACTCAACATGGCCATACCAGTGTCTTCTTGGGCCTCTACTGACTCTTGGGTTGACATCACTTTGATAATCCAGCCCTCACTACACTCAACATGGCCATACCAGTGTCTTCTTGGGCCTCTACTGACTCTTGGGTTGACATCACTTTGCTAATCCAGCCCTCACTACACTCAACATGGCCATACCAGTGTCTTCTTGGGCCTTTAATTACTTGGGTTGACATCACTTTTCTAATCCAGCCCTCACTACACTCAACATGGCCATACCAGTGTCTTCTTGGGCCTCTACTGACTCCTGGGTTGACATGACTTTGTAAATCCAATCCTCATTAGACTCAACATGGCCATACCAGTGTCTTCTTGGGCCTCTACTGACTCCTGGGTTGACATCACTTTGCTAATCCAATCCTCACTACACTCAACATGGCCATACCAGTGTCTTCTTGGGCCTCTACTGACTCCTGGGTTGACATCACTTTGCTAATCCAATCCTCACTACACTCAACATGGCTATACCAGTGTCTTCTTGGGCCTCTACTGACTCCTGGGTTGACATCACTTTGCTAATCCAATGCTCACTACACTCAACATGGCCATACCAGTGTCTTCTTGGGCCTCTACTGACTCTTGGATTGACATCACTTTGCTAATCCAATCCTCACTACACTCAACATGGCCATACCAGTGTCTTCTTGGGCCTCTACTGACTCTTGGATTGACATCACTTTGCTAATCCAGCCCACACTACACTCAACATGGCCATACCAGTGTCTTCTTGGGCCTCTACTGACTCTTGGGTTGACATCACTTTGCTAATCCAATCCTCACTACACTCAACATGGCCATACCAGTGTCTTCTTGGGCCTCTAATTACTTGGGTTGACATCACTTTGCTAATCCAGCCCTCACTACACTCAACATGGCCACACCAGTGTCTTCTTGGGCCTCTACTGACTCTTGGATTGACATCACTTTGCTAATCCAATCCTCATTACACTCAACATGGCCATACCAGTGTCTTCTTGGGCCTCTACTGACTCTTGGATTGACATCACTTTGCTAATCCAGCCCTCACTACACTCAACATGGCCATACCAGTGTCTTCTTGGGCCTCTACTGACTCTTGGGTTGACATCACTTTGCTAATCCAATCCTCATTACACTCAACATGGCCATACCAGTGTCTTCTTGGGCCTCTACTGACTCTTGGATTGACATCACTTTGCTAATCCAGCCCTCACTACACTCAACATGGCCACACCAGTGTCTTCTTGGGCCTCTACTGACTCTTGGATTGACATCACTTTGCTAATCCAATCCTCATTACACTCAACATGGCCATACCAGTGTCTTCTTGGGCCTCTACTGACTCTTGGATTGACATCACTTTGCTAATCCAGCCCTCACTACACTCAACATGGCCATACCAGTGTCTTCTTGGGCCTCTACTGACTCTTGGATTGACATCACTTTGCTAATCCAGCCCTCACTACACTCAACATGGCCATACCAGTGTCTTCTTGGGCCTCTACTGACTCTTGGGTTGACATCACTTTGCTAATCCAGCCATCACTACACTCAACATGGCCATACCAGTGTCTTCTTGGGCCTCTAATTACTTGGATTGACATCACTTTGCTAATCCAATCCTCACTACACTCAACATGGCCATACCAGTGTCTTCTTGGGCCTCTAATTACTTGGGTTGACATCACTTTGCTAATCCAGCCCTCACTACACTCAACATGGCCATACCAGTGTCTTCTTGGGCCTCTACTGACTCTTGGATTGACATCACTTTGCTAATCCAGCCCTCACTACACTCAACATGGCCATACCAGTGTCTTCTTGGGCCTCTGATTACTTGGGTTGACATCACTTTGCTAATCCAGCCATCACTACACTCAACATGGCCATACCAGTGTCTTCTTGGGCCTCTGATTACTTGGGTTGACATCACTTTGCTAATCCAGCCCTCACTACACTCAACATGGCCATACCAGTGTCTTCTTGGGCCTCTGATTACTTGGGTTAACATCACTTTGCTAATCCAGCCCTCACTACACTCAACATGGCCATACCAGTGTCTTCTTGGGCCTCTACTGACTCTTGGGTTGACATCACTTTGCTAATCCAATCCTCACTACACTCAACATGGCCATACCAGTGTCTTCTTGGGCCTCTAATTACTTGGGTTGACATCACTTTGCTAATCCAGCCCTCACTACACTCAACATGGCCATACCAGTGTCTTCTTGGGCCTCTACTGACACTTGGGTTGACATCACTTTGCTAATCCAGCCCTCACTACACTCAACATGGCCATACCAGTGTCTTCTTGGGCCTCTACTGACTCTTGAGTTGACATCACTTTGCTAATCCAGCCCTCACTACACTCAACATGGCCATACCAGTGTCTTCTTGGGCCTCTACTGACTCTTGGGTTGACATCACTTTGCTAATCCAATCCTCACTACACTCAACATGGCCACACCAGTGTCTTCTTGGGCCTCTACTGACTCTTGGGTTGACATCACTTTGCTAATCCAGCCATCACTACACTCAACATGGCCATACCAGTGTCTTCTTGGGCCTCTACTGACTCCTGGGTTGACATCACTTTGTTAATCCAGCCCTCACTACACTCAACATGGCCATACCAGTGTCTTCTTGGGCCACTAATGACTCCTGGGTTGACATCACTTTGCTAATCCAGCCCTCACTACACTCAACATGGCCATACCAGTGTCTTCTTGGGCCACTAATGACTCCTGGGTTGACATCACTTTGCTAATCCAGCCCTCACTACACTCAACATGGCCATACCAGTGTCTTCTTGGGCCTCTGATTACTTGGGTTAACATCACTTTGCTAATCCAGCCCTCACTACACTCAACATGGCCATACCAGTGTCTTCTTGGGCCTCTACTGACTCTTGGGTTGACATCACTTTGCTAATCCAATCCTCACTACACTCAACATGGCCATACCAGTGTCTTCTTGGGCCTCTAATTACTTGGGTTGACATCACTTTGCTAATCCAGCCCTCACTACACTCAACATGGCCATACCAGTGTCTTCTTGGGCCTCTACTGACACTTGGGTTGACATCACTTTGCTAATCCAGCCCTCACTACACTCAACATGGCCATACCAGTGTCTTCTTGGGCCTCTACTGACTCTTGAGTTGACATCACTTTGCTAATCCAGCCCTCACTACACTCAACATGGCCATACCAGTGTCTTCTTGGGCCTCTACTGACTCTTGGGTTGACATCACTTTGCTAATCCAATCCTCACTACACTCAACATGGCCACACCAGTGTCTTCTTGGGCCTCTACTGACTCTTGGGTTGACATCACTTTGCTAATCCAGCCATCACTACACTCAACATGGCCATACCAGTGTCTTCTTGGGCCTCTACTGACTCCTGGGTTGACATCACTTTGTTAATCCAGCCCTCACTACACTCAACATGGCCATACCAGTGTCTTCTTGGGCCACTAATGACTCCTGGGTTGACATCACTTTGCTAATCCAGCCCTCACTACACTCAACATGGCCATGCCAGTGTCTTCTTGGGCCTCTACTGACTCCTGGGTTGACATCACTTTGCTAATCCAGCCCTCACTACACTCAACATGGCCATACCAGTGTCTTCTTGGGCCTCTAATTACTTGGGTTGACATCACTTTGCTAATCCAGCCCTCACTACACTCAACATGGCCATACCAGTGTCTTCTTGGGCCTCTACTGACTCCTGGGTTGACATCACTTTGCTAATCCAATCCTCACTACACTCAACATGGCCACACCAGTGTCTTCTTGGGCCTCTACTGACTCCTGGGTTGACATCACTTTGCTAATCCAGCCCTCACTACACTCAACATGGCTATACCAGTGTCTGCTTGGGCCTCTAATTACTTGGGTTGACATCACTTTGCTAATCCAATCCTCACTAAACTCAACATGGCCATACCAGTGTCTTCTTGGGCCTCTACTGACTCCTGGGTTGACATCACTTTGCTAATCCAGCCATCACTACACTCAACATGGCCATACCAGTGTCTTCTTGGGCCTCTACTGACTCTTGGGTTGACATCACTTTGCTAATCCAGCCCTCACTACACTCAACATGGCCATACCAGTGTCTTCTTGGGCCTCTAATTACTTGGATTGACATCACTTTGCTAATCCAGCCCTCACTACACTCAACATGGCCATACCAGTGTCTTCTTGGGCCTCTACTGACTCTTGGGTTGACATTACTTTGCTAATCCAGCCATCACTACACTCAACATGGCCATACCAGTGTCTTCTTGGGCCTCTACTGACTCCTGGGTTGACATCACTTTGCTAATCCAGCCCTCACTACACTCAACATGGCCATACCAGTGTCTTCTTGGGCCTCTACTGACTCTTGGGTTGACATCACTTTGCTAATCCAGCCCTCACTACACTCAACATGGCCATACCAGTGTCTTCTTGGGCCTTTAATTACTTGGGTTGACATCACTTTGCTAATCCAATCCTCACTACACTCAACATGGCCATACCAGTGTCTTCTTGGGCCTCTACTGACTCCTGGGTTGACATGACTTTGCTAATCCAATCCTCACTACACTCAACACGGCCATACCAGTGTCTTCTTGGGCCTCTACTGACTCCTGGGTTGACATCACTTTGCTAATCCAATCCTCACTACACTCAACATGGCCATACCAGTGTCTTGTTGCTCCTCTACAGACTCTTGGATTGACATCACTTTGCTAATCCAGCCCTCACTACACTCAACATGGCCATACCAGTGTCTTCTTGGGCCTCTACTGACTCTTGGGTTGACATCACTTTGCTAATCCAATCCTCACTACACTCAACATGGCCATACCAGTGTCTTCTTGGGCCTCTAATTACTTGGATTGATATCACTTTGCTAATCCAATCCTCACTACACTCAACATGGCCATACCAGTGTCTTCTTGGGCCTCTACTGACTCCTGGGTTGACATCACTTTGCTAATCCAATCCTCACTACACTCAACATGGCCATACCAGTGTCTTCTTGGGCCTCTACTGACTCCTGGGTTGACATCACTTTGCTAATCCAATCCTCACTACACTCAACATGGCCATACCAGTGTCTTCTTGGGCCTCTACTGACTCCTGGGTTGACATCACTTTGCTAATCCAATCCTCACTACACTCAACATGGCTATACCAGTGTCTTCTTGGGCCTCTACTGACTCCTGGGTTGACATCACTTTGCTAATCCAATCCTCACTACACTCAACATGGCCATACCAGTGTCTTCTTGGGCCTCTACTGACTCTTGGATTGACATCACTTTGCTAATCCAGCCCTCACTACACTCAACATGGCTATACCAGTGTCTTCTTGGGCCTCTACTGACTCTTGGGTTGACATCACTTTGCTAATCCAATCCTCACTACACTCAACATGGCCATACCAGTGTCTTCTTGGGCCTCTACTGACTCTTGGATTGACATCACTTTGCTAATCCAGCCCTCACTACACTCAACATGGCCATACCAGTGTCTTCTTGGGCCTCTACTGACTCTTGGGTTGACATCACTTTGCTAAACCAATCCTCACTACACTCAACATGGCCATACCAGTGTCTTCTTGGGCCTCTAATTACTTGGGTTGACATCACTTTGCTAATCCAGCCCTCACTACACTCAACATGGCCACACCAGTGTCTTCTTGGGCCTCTACTGACTCTTGGATTGACATCACTTTGCTAATCCAATCCTCACTACACTCAACATGGCCATACCAGTGTCTTCTTGGGCCTCTAATTACTTGGGTTGACATCACTTTGCTTATCCAGCCCTCACAACACTCAACATTGCCATACCAGTGTCTTCTTGGGCCTCTAATTACTTGGGTTGACATCACTTTGCTAATCCAGCCCTCACAACACTCAACATGGCCATACCAGTGTCTTCTTGGGCCTCTAATTACTTGGGTTGACATCACTTTGCTAATCCAGCCCTCACTACACTCAACATGGCCATACCAGTGTCTTCTTGGGCCTCTACTGACTCCTGGGTTGACATCACTTTGCTAATCCAGCCCTCACTACACTCAACATGGCCATACCAGTGTCTTCTTGGGCCTCTACTGACTCTTGGGTTGACATCACTTTGCTAATCCAATCCTCACTACACTCAACATGGCCATACCAGTGTCTTCTTGGGCCTCTAATTACTTGGGTTGACATCACTTTGCTAATCCAGCCATCACTACACTCAACATGGCCATACCAGTGTCTTCTTGGGCCTCTACTGACTCCTGGGTTGACATCACTTTGCTAATCCAGCCCTCACTACACTCAACATGGCCATACCAGTGTCTTCTTGGGCCTCTACTGACTCTTGGGTTGACATCACTTTGCTAATCCAATCCTCACTACACTCAACATGGCCACACCAGTGTCTTCTTGGGCCTCTACTGACTCTTGGGTTGACATCACTTTGCTAATCCAGCCATCACTAAACTCAACATGGCCATACCAGTGTCTTCTTGGGCCTCTTATTACTTGGATTGACATCACTTTGCTAATCCAATCCTCACTACACTCAACATGGCCATACCAGTGTCTTCTTGGGCCTCTAATTACTTGGATTGACATCACTTTGCTAATCCAATCCTCACTACACTCAACATGGCCATACCAGTGTCTTCTTGGGCCTCTTATTACTTGGATTGACATCACTTTGCTAATCCAGCCCTCACTACACTCAACATGGCCATACCAGTGTCTTCTTGGGCCTCTACTGACTCTTGGGTTGACATCACTTTGCTAATCCAGCCATCACTACACTCAACATGGCCATACCAGTGTCTTCTTGGGCCTCTAATTACTTGGATTGACATCACTTTGCTAATCCAATCCTCACTACACTCAACATGGCCATACCAGTGTCTTCTTGGGCCTCTACTGACTACTGGGTTGACATCACTTTGCTAATCCAATCCTCACTACACTCAACATGGCCATACCAGTGTCTTCTTGGGCCTCTAATTACTTGGGTTGACATCACTTTGCTAATCCAATCCTCACTACACTCAACATGGCCATACCAGTGTCTTCTTGGGCCTCTAATTACTTGGATTGACATCACTTTGCTAATCCAGCCATCACTACACTCAACATGGCCATACCAGTGTCTTCTTGGGCCTCTACTGACTCCTGGGTTGACATCACTTTGCTAATCCAGCCCTCACTACACTCAACATGGCCATACCAGTGTCTTCTTGGGCCTCTACTGACTCTTGGGTTGACATCACTTTGCTAATCCAATCCTCACTACACTCAACATGGCCACACCAGTGTCTTCTTGGGCCTCTACTGACTCTTGGGTTGACATCACTTTGCTAATCCAGCCATCACTAAACTCAACATGGCCATACCAGTGTCTTCTTGGGCCTCTTATTACTTGGATTGACATCACTTTGCTAATCCAATCCTCACTACACTCAACATGGCCATACCAGTGTCTTCTTGGGCCTCTAATTACTTGGATTGACATCACTTTGCTAATCCAATCCTCACTACACTCAACATGGCCATACCAGTGTCTTCTTGGGCCTCTTATTACTTGGATTGACATCACTTTGCTAATCCAGCCCTCACTACACTCAACATGGCCATACCAGTGTCTTCTTGGGCCTCTACTGACTCTTGGGTTGACATCACTTTGCTAATCCAGCCATCACTACACTCAACATGGCCATACCAGTGTCTTCTTGGGCCTCTAATTACTTGGATTGACATCACTTTGCTAATCCAATCCTCACTACACTCAACATGGCCATACCAGTGTCTTCTTGGGCCTCTACTGACTACTGGGTTGACATCACTTTGCTAATCCAATCCTCACTACACTCAACATGGCCATACCAGTGTCTTCTTGGGCCTCTAATTACTTGGGTTGACATCACTTTGCTAATCCAATCCTCACTACACTCAACATGGCCATACCAGTGTCTTCTTGGGCCTCTACTGACTCTTGGGTTGACATCACTTTGCTAATCCAATCCTCACTACACTCAACATGGCCATACCAGTGTCTTCTTGGGCCTCTACTGACTCTTGGGTTGACATCACTTTGGTAATCCAATCCTCACTACACTCAACATGGCTATACCAGTGTCTTCTTGGGCCTCTACTGACTCTTGGGTTGACATCACTTTGCTAATCCAATCCTCACTACACTCAACATGGCCATACCAGTGTCTTCTTGGGCCTCTAATTACTTGGGTTGACATCACTTTGCTAATCCAATCCTCACTACACTCAACATGGCCATACCAGTGTCTTCTTGGGCCTCTACTGACTCTTGGGTTGACATCACTTTGCTAATCCAATCCTCACTACACTCAACATGGCCATACCAGTGTCTTCTTGGGCCTCTACTGACTCTTGGGTTGACATCACTTTGGTAATCCAATCCTCACTACACTCAACATGGCTATACCAGTGTCTTCTTGGGCCTCTACTGACTCTTGGGTTGACATCACTTTGCTAATCCAGCCCTCACTACACTCAACATGGCCATACCAGTGTCTTCTTGGGCCTCTACTGACTCTTGGGTTGACATCACTTTGCTAATCCAATCCTCACTACACTCAACATGGCTATACCAGTGTCTTCTTGGGCCTCTACTGACTCTTGGGTTGACATCACTTTGCTAATCCAATCCTCACTACACTCAACATGGCAATACCAGTGTCTTCTTGGGCCTCTAATTACTTGGGTTGACATCACTTTGCTAATCCAATTCTCACTACACTCAACATGGCCATACCAGTGTCTTCTTGGGCCTCTAATTACTTGGATTGACATCACTTTGCTAATCCAATCCTCACTACACTCAACATGGCCATACCAGTGTCTTCTTGGGCCTCTACTGACTCTTGGGTTGACATCACTTTGCTAATCCAGCCCTCACTACACTCAACATGGCCATACCAGTGTCTTCTTGGGCCTCTACTGACTCCTGGGTTGACATCACTTTGCTAATCCAGCCCTCACTACACTCAACATGGCCATACCAGTGTCTTCTTGGGCCTCTACTGACTCTTGGGTTGACATCACTTTGCTAATCCAATCCTCACTACACTCAACATGGCCATACCAGTGTCTTCTTGGGCCTCTAATTACTTGGGTTGACATCACTTTGCTAATCCAGCCATCACTACACTCAACATGGCCATACCAGTGTCTTCTTGGGCCTCTACTGACTCCTGGGTTGACATCACTTTGCTAATCCAGCCCTCACTACACTCAACATGGCCATACCAGTGTCTTCTTGGGCCTCTACTGACTCTTGGGTTGACATCACTTTGCTAATCCAATCCTCACTACACTCAACATGGCCACACCAGTGTCTTCTTGGGCCTCTACTGACTCTTGGGTTGACATCACTTTGCTAATCCAGCCATCACTAAACTCAACATGGCCATACCAGTGTCTTCTTGGGCCTCTTATTACTTGGATTGACATCACTTTGCTAATCCAATCCTCACTACACTCAACATGGCCATACCAGTGTCTTCTTGGGCCTCTAATTACTTGGATTGACATCACTTTGCTAATCCAATCCTCACTACACTCAACATGGCCATACCAGTGTCTTCTTGGGCCTCTTATTACTTGGATTGACATCACTTTGCTAATCCAGCCCTCACTACACTCAACATGGCCATACCAGTGTCTTCTTGGGCCTCTACTGACTCTTGGGTTGACATCACTTTGCTAATCCAGCCATCACTACACTCAACATGGCCATACCAGTGTCTTCTTGGGCCTCTAATTACTTGGATTGACATCACTTTGCTAATCCAATCCTCACTACACTCAACATGGCCATACCAGTGTCTTCTTGGGCCTCTACTGACTACTGGGTTGACATCACTTTGCTAATCCAATCCTCACTACACTCAACATGGCCATACCAGTGTCTTCTTGGGCCTCTAATTACTTGGGTTGACATCACTTTGCTAATCCAATCCTCACTACACTCAACATGGCCATACCAGTGTCTTCTTGGGCCTCTACTGACTCTTGGGTTGACATCACTTTGCTAATCCAATCCTCACTACACTCAACATGGCCATACCAGTGTCTTCTTGGGCCTCTACTGACTCTTGGGTTGACATCACTTTGGTAATCCAATCCTCACTACACTCAACATGGCTATACCAGTGTCTTCTTGGGCCTCTACTGACTCTTGGGTTGACATCACTTTGCTAATCCAATCCTCACTACACTCAACATGGCCATACCAGTGTCTTCTTGGGCCTCTAATTACTTGGGTTGACATCACTTTGCTAATCCAATCCTCACTACACTCAACATGGCCATACCAGTGTCTTCTTGGGCCTCTACTGACTCTTGGGTTGACATCACTTTGCTAATCCAATCCTCACTACACTCAACATGGCCATACCAGTGTCTTCTTGGGCCTCTACTGACTCTTGGGTTGACATCACTTTGGTAATCCAATCCTCACTACACTCAACATGGCTATACCAGTGTCTTCTTGGGCCTCTACTGACTCTTGGGTTGACATCACTTTGCTAATCCAGCCCTCACTACACTCAACATGGCCATACCAGTGTCTTCTTGGGCCTCTACTGACTCTTGGGTTGACATCACTTTGCTAATCCAATCCTCACTACACTCAACATGGCTATACCAGTGTCTTCTTGGGCCTCTACTGACTCTTGGGTTGACATCACTTTGCTAATCCAATCCTCACTACACTCAACATGGCCATACCAGTGTCTTCTTGGGCCTCTAATTACTTGGGTTGACATCACTTTGCTAATCCAATTCTCACTACACTCAACATGGCCATACCAGTGTCTTCTTGGGCCTCTAATTACTTGGATTGACATCACTTTGCTAATCCAATCCTCACTACACTCAACATGGCCATACCAGTGTCTTCTTGGGCCTCTACTGACTCTTGGGTTGACATCACTTTGCTAATCCAGCCCTCACTACACTCAACATGGCCATACCAGTGTCTTCTTGGGCCTCTACTGACTCTTGGGTTGACATCACTTTGCTAATCCAATCCTCACTACACTCAACATGGCCATACCAGTGTCTTCTTGGGCCTCTAATTACTTAGATTGACATCACTTTGCTAATCCAATCCTCACTACACTCAACATGGCCATACCAGTGTCTTCTTGGGCCTCTACTGACTCCTGGGTTGACATCACTTTGCTAATCAAGCCCTCACTACACTCAACATGGCCATACCAGTGTCTTCTTGGGCCTCTACTGACTCCTGGGTTGACATCACTTTGCTAATCCAGCCCTCACTACACTCAACATGGCCATACCAGTGTCTTCTTGGGCCTCTAATTACTTGGATTGACATCACATTGCTAATCCAATCCTCACTACACTCAACATGGCCATACCAGTGTCTTGTTGATCCTCTACAGACTCTTGGATTGACATCACTTTGCTAATCCAGCCCTCACTACACTCAACATGGCCATACCAGTGTCTTCTTGGGCCTCTAATTACTTGGATTGACATCACTTTGCTAATCCAATCCTCACTACACTCAACATGGCCATACCAGTGTCTTCTTGGGCCTCTAATTACTTGGATTGACATCACTTTGCTAATCCAATCCTCACTACACTCAACATGGCCATACCAGTGTCTTCTTGGGCCTCTAATTACTTGGATTGACATCACTTTGCTAATCCAATCCTCACTACACTCAACATGGCCATACCAGTGTCTTCTTGGGCCTCTACTGACTCTTGGGTTGACATCACTTTGCTAATCCAATCCTCACTACACTCAACATGGCCATACCAGTGTCTTCTTGGGCCTCTAATTACTTGGGTTGACATCACTTTGCTAATCCAGCCCTCACTACACTCAACATGGCCATACCAGTGTCTTCTTGGGCCTCTACTGACTCTTGGGTTGACATCACTTTGCTAATCCAGCCCTCACTACACTCAACATGGCCATACCAGTGTCTTCTTGGGCCTCTACTGACTCTTGGGTTGACATCACTTTTCTAATCCAGCCCTCACTACACTCAACATGGCCATACCAGTGTCTTCTTGGGCCTCTAATTACTTGGGTTGACATCACTTTGCTAATCCAGCCCTCACTACACTCAACATGGCCATACCAGTGTCTTCTTGCTCCTCTACAGACTCTTGGGTTGACATCACTTTGCTAATCCAGCCATCACTACACTCAACATGGCCATACCAGTGTCTTCTTGGGCCTCTACTGACTCTTGGGTTGACATCACTTTGCTAATCCAGCCCTCACTACACTCAACATGGCCATACCAGTGTCTTCTTGGGCCTTTAATTACTTGGGTTGACATCACTTTGCTAATCCAGCCCTCACTACACTCAACATGGCCATACCAGTGTCTTCTTGGGCCTCTACTGACTCCTGAGTTGACATCACTTTGCTAATCCAATCCTCACTACACTCAACATGGCCATACCAGTGTCTTCTTGGGCCTCTACTGACTCTTGGGTTGACATCACTTTGCTAATCCAATCCTCACTACACTCAACATGGCTATACCAGTGTCTTCTTGGGCCTCTACTGACTCTTGGGTTGACATCACTTTGCTAATCCAATCCTCACTACACTCAACATGGCCATACCAGTGTCTTCTTGGGCCTCTACTGACTCCTGGGTTGACATCACTTTGCTAATCCAATCCTCACTACACTCAACATGGCTATACCAGTGTCTTCTTGGGCCTCTACTGACTCTTGGGTTGACATCACTTTGCTAATCCAGCCCTCACTACACTCAACATGGCCATACCAGTGTCTTCTTGGGCCTCTAATTACTTGGGTTGACATCACTTTGCTAATCCAATCCTCACTACACTCAACATGGCCATACCAGTGTCTTCTTGGGCCTCTAATTACTTGGGTTGACATCACTTTGCTAATCCAATCCTCACTACACTCAACATGGCCATACCAGTGTCTTCTTGGGCCTCTACTGACTCCTGGGTTGACATCACTTTGCTAATCCAATCCTCACTACACTCAACATGGCCACACCAGTGTCTTCTTGGGCCTCTACTGACTCCTGGGTTGACATCACTTTGCTAATCCAATCCTCACTACACTCAACATGGCCATATCAGTGTCTTCTTGGGCCTCTACTGACTCCTGGGTTGACATCACTTTGCTAATCCAATCCTCACTACACTCAACATGGCCATACCAGTGTCTTCTTGGGCCTCTAATTACTTCGATTGACATCACTTTGCTAATCCAATCCTCACTACACTCAACATGGCCATACCAGTGTCTTGTTGCTCCTCTACAGACTCTTGGATTGACATCACTTTGCTAATCCAGCCCTCACTACACTCAACATGGCCATACCAGTGTCTTCTTGGGCCTCTAATTACTTGGATTGACATCACTTTGCTAATCCAATCCTCACTACACTTAACATGGCCATACCAGTGTCTTCTTGGGCCTCTAATTACTTGGATTGACATCACTTTGCTAATCCAATCCTCACTACACTCAACATGGCCACACCAGTGTCTTCTTGGGCCTCTACTGACTCTTGGGTTGACATCACTTTGCTAATCCAATCCTCACTACACTCAACATGGCCATACCAGTGTCTTCTTGGGCCTCTACTGACTCTTGGGTTGACATCACTTTGCTAATCCAGCCATCACTACACTCAACATGGCCATACCAGTGTCTTCTTGGGCCTCTACTGACTCCTGGGTTGACATCACTTTGCTAATCCAATCCTCACTACACTCAACATGGCCATACCAGTGTCTTCTTGGGCCTCTAATTACTTGGATTGACATCACTTTGCTAATCCAATCCTCACTACACTCAACATGGCCATACCAGTGTCTTCTTGGGCCTCTACTGACTCCTGGGTTGACATCACTTTGCTAATCCAATCCTCACTACACTCAACATGGCCATACCAGTGTCTTCTTGGGCCTCTAATTACTTGGATTGACATCACTTTGCTAATCCAATCCTCACTACACTCAACATGGCCATACCAGTGTCTTCTTGGGCCTCTAATTACTTGGATTGACATCACTTTGCTAATCCAATCCTCACTACACTCAACATGGCCATACAAGTGTCTTCTTGGGCCTCTAATTACTTGGATTGACATCACTTTGCTAATCCAATCCTCACTACACTCAACATGGCCATACCAGTGTCTTCTTGGGACTCTAATTACTTGGATTGACATCACTTTGCTAATCCAATCCTCACTACACTCAACATGGCCATACCAGTGTCTTCTTGGGCCTCTAATTACTTGGATTGACATCACTTTGCTAATCCAATCCTCACTACACTCAACATGGCCATATCAGTGTCTTCTTGGGCCTCTACTGACTCTTGGGTTGACATCACTTTGCTAATCCAATCCTCACTACACTCAACATGGCCATACCAGTGTCTTCTTGGGCCTCTAATTACTTGGGTTGACATCACTTTGCTAATCCAGCCATCACTACACTCAACATGGCCATACCAGTGTCTTCTTGGGCCTCTACTGACTCTTGGATTGACATCACTTTGCTAATCCAATCCTCACTACACTCAACATGGCCATACCAGTGTCTTCTTGGGCCTCTACTGACTCTTGGGTTGACATCACTTTTCTAATCCAGCCCTCACTACACTCAACATGGCCATACCAGTGTCTTCTTGGGCCTCTACTGACTCCTGGGTTGACATCACTTTGCTAATCCAGCCATCACTACACTCAACATGGCCATACCAGTGTCTTCTTGGGCCTCTACTGACTCCTGGGTTGACATCACTTTGCTAATCCAGCCATCACTACACTCAACATGGCCATACCAGTGTCTTCTTGGGCCTCTACTGACTCCTGGGTTGACATCACTTTGCTAATCCAGCCATCACTACACTCAACATGGCCATACCAGTGTCTTCTTGGGCCTCTACTGACTCCTGGGTTGACATCACTTTGCTAATCCAGCCCTCACTACACTCAACATGGCTATACCAGTGTCTTCTTGGGCCTCTACTGACTCTTGGATTGATATCACTTTGCTAATCCAATCCTCACTACACTCAACATGGCCATACCAGTGTCTTCTTGCTCCTCTACAGACTCTTGGGTTGACATCACTTTGCTAATCCAGCCATCACTACACTCAACATGGTCATACCAGTGTCTTCTTGGGCCTCTACTGACTCCTGGGTTGACATCACTTTGCTAATCCAGCCCTCACTACACTCAACATGGCTATACCAGTGTCTTCTTGGGCCTCTACGGACTCTTGGATTGATATCACTTTGCTAATCCAATCCTCACTACACTCAACATGGCCATACCAGTGTCTTCTTGCTCCTCTACAGACTCTTGGGTTGACATCACTTTGCTAATCCAGCCCTCACTACACTCAACATGGCCATACCAGTGTCTTCTTGGGCCTTTAATTACTTGGGTTGACATCACTTTGCTAATCCAGCCCTCACTACACTCAACATGGCCATACCAGTGTCTTCTTGGGCCTCTACTGACTCCTGAGTTGACATCACTTTGCTAATCCAATCCTCACTACACTCAACATGGCCATACCAGTGTCTTCTTGGGCCTCTACTGACTCTTGGGTTGACATCACTTTGCTAATCCAATCCTCACTACACTCAACATGGCTATACCAGTGTCTTCTTGGGCCTCTACTGACTCTTGGGTTGACATCACTTTGCTAATCCAATCCTCACTACACTCAACATGGCTATACCAGTGTCTTCTTGGGCCTCTACTGACTCTTGAGTTGACATCACTTTGCTAATCCAATCCTCACTACACTCAACATGGCTATACCAGTGTCTTCTTGGACCTCTACTGACTCCTGGGTTGACATCACTTTGCTAATCCAATCCTCACTACTCTCAACATGGCCATACCAGTGTCTTCTTGGGCCTCTACTGACTCCTGGGTTGACATCACTTTGCTAATCCAATCCTCACTACACTCAACATGGCTATACCAGTGTCTTCTTGGGCCTCTACTGACTCTTGGGTTGACTTCACTTTGCTAATCCAGCCCTCACTACACTCAACATGGCCATACCAGTGACTTCTTGGGCCTCTAATTACTTGGGTTGACATCACTTTGCTAATCCAATCCTCACTACACTCAACATGGCCATACCAGTGTCTTCTTGGGCCTCTAATTACTTGGGTTGACATCACTTTGCTAATCCAATCCTCACTAGACTCAACATGGCCATACCAGTGTCTTCTTGGGCCTCTACTGACTCCTGGGTTGACATCACTTTGCTAATCCAATCCTCACTACACTCAACATGGCCACACCAGTGTCTTCTTGGGCCTCTACTGACTCCTGGGTTGACATCACTTTGCTAATCCAATCCTCACTACACTCAACATGGCTATACCAGTGTCTTCTTGGGCCTCTACTGACTCTTGGGTTGACATCACTTTGCTAATCCAGCCCTCACTACACTCAACATGGCCATACCAGTGTCTTCTTGGGCCTCTACTGACTCTTGGGTTGACATCACTTTGCTAATCCAATCCTCACTACACTCAACATGGCTATACCAGTGTCTTCTTGGGCCTCTACTGACTCTTGGGTTGACATCACTTTGCTAATCCAATCCTCACTACACTCAACATGGCCATACCAGTGTCTTCTTGGGCCTCTACTGACTCTTGGGTTGACATCACTTTGCTAATCCAATCCTCACTACACTCAACATGGCCATACCAGTGTCTTCTTGGGCCTCTAATTACTTCGATTGACATCACTTTGCTAATCCAATCCTCACTACACTCAACATGGCCATACCAGTGTCTTCTTGGGCCTCTAATTACTTGGATTGACATCACTTTGCTAATCCAATCCTCACTACACTCAACATGGCCATACCAGTGTCTTCTTGGGCCTCTACTGACTCTTGGGTTGACATCACTTTGCTAATCCAATCCTCACTACACTCAACATGGCCATACCAGTGTCTTCTTGGGCCTCTAATTACTTGGGTTGACATCACTTTGCTAATCCAGCCATCACTACACTCAACATGGCCATACCAGTGTCTTCTTGGGCCTCTACTGACTCTTGGGTTGACATCACTTTGCTAATCCAATCCTCACTACACTCAACATGGCCATACCAGTGTCTTCTTGGGCCTCTAATTACTTGGGTTGACATCACTTTGCTAATCCAGCCCTCACTACACTCAACATGGCCATACCAGTGTCTTCTTGGGCCTCTAATTACTTGGATTGACATCACTTTGCTAATCCAATCCTCACTACACTCAACATGGCCATACCAGTGTCTTCTTGGGCCTCTAATTACTTGGATTGACATCACTTTGCTAATCCAATCCTCACTACACTCAACATGGCCATACCAGTGTCTTCTTGGGCCTCTAATTACTTGGATTGACATCACTTTGCTAATCCAATCCTCACTACACTCAACATGGCCATACCAGTGTCTTCTTGGGCCTCTACTGACTCTTGGGTTGACATCACTTTGCTAATCCAATCCTCACTACACTCAACATGGCCATACCAGTGTCTTCTTGGGCCTCTACTGACTCCTGGGTTGACATCACTTTGCTAATCCAGCCATCACTACACTCAACATGGCCATACCAGTGTCTTCTTGGGCCTCTACTGACTCTTGGGTTGACATCACTTTGATAATCCAGCCCTCACTACACTCAACATGGCCATACCAGTGTCTTCTTGGGCCTCTACTGACTCTTGGGTTGACATCACTTTGCTAATCCAGCCCTCACTACACTCAACATGGCCATACCAGTGTCTTCTTGGGCCTTTAATTACTTGGGTTGACATCACTTTTCTAATCCAGCCCTCACTACACTCAACATGGCCATACCAGTGTCTTCTTGGGCCTCTACTGACTCCTGGGTTGACATGACTTTGCTAATCCAATCCTCATTAGACTCAACATGGCCATACCAGTGTCTTCTTGGGCCTCTACTGACTCCTGGGTTGACATCACTTTGCTAATCCAATCCTCACTACACTCAACATGGCCATACCAGTGTCTTCTTGGGCCTCTACTGACTCCTGGGTTGACATCACTTTGCTAATCCAATCCTCACTACACTCAACATGGCCATACCAGTGTCTTCTTGGGCCTCTAATTACTTGGATTGATATCACTTTGCTAATCCAATCCTCACTACACTCAACATGGCCATACCAGTGTCTTCTTGGGCCTCTACTGACTCCTGGGTTGACATCACTTTGCTAATCCAATCCTCACTACACTCAACATGGCTATACCAGTGTCTTCTTGGGCCTCTACTGACTCCTGGGTTGACATCACTTTGCTAATCCAATGCTCACTACACTCAACATGGCCATACCAGTGTCTTCTTGGGCCTCTACTGACTCTTGGATTGACATCACTTTGCTAATCCAATCCTCACTACACTCAACATGGCCATACCAGTGTCTTCTTGGGCCTCTACTGACTCTTGGATTGACATCACTTTGCTAATCCAGCCCTCACCACACTCAACATGGCCATACCAGTGTCTTCTTGGGCCTCTACTGACTCTTGGATTGACATCACTTTGCTAATCCAGCCCACACTACACTCAACATGGCCATACCAGTGTCTTCTTGGGCCTCTAATTACTTGGGTTGACATCACTTTGCTAATCCAGCCCTCACAACACTCAACATTGCCATACCAGTGTCTTCTTGGGCCTCTAATTACTTGGGTTGACATCCCTTTGCTAATCCAGCCCTCACAACACTCAACATGGCCATACCAGTGTCTTCTTGGGCCTCTAATTACTTGGGTTGACATCACTTTGCTAATCCAGCCCTCACTACACTCAACATGGCCATACCAGTGTCTTCTTGGGCCTCTACTGACTCCTGGGTTGACATCACTTTGCTAATCCAGCCCTCACTACACTCAACATGGCCATACCAGTGTCTTCTTGGGCCTCTACTGACTCCTGGGTTGACATCAATTTGCTAATCCAGCCCTCACTACACTCAACATGGCCATACCAGTGTCTTCTTGGGCCTCTACTGACTCCTGGGTTGACATCCCTTTGCTAATCCAATCCTCATTACACTCAACATGGCCATACCAGTGTCTTCTTGGGCCTCTAATTACTTGGGTTGACATCACTTTGCTAATCCAGCCCTCACAACACTCAACATTGCCATACCAGTGTCTTCTTGGGCCTCTAATTACTTGGGTTGACATCCCTTTGCTAATCCAGCCCTCACAACACTCAACATGGCCATACCAGTGTCTTCTTGGGCCTCTAATTACTTGGGTTGACATCACTTTGCTAATCCAGCCCTCACTACACTCAACATGGCCATACCAGTGTCTTCTTGGGCCTCTACTGACTCCTGGGTTGACATCACTTTGCTAATCCAGCCCTCACTACACTCAACATGGCCATACCAGTGTCTTCTTGGGCCTCTACTGACTCCTGGGTTGACATCACTTTGCTAATCCAGCCCTCACTACACTCAACATGGCCATACCAGTGTCTTCTTGGGCCTCTACTGACTCTTGGGTTGACATCACTTTGCTAATCCAATCCTCATTACACTCAACATGGCCATACCAGTGTCTTCTTGGGCCTCTAATTACTTGGGTTGACATCACTTTGCTAATCCAGCCCTCACAACACTCAACATTGCCATACCAGTGTCTTCTTGGGCCTCTAATTACTTGGGTTGACATCCCTTTGCTAATCCAGCCCTCACAACACTCAACATGGCCATACCAGTGTCTTCTTGGGCCTCTAATTACTTGGGTTGACATCACTTTGCTAATCCAGCCCTCACTACACTCAACATGGCCATACCAGTGTCTTCTTGGGCCTCTACTGACTCCTGGGTTGACATCACTTTGCTAATCCAGCCCTCACTACACTCAACATGGCCATACCAGTGTCTTCTTGGGCCTCTACTGACTCCTGGGTTGACATCACTTTGCTAATCCAGCCCTCACTACACTCAACATGGCCATACCAGTGTCTTCTTGGGCCTCTACTGACTCCTGGGTTGACATCCCTTTGCTAATCCAGCCCTCACAACACTCAACATGGCCATACCAGTGTCTTCTTGGGCCTCTAATTACTTGGGTTGACATCACTTTGCTAATCCAGCCCTCACTACACTCAACATGGCCATACCAGTGTCTTCTTGGGCCTCTACTGACTCTTGGGTTGACATCACTTTGCTAATCCAATCCTCACTACACTCAACATGGCCATACCAGTGTCTTCTTGGGCCTCTAATTACTTGGGTTGACATCACTTTGCTAATCCAGCACTCACTACACACAACATGGCCATACCAGTGTCTTCTTGGGCCTCTACTGACTCCTGGGTTGACATCACTTTGCTAATCCAGCCCTCACTACACTCAACATGGCCATACCAGTGTCTTCTTGGGCCTCTACTGACTCTTGGGTTGACATCACTTTGCTAATCCAGCCCTCACTACACTCAACATGGCCATACCAGTGTCTTCTTGGGCCTCTACTGACTCTTGAGTTGACATCACTTTGCTAATCCAGCCCTCACTACACTCAACATGGCTATACCAGTGTCTTCTTGGGCCTCTACTGACTCTTGGGTTGACATCACTTTGCTAATCCAATCCTCACTACACTCAACATGGCCACACCAGTGTCTTCTTGGGCCTCTACTGACTCTTGGGTTGACATCACTTTGCTAATCCAGCCATCACTACACTCAACATGGCCATACCAGTGTCTTCTTGGGCCTCTAAATACTTGGATTGACATCACTTTGCTAATCCAATCCTCACTACACTCAACATGGCCATACCAGTGTCTTCTTGGGCCTCTAATTACTTGGGTTGACATCACTTTGCTAATCCAGCCCTCACTACACTCAACATGGCCATACCAGTGTCTTCTTGGGCCTCTACTGACTCCTGGGTTGACATCACTTTGCTAATCCAGCCATCACTACACTCAACATGGCCATACCAGTGTCTTCTTGGGCCTCTACTGACTCTTGGGTTGACATCACTTTGATAATCCAGCCCTCACCACACTCAACATGGCCATACCAGTGTCTTCTTGGGCCTCTACTGACTCTTGGGTTGACATCACTTTGCTAAACCAGCCCTCACTACACTCAACATGGCCATACCAGTGTCTTCTTGGGCCTTTAATTACTTGGGTTGACATCACTTTTCTAATCCAGCCCTCACTACACTCAACATGGCCATACCAGTGTCTTCTTGGGCCTCTACTGACTCCTGGGTTGACATGACTTTGCTAATCCAATCCTCATTAGACTCAACATGGCCATACCAGTGTCTTCTTGGGCCTCTACTGACTCCTGGGTTGACATCACTTTGCTAATCCAATCCTCACTACACTCAACATGGCCATACCAGTGTCTTCTTGGGCCTCTACTGACTCCTGGGTTGACATCACTTTGCTAATCCAATCCTCACTACACTCAACATGGCCATACCAGTGTCTTCTTGGGCCTCTACTGACTCCTGGGTTGACATCACTTTGCTAATCCAATCCTCACTACACTCAACATGGCCATACCAGTGTCTTCTTGGGCCTCTAATTACTTGGATTGATATCACTTTGCTAATCCAATCCTCACTACACTCAACATGGCCATACCAGTGTCTTCTTGGGCCTCTACTGACTCCTGGGTTGACATCACTTTGCTAATCCAATCCTCACTACACTCAACATGGCCATACCAGTGTCTTCTTGGGCCTCTAATTACTTGGATTGATATCACTTTGCTAATCCAATCCTCACTACACTCAACATGGCCATACCAGTGTCTTCTTGGGCCTCTACTGACTCCTGGGTTGACATCACTTTGCTAATCCAATCCTCACTACACTCAACATGGCTATACCAGTGTCTTCTTGGGCCTCTACTGACTCCTGGGTTGACATCACTTTGCTAATCCAATGCTCACTACACTCAACATGGCCATACCAGTGTCTTCTTGGGCCTCTACTGACTCTTGGATTGACATCACTTTGCTAATCCAATCCTCACTACACTCAACATGGCCATACCAGTGTCTTCTTGGGCCTCTACTGACTCTTGGATTGACATCACTTTGCTAATCCAGCCCTCACCACACTCAACATGGCCATACCAGTGTCTTCTTGGGCCTCTACTGACTCTTGGATTGACATCACTTTGCTAATCCAGCCCTCACCACACTCAACATGGCCATACCAGTGTCTTCTTGGGCCTCTACTGACTCTTGGATTGACATCACTTTGCTAATCCAGCCCACACTACACTCAACATGGCCATACCAGTGTCTTCTTGGGCCTCTACTGACTCTTGGGTTGACATCACTTTGCTAATCCAATCCTCACTACACTCAACATGGCCATACCAGTGTCTTCTTGGGCCTCTAATTACTTGGGTTGACATCACTTTGCTAATCCAGCCCTCACTACACTCAACATGGCCACACCAGTGTCTTCTTGGGCCTCTACTGACTCTTGGATTGACATCACTTTGCTAATCCAATCCTCATTACACTCAACATGGCCATACCAGTGTCTTCTTGGGCCTCTAATTACTTGGGTTGACATCACTTTGCTAATCCAGCCCTCACAACACTCAACATTGCCATACCAGTGTCTTCTTGGGCCTCTAATTACTTGGGTTGACATCCCTTTGCTAATCCAGCCCTCACAACACTCAACATGGCCATACCAGTGTCTTCTTGGGCCTCTAATTACTTGGGTTGACATCACTTTGCTAATCCAGCCCTCATTACACTCAACAAGGCCATACCAGTGTCTTCTTGGGCCTCTACTGACTCCTGGGTTGACATCACTTTGCTAATCCAGCCCTCACTACACTCAACATGGCCATACCAGTGTCTTCTTGGGCCTCTACTGACTCCTGGGTTGACATCACTTTGCTAATCCAGCCCTCACTACACTCAACATGGCCATACCAGTGTCTTCTTGGGCCTCTACTGACTCCTGGGTTGACATCCCTTTGCTAATCCAGCCCTCACAACACTCAACATGGCCATACCAGTGTCTTCTTGGGCCTCTAATTACTTGGGTTGACATCACTTTGCTAATCCAGCCCTCACTACACTCAACATGGCCATACCAGTGTCTTCTTGGGCCTCTACTGACTCTTGGGTTGACATCACTTTGCTAATCCAATCCTCACTACACTCAACATGGCCATACCAGTGTCTTCTTGGGCCTCTAATTACTTGGGTTGACATCACTTTGCTAATCCAGCACTCACTACACACAACATGGCCATACCAGTGTCTTCTTGGGCCTCTACTGACTCCTGGGTTGACATCACTTTGCTAATCCAGCCCTCACTACACTCAACATGGCCATACCAGTGTCTTCTTGGGCCTCTACTGACTCTTGGGTTGACATCACTTTGCTAATCCAGCCCTCACTACACTCAACATGGCCATACCAGTGTCTTCTTGGGCCTCTACTGACTCTTGAGTTGACATCACTTTGCTAATCCAGCCCTCACTACACTCAACATGGCTATACCAGTGTCTTCTTGGGCCTCTACTGACTCTTGGGTTGACATCACTTTGCTAATCCAATCCTCACTACACTCAACATGGCCACACCAGTGTCTTCTTGGGCCTCTACTGACTCTTGGGTTGACATCACTTTGCTAATCCAGCCATCACTACACTCAACATGGCCATACCAGTGTCTTCTTGGGCCTCTAATTACTTGGATTGACATCACTTTGCTAATCCAATCCTCACTACACTCAACATGGCCATACCAGTGTCTTCTTGGGCCTCTAATTACTTGGGTTGACATCACTTTGCTAATCCAGCCCTCACTACACTCAACATGGCCATACCAGTGTCTTCTTGGGCCTCTACTGACTCCTGGGTTGACATCACTTTGCTAATCCAGCCATCACTACACTCAACATGGCCATACCAGTGTCTTCTTGGGCCTCTACTGACTCTTGGGTTGACATCACTTTGATAATCCAGCCCTCACTACACTCAACATGGCCATACCAGTGTCTTCTTGGGCCTCTACTGACTCTTGGGTTGACATCACTTTGCTAATCCAGCCCTCACTACACTCAACATGGCCATACCAGTGTCTTCTTGGGCCTTTAATTACTTGGGTTGACATCACTTTTCTAATCCAGCCCTCACTACACTCAACATGGCCATACCAGTGTCTTCTTGGGCCTCTACTGACTCCTGGGTTGACATGACTTTGCTAATCCAATCCTCATTAGACTCAACATGGCCATACCAGTGTCTTCTTGGGCCTCTACTGACTCCTGGGTTGACATCACTTTGCTAATCCAATCCTCACTACACTCAACATGGCCATACCAGTGTCTTCTTGGGCCTCTAATTACTTGGATTGATATCACTTTGCTAATCCAATCCTCACTACACTCAACATGGCCATACCAGTGTCTTCTTGGGCCTCTACTGACTCCTGGGTTGACATCACTTTGCTAATCCAATCCTCACTACACTCAACATGGCTATACCAGTGTCTTCTTGGGCCTCTACTGACTCCTGGGTTGACATCACTTTGCTAATCCAATGCTCACTACACTCAACATGGCCATACCAGTGTCTTCTTGGGCCTCTACTGACTCTTGGATTGACATCACTTTGCTAATCCAATCCTCACTACACTCAACATGGCCATACCAGTGTCTTCTTGGGCCTCTACTGACTCTTGGATTGACATCACTTTGCTAATCCAGCCCTCACCACACTCAACATGGCCATACCAGTGTCTTCTTGGGCCTCTACTGACTCTTGGATTGACATCACTTTGCTAATCCAGCCCACACTACACTCAACATGGCCATACCAGTGTCTTCTTGGGCCTCTACTGACTCTTGGGTTGACATCACTTTGCTAATCCAATCCTCACTACACTCAACATGGCCATACCAGTGTCTTCTTGGGCCTCTAATTACTTGGGTTGACATCACTTTGCTAATCCAGCCCTCACTACACTCAACATGGCCACACCAGTGTCTTCTTGGGCCTCTACTGACTCTTGGATTGACATCACTTTGCTAATCCAATCCTCATTACACTCAACATGGCCATACCAGTGTCTTCTTGGGCCTCTACTGACTCTTGGATTGACATCACTTTGCTAATCCAGCCCTCACTACACTCAACATGGCCATACCAGTGTCTTCTTGGGCCTCTACTGACTCTTGAGTTGACATCACTTTGCTAATCCAGCCCTCACTACACTCAACATGGCTATACCAGTGTCTTCTTGGGCCTCTACTGACTCTTGGGTTGACATCACTTTGCTAATCCAATCCTCACTACACTCAACATGGCCACACCAGTGTCTTCTTGGGCCTCTACTGACTCTTGGGTTGACATCACTTTGCTAATCCAGCCATCACTACACTCAACATGGCCATACCAGTGTCTTCTTGGGCCTCTAATTACTTGGATTGACATCACTTTGCTAATCCAATCCTCACTACACTCAACATGGCCATACCAGTGTCTTCTTGGGCCTCTAATTACTTGGGTTGACATCACTTTGCTAATCCAGCCCTCACTACACTCAACATGGCCATACCAGTGTCTTCTTGGGCCTCTACTGACTCTTGGATTGACATCACTTTGCTAATCCAGCCCTCACTACACTCAACATGGCCATACCAGTGTCTTCTTGGGCCTCTGATTACTTGGGTTGACATCACTTTGCTAATCCAGCCATCACTACACTCAACATGGCCATACCAGTGTCTTCTTGGGCCTCTGATTACTTGGGTTGACATCACTTTGCTAATCCAGCCCTCACTACACTCAACATGGCCATACCAGTGTCTTCTTGGGCCTCTGATTACTTGGGTTAACATCACTTTGCTAATCCAGCCCTCACTACACTCAACATGGCCATACCAGTGTCTTCTTGGGCCTCTACTGACTCTTGGGTTGACATCACTTTGCTAATCCAATCCTCACTACACTCAACATGGCCATACCAGTGTCTTCTTGGGCCTCTAATTACTTGGGTTGACATCACTTTGCTAATCCAGCCCTCACTACACTCAACATGGCCATACCAGTGTCTTCTTGGGCCTCTACTGACTCTTGGGTTGACATCACTTTGCTAATCCAGCCCTCACTACACTCAACATGGCCATACCAGTGTCTTCTTGGGCCTCTACTGACTCTTGAGTTGACATCACTTTGCTAATCCAGCCCTCACTACACTCAACATGGCCATACCAGTGTCTTCTTGGGCCTCTACTGACTCTTGGGTTGACATCACTTTGCTAATCCAATCCTCACTACACTCAACATGGCCACACCAGTGTCTTCTTGGGCCTCTACTGACTCTTGGGTTGACATCACTTTGCTAATCCAGCCATCACTACACTCAACATGGCCATACCAGTGTCTTCTTGGGCCTCTAATTACTTGGATTGACATCACTTTGCTAATCCAATCCTCACTACACTCAACATGGCCATACCAGTGTCTTCTTGGGCCTCTAATTACTTGGGTTGACATCACTTTGCTAATCCAGCCCTCACTACACTCAACATGGCCATACCAGTGTCTTGTTGGGCCTCTACTGACTCTTGGGTTGACATCACTTTGCTAATCCAGCCCTCACTACACTCAACATGGCCATACCAGTGTCTTCTTGGGCCTCTACTGACTCTTGGATTGACATCACTTTGCTAATCCAGCCCTCACTACACTCAACATGGCCATACCAGTGTCTTCTTGGGCCTCTGATTACTTGGGTTGACATCACTTTGCTAATCCAGCCATCACTACACTCAACATGGCCATACCAGTGTCTTCTTGGGCCTCTACTGACTCCTGGGTTAACATCACTTTGCTAATCCAGCCCTCACTACACTCAACATGGCCATACCAGTGTCTTCTTGGGCCTCTACTGACTCCTGGGTTGACATCACTTTGTTAATCCAGCCCTCACTACACTCAACATGGCCATACCAGTGTCTTCTTGGGCCTCTACTGACTCCTGGGTTGACATCACTTTGCTAATCCAGCCCTCACTACACTCAACATGGCCATACCAGTGTCTTCTTGGGCCTCTACTGACTCTTGGGTTGACATCACTTTGCTAATCCAATCCTCACTACACTCAACATGGCCATACCAGTGTCTTCTTGGGCCTCTACTGACTCCTGGGTTGACATCACTTTGCTAATCCAATCCTCACTACACTCAACATAGCCATACCAGTGTCTTCTTGGGCCTCTACTGACTCTTGGGTTGACATCACTTTGCTAATCCAATCCTCACTACACTCAACATGGCCACACCAGTGTCTTCTTGGGCCTCTAATTACTTGGATTGACATCACTTTGCTAATCCAGCCCTCAGTACACTCAACATGGCCATACCAGTGTCTTCTTGGGCCTTTAATTACTTGGGTTGACATCACTTTGCTAATCCAGCCCTCACTACACTCAACATGGCCATACCAGTGTCTTCTTGGGCCTCTAATTACTTGGATTGACATCACTTTGCTAATCCAGCCCTCACTACACTCAACATGGCCATAACAGTGTCTTCTTGGGCCTTTAATTACTTGGGTTGACATCACTTTGCTAATCCAGCCCTCACTACACTCAACATGGCCATACCAGTGTCTTCTTGGGCCTCTACTGACTCTTGGGTTGACATCACTTTGCTAATCCAATCCTCACTACACTCAACATGGCCATACCAGTGTCTTCCTGGGCCTCTAATTACTTGGGTTGACATCACTTTGCTAATCCAGCCCTCACTACACTCAACATGGCCATACCAGTGTCTTCCTGGGCCTCTAATTACTTGGGTTGACATCACTTTGCTAATCCAGCCCTCACTACACTCAACATGGCCATACCAGTGTCTTCTTGGGCCTCTACTGACTCTTGGGTTGACATCACTTTGCTAATCCAGCCCTCACTACACTCAACATGGCCATACCAGTGTCTTCCTGGGCCTCTAATTACTTGGGTTGACATCACTTTGCTAATCCAGCCCTCACTACACTCAACATGGCCATACCAGTGTCTTCCTGGGCCTCTAATTACTTGGGTTGACATCACTTTGCTAATCCAGCCCTCACTACACTCAACATGGCCATACCAGTGTCTTCCTGGGCCTCTACTGACTCTTGGGTTGACATCACTTTGCTAATCCAGCCCTCACTACACTCTACATGGCCATACCACGTGTGAAGCTCACCCTTGAGATCGGTGAGCTCAGTTGAGCTACTGTATCAGGTAGCATTAAGCTTATTTCAAAGGAACCCTCTATGGCCCCTTGTATTCGCGATCATATTCTTTCTGAAATCCAACAGAAACTTGGGAATATAGATTTTGAATATCTCTTCTAAGTTGGTCCACCCCACCTCCACCAATACACAGAGATACGCATGCTTATACTCACTTATAATCTACACAAACACACACACGGTCATACATAAACGTTATCCCACACGTTACTACGAACACACAGATTAAAACACACTCACTCATAGATAAATACACTCCCACAAAAACATATATACACACCCACACAGTCATACATAAACACACTCGGTCCTCCAAGCTATAACAGGAGTTTAAGACTGGCTGTCCATGGGAACTTCTCTATGCTGATGATCTTGTACTTTTAGCAGAATCAGTAGAGGAGCTAGAGAATAAATTCTGGCTATGGAAACAGCAGTTGGAATCAAGAGGACTGAGAGTGAACCTAGCTAAGACTAAAGTGTTGATAAGTAGAAAAGAGGACAAAACTCTGAATCCATCAGATAAATGGCTATGTTCCATATGTAGAAAAGGAACTGGCATAAATTCTATAAAATGTACACAATGTAGATCTTGGGTACACAAGAGATGTAGTGGGATAGCAGGCAAACTAACAGGTAGGGAAAACTACATATGCAGTAGATGTACAGGGAAATTTGATAGTAGAAGTGTCAGTGATAGACACATTTTTCAAATGCTGGTAGGATCTATAGAGGTGGTTGATAGCTTCCAGTACCTAGGTAATCAGATTAGTAAGGGAGGAGGGTTTTCAGAGGCCATAGTTTCCAGAATAAGGACGGGCTGGAAGACGTTTAGGGAGTTGCTTCCTCTGTTGACAATGAAGGGTTTCTCCCTGCATACAAAAGGCCGGTTATATGATATCTGTGTGAGATGCGCGATGCTGCATGGTAGTGAGACATGGGCAGCAACTGCAGAGTATATGCGACGGCTGGAGAGAAATGAAGCAAGTATGCTTGGTTGGATGTGCAGTGTCAATGTGCGTGAATGACCAAGCATGGATGTGTTGAGAAAGAAACTGTGTATAAGAGGGTAAACTGTAGTGTATGGGAGAGAAGACTGCGTTGGTATGAACATGTCTCAACAGATTAAGACCTGATGTTGGACATGCAAAAGTCAATCTTGCAAAATAAGTATATTTAAAGGATGGGGACGTTGTGTGTGACTGCAACATTGAACCACAGACTACGCAGCACCTCCTGATATGTCCGCTGCTGGAACACCCCTGGACAGTATTGGACTTGGCAGAGTTTAATGAGAAAGGACAGCAATGTGTTCAGCTGTGGTGGAACCACATCTAACCAAGCTCTGTAACTGACACTCTTGTGGACACAACAAGAAGTGCCTCAATATATACTTCAGAGTTAATTGTTTCTCCTCTTGGCAAGAAATCAATAAGAATCATTCCTTGAATATCCCAAAAGACAACCGCCTTGATTTTTCCAGCTTGAACTTTTGGGTTTTTGGAGACGTTGGGTGACGCCATTCCATCGATTGTCCAATTTACTCAAGTTCACCTTTATAAATATGTTTCCCCCCCTTGTGAATGTTAACAGGGGTTTCTCCTTCAGCAACGATGGATTCAATTACTGTTCTTTGCTTCTGACGGACTTCCAAGGGGACGGCCATCTTGAAACCTGCTCAGTCACTCATACAAATCCAAAATGAGATATTTTAGTCTCAAGAAGTTATGCCCCTTTACAATTCTGACTAATTTCAGGTCATTCTATATAAAAATGAGCCTGCTATAATACCAAATGTGCTGTAGCATGGCCTGTCTCTTTTTGCTGTGCTGTAGCCTTGCTCTTTAGATGGGGCTGAAACATGGTCAAGCTTCTTAGATGGTGCTGTAGCATGGCCATACTGTTTAGATAATGCTTTCCTTCTTAGTTCCCTTCATTATCAACCATTTTAACAGTCTTTCTCTTCCGTATTTCTAATGAAATACACAGACCACGTGTTCCAATTCATGTTGAAAATAAACAATAAAATGTAGGGATTTAATAATTGTTTCTACTTTTGGCACAAGGCCAGCAATTATCCCAGTACATTACTGGTACTTTATTTTATCGACCCCGAAAGGATGAAAGGCAAAGTTAACCTTGGCGGGATTTGAACTCGAACCGTAAAGGGACGTGACTCTATGCTGAAAAGCCTGACGTCTTACCTTCTACCGATAAAATTCAACATGTTTCTTTTTTATTCACAAAAATATATTTAGTGTATTTTGTTTTAAAACTCTTCCTAGTTTTCCCTGTAGCAGCTCTGTTGTCTTTAGCAAATATTTCGGTGGATTTAAATGTTTCTTTCAAGATTGAGATCAAAGACCGTAAATTGTTGATTCAATTCTTCAGCAGTGGTAAATATTTTCTAAAACTGTAATCACAATTTAATATTGGTTTCTTATATAGGCACAAGGCCAACGATTTTGGGGGAGGGGAAATTCGATTAAATCGACCCCAGTGCGTAACTGTTACTTTATTTTATCGACCCCCGTGAGGATGAAAGGTAAAGTTCACCTCGGCGGGATTTGAACTCAGATCATAAAGGGCCGTAACTCTTTACTGCAAAGCATGGCGTCCGACTCTCTACCGATACTGCCAACCACCGCCCAATCACAATTTAATATTGTTAGTTAATCAGTGATTGTCTTGTTGCCTTACATCCCCAAAGTACGTGGAGAAGGAAGTTGAAGTTATCTGGTCTATCGCGAGCCCAGAAGCTTATAGTGTAAAGCGAATGAGAGTACAAGACTCCCCCCTGGACAGGCCAACAGTCCATCACAGGGTTAACCCCCACCTATTACTGGTACACATGTTCAGCTGAATTATACTGGCCGTTAAAACTAAAACAATTGTAAATTCATTTCAGTTTTCCGATCACTTTCTTCCTCTGTATGTCCATCATTGGTTAACTGTCGATCAGTGTTTGTAAAGATCGATATCGACTAACTTGTGAGTTTATTTTGCCATCATTAAGTCCCAGGTTCGATCACATCCCATTTGAAACTGGGTAGACAGAGACTGTATAGAAGTCTGTCATCTGTAATTCAAATGGCCAGTCTTATAACGTTGAATCTCCCTGAGAATTACGTATGTTCATAATTATAGATTAACTTCTAGTGCTGTAGCATGGCCAGGCTGTTTAGATAATGCTGTAGTATGGCCAGGCTGTTTAGATAATGCTGTAGTATGGTGAGGATGTTTAGATAATGCTGTAGTATGGCCAGGCTGTTTAGATAATGCTGTAGTATGGTCAGGCTGTTTAGCTGGTGCTGTAGCATGGCCAGGATACTTGGAACATGCGCACTGGATTTCTAAATCTCGCGCATTCAACTCCATCCAAAACAAGAAAAAAAATGGCCGTTAGTTTGTAGAATGTTACAAGCTTTACAGAAACTCTTGCTAAATGGTTTAGCAATGGACAATAGCAGCTTTCTGAAAGGTAACGTAGATTTTTATATTATGTTGAGATATTTTTGTAAATCTTTCCCTCTTAGTCTCCTTCGTATGATCTACTATTTACACCTACCTAGTTCTTCTCTTGTTAATGTATTCTTAATGAGATACACACTCACATGTTTCAATACATTGCGGATATAATAAAATTTAACATTTTTTTTATTAATAAATATATATCTAGTATAGTTTGAAAATTGTTCCTACTTCTTCCTGGGGTAGTTCCAGTGTCTTTATCAAATCCTTCTGTCGACTATTTCTCCCTATCACTGTGTGGTTATCTTCCTCTCAAGATCTAACTCACTAACAGCAATCGAACATGGTAGTTTCGATTGTTGACTTGCGAGACTTTTCCAAAAGCTGCCCATCTCTTGCAAACTTTACGAGGTACACGCAATAAGTCCAGCTGTTCACCATCTATGTTTTAAACCCTCTTTCTCCCATTTGACTTTCTCGATGGGGGAAGTCTTATCTTCCGTCTTGTAATGTCATACATTTAATTCTATACACCTAAGTGTATGTCTGTACCTGTAATTGAGTCAGTCTTGTCACACTCCATGTGAAACTTCAGTATTTCTTCCCATAGTGGTGACAGTGTTGGACTTAGGATCATAATGTGATAAGTTCCATTCCTGGATCGTGTTGTGTTCTTGAGAAAACCACTTCATTTCACGTGGCTCCAGTATACTTAGCTGAAAATGAGTACCAGCAGTATCTTGGGGTTTAACCCTGCCATAGACTGGCGTCCTATCCAGAGAAAGTCTCGTACTTTCAGTTGATTAACGCCAAGCAAACTTTATAGACACGGGCTTAGGGATCTTCAGAAATTTTCTAATGATCTTACCTTCTTAGTTCCCTTCATAACCAATCATTTTAAAGTTTTGTTTTCGTCTTAATAGTCTAAGAAGTGTTCATTATTTTGTCAGACACTGGACCATTTGTACTTGTTGGTAATATATACACACTGGTTCTTCTTCAGTACCTTGGTGTCCACTCTATCACTCTAATAGCTTACCTATTGTCTCTGAGGAGACGTGGCCAGCCCATCAATGTTTGCCTTTCTTGATGGTCTCGATTATGTTCATTACTGTCTGTTGAAGAATCCAGGGTTGTTGCTCTTCGTTGTATGATTTGCTCCATTGAGCTTCACCATGTATAATATACTGTATATAAAGGACGTATCCTTAGATGTAACTGTGGGTCGTATGGTGTGACAGGTCTCACAATATAATCTATATAAAGGACGTTAAAAGACAGGCCCATTCTTTTATCACAGAGAAAGAGTCTTGTTGCGTATCACTTCCAGCTCTCTGGACTGTAAGTAAGCTTAAAGAAGATGGGGGTATTCCACCATCCTGCACCTCAGGAAGTGTACCACCCTCCCCATATCACAATTGGCGGGATTGAAATGAAAACAGTCCATCATTTCAGCTACCTGGGGTGCATCTTCACATCGGATGCCAAGATCGACAGGGAAATCAGCAACAGACTGGCAAAGGTGAGCAGTGAATTTGGTAGACTGTACTGACGTGTGGAAGATTAAACACGAAGCTGAACTCCTAAATACGCTGGGCAGGGCACGTCTCTAGGATGAAGGATCATCGCCTGCCCAGGATCACTCTCAAATCTCTATAGGAGTTCGTGATAGGAAGGCCAAATATCAAGAGCTTGTGCAGTAGAAAGGTTTGCAGATATAATATATATGTGTGTAGGAGTGGGGATTGAATAACTGCACTGTGGACCCTATCGTTAAAACACCCGAGAAAACCTCATGAGACCCCCCCCCCCCCTGGATGTTGCAGAATACAAAATGAATTTACAACAGTTTAAAAAAATATTTAGTACGGTTGAAGAATTGAATCAACAATTTAAGATCTTGAAAGAAGCATTTAAATACACCGAAATGTTTATTTTCAACACGAATTGGAACACTTGGTCTGTGTATTTCATTAGGAATAAGGTAAGAAGAGACTTCACCTGGATAGGACGACAGTCGATTGCAAGGTTAAAGTTTGTCTTAAACTAGGAGGCTCATTAGACCGGTGCTTAACCGAGTCAGTTGGCTGAAAATACAGGACTCTCAGCTGGACAGAACGCCAGTTTATCACAGAGGTACATCCCAAAGATACTGCTGGTACTCATTTTCAGCTAAGTATACTGGAGCCACGTGAAATGAAGTGTTTTGCTCAAGAACACAACACGATCCAGGAATCGAACTTATTACATTATGATTGTAAGTCCAACACTGTAACCATTATGGGAAGAAATACTGAAGTTTGACATGGTGTCTGACAAGACTGACTTAATTACAGGTACAGTCCATTACAGGCTTCCAGACAGTTTCTGTCTACTAAATTTAATTTCACTGACAGTACATGGGTCACCTGGCGGTTATGATGACACTTGCCTAAGATGTCACTCTCTCACCTAATAATTGAGAATTCACGTGGGGAAAAGTTAATCGATATCGATCTGTTAACACTGATCAATACTTCAGCTATGATTACGAGAATGACAGACATACAGGAAAGAGAAAGTTCTTTAAAAAGTAGGTTTCCCTGTCACAGTCCTCACCCCACAGGCTGGAGGGAGAGGGTTGGTAGAAATATCTGCCTACAATCTCATGAAATATCTCTGAGTAACTGGGTGGAACAGGACCAAAGTACTAAAGACTATAGCAGAGGAGGTGGAGAGGAGTTCCAGCTGGATCTGGTAGAGGAAGAACAACAAAGGTGATCTCCATCCAGATTAAGTGACCTACACACAACAGGTTAACGATAGTCAGGTGGCTTTATTAAATTCATTCATGGCTGTGTATTGGCAGTATCGGTAGAGCGTCGGACAATATGCTTTACGGCACAGAGTTACGGCCTTTTACGGTCTGAGTTCAAATCCTACCGAAGTTAGCTTTGCCTTCCATCCTTACGGCGTCAATAAATAAAGCACCAGTAATATAGTGGGGTCGATTTAATCGACTTCCCCACCCCTAATTGTTGTCCTTGTACCTAAATCAGAAATCATTATTAAATTTTATATATTCAAATGAAGTTTGCATATAAAAAAAAAATAAGCATGAAAAGAATTTATTATATCAAATAAACAAAAGATGGTTTGTTCCCCATTCCTGAAAAGCGGGGGGGGGGGGGGGGGTCTTGTTCCCTGAAACACGGCCCTTTATATATATGTATATGTAAATAAATACAATATCGGAGAAAGCTTTTTAGCGATACTCCGGCCAAGTTCCAACTCACTCAACAAACATTAGGAAATAAGTGATTATATTCCCTATTATGCGTTCGGGGTGCTAACTAAAAGTATTGCGTGGAAAATTGGCTGTATTATTTCATATGAGACATATCGAATATGTATATATATACACACACACACATAAATACAACATGTGTAAGGGGAGACAACTCTCGTTACAACCCCTCTTGTTTTTTATATACGTTTTGATACATCGTTCAATGGAATCTGCTTTACTTTGTGTCCTAAGTAGATTTCTGTTTAGGTATTCACAATGATTCACGTAACCAAGTTACTTACATAGAGATATATTTCACATAGAATCACAACAAATGAAAATATTAAGTCAACACTCTGTCAATCAGTCTCA
>OZ024764.1:5635293-5645293 GCA_964016885.1 Eledone cirrhosa | reverse complement strand
CTTAAATTCCTCCGTTATTGCCTGCAGGACTATGATGAACAGAAGAGGGCTAAGAACAGAGCCCTGGTGGACCCCAACCTGTACGCTAAATTCCTCGCTATACTCATTGCTAATCCTAACTTTGCTGACTGCTCCTCTATACATGATTACAGCACGTGGAACTCTGTCAAAGGCTTTCTCAAGGTCGACAAATGCCAAGTAGAGTGGCTTACTTTTAGCTAGGTACTTTTCCTGTAATTGCCTCACAAGGAAGAGGGCATATGTGTGATTGTGTGTATATATAAACGTGTGCATATATATATATATATATACACACACACACATAGGTAACTGTGTATGTATTGTATAAATGTATGTGTGATTGTGTGTATATATAAACGTGTGCATATATATATATATATATATATATATATATATACACACACACACATAGGTAACTGTGTATGTATTGTATAAATGTATGTGTGATTGTGTGTATATATAAACGTGTGCATATATGTATATATATATATACACACACACATAGGTAACTGTGTATGTATTGTATAAATGTATGTGTGATTGTGTGTATATATAAACGTGTGCATATATATATACACACACACACACACATAGGTAACTGTGTATGTATTCTTGCTCGACGAGGTCGGAGTCATCCTAAGCCAACGATCCTAAAGCATCGTTGTGCGTAGACCCGACCAGGTGCACCAGCCTCCTGCATTGCTGGTGGGGCCTGCTGTCGGCCCTCTTCCACCCTGCAGCTACTTTAAGGCCCAGGTAATCGGAAGATATTTCCGCAGAAGCACATTGGGCGGGAAGCTGTGGGCTGATCCATGCAAAACTTTGCTGGAAACATGGTGGCCCCATTTGATATTCTTCATGGTCCTCAGCGCTCTGCTATCGAAGCTGTCAATCCTCTTTACCAGGATCTTTGTGAGGGGCCACGTTTCTGCTTCAAAGAGGAGAACTGAGAGAACCGATGCATTGTAATTACGGAGCTTCGTCTTCTGGGTGATTGAGCAATGGCCCCAAAGATATATATATTTAAAGGTTAAACCAGGTTCAATGAATAAATCAATGAATAAAGTTTTACAATAGATTAGAAGCACTCCACAGCTATGGTTTTCCCGAGTTATTAATATTAATTCAAAATATTAACAAATATAGACATTTGTGTGATCAAGTATATTTTATTATACATATTTCAGAGGTACTGAGCTATCTTCAACAGTACGTCCTCATGACTGCCATGACTGAATTTTAACCATCTACTTAGTCAAGGTATGTCATGCATCATCTTATTTTATCTGATGAGGACGTACTGTTGAAGATAGCTCAGTACCTCTGAAATATGTATAATAAAATATACTTGATCACACGAATGTTTATATTTGTTAATATTTTGAATTATATATATATATATATATATCAAATTAAAAAAGGGAGTTAAAGACTCCCATTAATCCCCTATAATTTAATAAGCTCAAGGAATAGATTCCGGGCTCTAGAGAAGTACACAGAGATATGATTGAACATATATCTCTGTGTTCTCCCTATATGCTGACATATATATATATATATGAAAACTTTTAAATATATATCGTTATTTTGTTGTATGTCTTGTTTGTACCTTCGGTCGGTTCTCTTGGTGTCACATTTTATAACTACGGTGTTTAACTCTGGACTTAATGTTTCTTTCTAACTTCCGATCCATTGCTTTGTGATTGCCTCAAACAAATCAAATTGTACTAATTGCTATACTGCAGCTAAAGTTAGATTTACAAATATTATAAATATATATAACAGATAATTATGGGAGTATATATCTTTGATAGTAGATAACATGAGGTTTTGCCAGTAACATCTGACCACATATTCTCTCCTAAGACATTCTAACCACATGTCTGTAGTATCAGAGCTGTGATATCTCAATTCAGAGATTCTTTCCTGAGACATTCTAACCACATGTTTGTAGTATCAGAGCTGTGATCTCTGAATTCAGAGATTCTTTCCTCAGACATTCTAATCACATGTCTGTAGTATCAGAGCTGTGATCTCTCAATTCAGAGATTCTTTCCTGAGACATTCTAACCACATGTCTGTAGTATCAGAGCTGTGATCTCTCAATTCAGAGATTCTTTCTTGAGACATTCTAATCACATGTCTGTAGTATCAGAACTGTGATCTCTCAATTCAGAGATTCTCTCCTGAGACATTCTAACCACATGTCTGTAGTATCAGAGCTGTGATCTCTCAATTCAGAGATTCTTTCTTGAGACATTCTAACCGCATGTCTGTAGTATCAGAGCTGTGATCTCTCAATTCAGAGATTCTTTCCTGAGACATTCTAACCACATGTCTGTAGTATCAGAGCTGTGATCTCTCAATTCAGAGATTCTTTCCTCAGACATTCTAACTACATGTCTGTAGTATCAGAACTGTGATCTCTTAATTCAGAGATTCTTTCTTGAGACATTCTAACCGCATGTCTGTAGTATCAGAGCTGTGATCTCTCAATTCAGAGATTCTTTCCTGAGACATTCTAACCACATGTCTGTAGTATCAGAGCTGTGATCTCTCAATCCAGAGATTCTCTCTTGAGACATTCTAACCACATGACCACATGTCTGTAGTATCAGAGCTGTGATCTCTCAATTCAGAGATTCTTTCCTGAGACATTCTAACCGCATGTCTGTAGTATCAGAGCTGTGATCTCTCAATTCAGAGATTCTTTCCTGAGACATTCTAACCACATGTCTGTAGTATCAGAGCTGTGATCTCTCAATTCAGAGATTCTTTCCTCAGACATTCTAACTACATGTCTGTAGTATCAGAACTGTGATCTCTCAATTCAGAGATTCTTTCTTGAGACATTCTAACCGCATGTCTGTAGTATCAGAGCTGTGATCTCTCAATTCAGAGATTCTTTCCTCAGACATTCTAACCGCATGTCTGTAGTATCAGAGCTGTGATCTCTCAATTCAGAGATTCTTTCCTCAGACATTATAACCACATGTCTGTAGTATCAGAGCTGTGGTCTCTCAATCCAGAGATTCTCTCCTGAGACATTCTAACCACATGTCTGTAGTATCAGAGCTGTGATCTCTCAATTCAGAGATTCTTTCCTGAGACATTCTACCCACATGTCTGTAGTATCAGAGCTGTGATCTCTCAATTCAGAGATTCTTTCCTGAGACATTCTAACCACATGTCTGTAGTATCAGAGCTGTGATCTCTCAATTCAGAGATTCTTTCCTGAGACATTCTACCCACATGTCTGTAGTATCAGAGCTGTGATCTCTCAATCCAGAGTAGCAGCTCAACCTGGAGCCACTCTCTGATGTTTCACAAGCGATAAAAGAAAAATCGTATCGAAAACTCTGAGAAGGGGAAGCACACCTACCTCACTCCTACGTTGTCCTGGGTAAAAGGTCGATTGCGAGCATATTGGAGATTAGATTAGTTGATAGCACATGAAAAGATCGAGTAGAAAAAATGTTTCTTACCAGGTACCCTCACGGGTATCACCTGACACCTCAGTAAGGTGAGGCTAAGGTGCTGAAATAACCAGGTACCCCTCATGAGTATCACCTGACACCTCAGTAAGGTGAGGTTAAGGTGCTGAAATAACCAGGTACCCCTCACGGGTATCACCTGACACCTCAGTAAGGTGAGGCTAAGGTGCTGAAATAACCAGGTACCCTTACGGGTATCACCTGACACCTCGGTAAGGTGAGGTTAAGGTGCTGAAATAACCAGGTACCCTCACGGGTATCACCTGACACCTCAGTAAGGTGAGGCTAAGGTGCTGAAATAACCAGGTACCCCTCACGGGTATCACCTGACACCTCGGTAAGGTGAGGTTAAGGTGCTGAAATAACCAGGTACCCCTCACGGGTATCACCTGACACCTCGGTAAGGTGAGGTTAAGGTGCTGAAATAACCAGGTACCCTCACGGGTATCACCTGACACCTCAGTAAGGTGAGGCTAAGGTGCTGAAATAACCAGGTACCCCTCACGGGTATCACCTGACACCTCGGTAAGGTGAGGTTAAGGTGCTGAAATAACCAGGTACCCTCACGGGTATCACCTGAAACCTCAGTAAGGTGAGGTTAAGGTGCTGAAATAACCAGGTACCCTCATGGGTATCACCTGACACCTCGGTAAGGTGAGGTTAAGGTGCTGAAATAACCAGGTACCCTCATGGGTATCACCTGACACCTCAGTAAGGTGAGGTTAAGGTGCTGAAATAACCAGGTACCCTCATGGGTATCACCTGACACCTCAGTAAGGTGAGGCTAAGGTGCTGAAATAACCAGGTACCCTCACGGGTATCACCTGACACCTCAGTAAGGTGAGGCTAAGGTGCTGAAATAACCAGGTACCCCTCACGGGTATCACCTGACACCTCGGTAAGGTGAGGTTAAGGTGCTGAAATAACCAGGTACCCTCACGGGTATCACCTGACACCTCAGTAAGGTGAGGCTAAGGTGCTGAAATAACCAGGTACCCTCACGGGTATCACCTGACACCACAGTAAGGTGAGGCTAAGGTGCTGAAATAACCAGGTACCCTCACGGGTATCACCTCACACCTCAGTAAGGCGAGGCTAAGGTGCTGAAATAACCAGGTACCCTCACGGGTATCACCTGACACCTCGGTAAGGTGAGGCTAAGGTGCTGAAATAACCAGGTACCCCTCACGGGTATCACCTGACACCTCAGTAAGGTGAGACTAAGGTGCTGAAATAACCAGGTACCCCTCACGAGTATCACCTGATACCTCAGGTGAGCATACATAACATTAAAAATGCGTAAATAATGTTGAAGATGGGAGTCACTACATCCATAGCTTAACAATAAACTACTGAAATACCGTGATTTATTTAATAAACACCATGGGATTATGATTATTTTTATTCATACGTTGTAAACAAACAACTGTTGAGGGGTACTCAACCAGTTTAAATATCCTTAAAACTAGTAATAAAATGTATTGAGGGCGCTTTTATGAATTGGAAAAGACGTTGATAAATGCCGATGGTTTAAAGACCTGATAGTTTTACCATTGAGCTTTAGGTAAGAGATAGAAGCTTCATATATGACACCAGTGTCAGCGAATATTTCACTCCATGTTGAAGGTGGCAGTCACTACAACTATAGCTTAACAGAATAAACTACTGAAATACTGGGGGGGGGGGGGGGGGATCCTGGAAAAACACGTTGGTTGTGAGCATCAAAATATCTCCCACACACACACACTGAAATCGAAGGGGTGATCTTTTATATCAATACCAAAAGTTGATAGTGATAAATAGTTATAAATAAATGGTTATTCTCTTGTTTTGTTGATCGCAGAGCAAGTAGGATGTCATATAAGGCAGATGCTATATAAGTAGGATGTTACATATGAGAGGATCACCCCCCCCCCCCCCCAGTATTTGAGTCATTTATTCTGTTTATTCTGTTAAGCTATGGTTGTAGTGACTGCCACCTTCAACATGGAGTGAAATATTCGCTGACACTGGTGTGATATATGAAGCTTTTAGGAGCGCGCAGTCTTCCAATTCCTTTGGAAGAGGCGGGCTCCTATGGTGAGGAGATCCATCTGCTGTCAACACCCTTCGAAAGGAGGGCTGGGGATGCCGTGGCTAATGATGCGTAAACACGCATTAAGGGTACGGCACCTCTACGTATTCCTCACCGGTCAACCGGTGTGGGCCTCGTTTGTGAGACGAACCTTTCCCAGACTCGTCTCACTCACCGAGCTGCAATCCTGGGTCAAGCAAAGACCGAGAAAACTGGGCGCCTCAATACATTTTATTACTAGTTTTAAGCACATTTAAACTAGTTGAGTACCCCTCAATTTAATATATTGAACAGTAAGAAGAACAAAATGATATTACAATGAAAATATAGTAAAATATTTGTATGATATACTCTCTTTATAATACTTTATAATATAGTAAAATATTGAGAAGTATTATAAATATTATATCATACAAAGGATGTTAATAAAAGCATGAGACAAAAGCATGTATGTGTTATGTAAACATTATGTGAGACAAAAGCATGTGTGTTATGTAAACATTATATGATGAATTAGTTACAGGCAAAGATGTTTATGGAAGAGGTTTATAAATAGCTTATGTAGGAAATGTTAGTATCTATAGTTATGACATGTTGTAAGCAATAAGTATAGAGTTGTAAAGTTCAAATGAATATATAATTCAGAGATTCTTTCCTCAGACATTCTACCCACATGTCTGTAGTATCAGAGCTGTGATCTCTCAATTCAGAGATTCTTTCCTGAGACATTCTACCCACATGTCTGTAGTATCAGAGCTGTGATCTCTCAATCCAGAGTAGCAGCTCAACCTGGAGCCACTCTCTGATGTTTCACAAGCGATAAAAGAAAAATCGTATCGAAAACTCTGAGAAGGGGAATCACACCTACCTCACTCCTACGTTGTCCTGGGTAAAAGGTCGATTGCGAGCATATTGGAGATTAGATTAGTTGATAGCACATGAAAAGATCGAGTAGAAAAAATGTTTCTTACCAGGTACCCTCACGGGTATCACCTGACACCTCGGTAAGGTGAGGCTAAGGTGCTGAAATAACCAGGTACCCCTCATGGGTATCACCTGACACCTCAGTAAGGTGAGGTTAAGGTGCTGAAATAAACCAGGTACCCTCACGGGTATCACCTGACACCTCAGTAAGGTGAGGCTAAGGTGCTGAAATAACCAGGTACCCCTCACGGGTATCACCTGACACCTCAGTAAGGTGAGACTAAGGTGCTGAAATAACCAGGTACCCCTCACGAGTATCACCTGATACCTCAGGTGAGCATACATAACATTAAAAATGCGTAAATAATGTTGAAGATGGGAGTCACTACATCCATAGCTTAACAATAAACTACTGAAATACCGTGATTTATTTAATAAACACCATGGGATTATGATTATTTTTATTCATACGTTGTAAACAAACAACTGTTGAGGGGTACTCAACCAGTTTAAATATCCTTAAAACTAGTAATAAAATGTATTGAGGGCGCTTTTATGAATTGGAAAAGACGTTGATAAATGCCGATGGTTTAAAGACCTGATAGTTTTACCATTGAGCTTTAGGTAAGAGATAGAAGCTTCATATATGACACCAGTGTCAGCGAATATTTCACTCCATGTTGAAGGTGGCAGTCACTACAACCATAGCTTAACAGAATAAACTACTGAAATACTGGGGGGGGGGGGGGGGGGGGGTAATCCTGGAAAAACACGTTGGTTGTGAGCAGCAAAATATCCCCCCCCCCCACACACATAGAAATCGAAGGGGTGATCTTTTATATCAATACCAAAAGTTGATAGTGATAAATAGTTATAAATAAATAGTTATTCTCTTGTTTTGTTGATCGCAGAACTAGTAGGATGTCATATAAGGCAGATGTTATATAAGTAGGATGTCATATATAACATAGCCAACAACTGGTCCGTTTCTTCCGATATCATTTCGGAAGAAGGATCAGGATGGAGAGAGAGGTGCTCCACCCCAGTCGTTTTTATGAAAGATGGGTGAAAGTGGCGAAAATGGCCCGTGTGAATGGGCCTTCTCTTTACATAAGCCTGTAGGTGGAAAAGAGGAAGGAACGAGGGAGCACCCCTCTCTGTGCTCCTGAGGAGAAGGGTTGCACACTTTTTTCGGGGGTGTGTGCGACCCCCCAAGGCGCCTCCTCTCTATTGAGGATTTTGTTATAAATTTTATTTTTTGTTATATTTTATAACAAAATCCTCTATTGAGGATTTTGTTATAATTTTATTTTTTGTTATATTTTATTTTATTTTTATATATTGTTATTGCCTCCTCCCTATTGAGGGCGCCTTGTTTTGTAAACTCCCCCCATTGTACTTGTCCCACTTTTGATGCCCTGGTGGCAAATAAAAGAAACATATCTCTTACCTAAAGCTCAATGGTAAAACTATCAGGTCTTTAAACCATCGGCGTTTATCAATCTGTCTTTTCCAATTCATAAAAGCGCCCTCAATACATTTTATTACTAGTTTTAAGGATATTTAAACTGGTTGAGTACCCCTCAATTTAATATATTGAACAGTAAGAACAACAAAATGATATTACAATGAAAATATAGTAAAATATTTGTATGATATACTCTCTTTATAATACTTTATAATATAGTAAAATATTGAGAAGTATTATAAATATTATATCATACAAAGGATGTTAATAAAAGCATGCAATAAGGTGAGACAAAAGTGTAGTGAGAGCATGTATGTGTTATGTAAACATTATCTGAAATAAAAGTATGTATATGTTATGTAAACATTATATGATGAATTAGTTACAGGCAAAGATGTTTATGGAAGAGGATTATAAATAGCTTATGTAGGAAATGTTAGTATCTATAGTTATGATGTGTTGTAAGCAATAAGTATAGAGTTGTAAAGTTCAAATGAATATATAATTCAGAGATTCTTTCCTCAGACATTCTACCCACATGTCTGTAGTATCAGAGCTGTGATCTCTCAATTCAGAGATTCTTTCCTGAGACATTCTACCCACATGTCTGTAGTATCAGAGCTGTGATCTCTCAATCCAGAGTAGCAGCTCAACCTGGAGCCACTCTCTGATGTTTCACAAGCGATAAAAGAAAAATCGTATCGAAAACTCTGAGAAGGGGAAGCACACCTACCTCACTCCTACGTTGTCCTGGGTAAAAGGTCGATTGCGAGCATATTGGAGATTAGATTAGTTGATAGCACATGAAAAGATCGAGTAGAAAAAATGTTTCTTACCAGGTACCCTCATGGGTATCACCTGACACCTCGGTAAGGTGAGGCTAAGGTGCTGAAATAACCAGGTACCCACATGGGTATCACCTGACACCTCGGTAAGGTGAGGCTAAGGTGCTGAAATAACCAGGTACCCCTCATGGGTATCACCTGACACCTCAGTAAGGTGAGGTTAAGGTGCTGAAATAAACCAGGTACCCTCACGGGTATCACCTGATACCTCAGTAAGGTGAGGCTAAGGTGCTGAAATAACCAGGTACCCCTCACGGGTATCACCTGACACCTCAGTAAGGTGAGACTAAGGTGCTGAAATAACCAGGTACCCCTCACGAGTATCACCTGATACCTCAGGTGAGCATACATAACATTAAAAATGCGTAAATAATGTTGAAGATGGGAGTCACTACATCCATAGCTTAACAATAAACTACTGAAATACCGTGATTTATTTAATAAACACCATGGGATTATGATTATTTTTATTCATACGTTGTAAACAAACAACTGTTGAGGGGTACTCAACCAGTTTAAATATCCTTAAAACTAGTAATAAAATGTATTGAGGGCGCTTTTATGAATTGGAAAAGACAGATTGATAAATGCCGATGGTTTAAAGACCTGATAGTTTTACCATTGAGCTTTAGGTAAGAGATAGAAGCTTCATATATGACACCAGTGTCAGCGAATATTTCACTCCATGTTGAAGGTGGCAGTCACTACAACCATAGCTTAACAGAATAAACTACTGAAATACTGGGGGGGGGGGGGTAATCCTGGAAAAACACGTTGGTTGTGAGCAGCAAAATATCCCCCCCCCCCCCCCACACACACTGAAATCGAAGGGGTGATCTTTTATATCAATACCAAAAGTTGATAGTGATAAATAGTTATAAATAAATAGTTATTCTCTTGTTTTGTTGATCGCAGAACTAGTAGGATGTCATATAAGGCAGATGTTATATAAGTAGGATGTCATATATAACATAGCCAACAACTGGTCCGTTTCTTCCGATATCATTTCGGAAGAAGGATCAGGATGGAGAGAGAGGTGCTCCACCCCAGTCGTTTTTATGAAAGATGGGTGAAAGTGGCGAAAATGGCCCGTGTGAATGGGCCTTCTCTTTACATAAGCCTGTAGGTGGAAAAGAGGAAGGAACGAGGGAGCACCCCTCTCTGTGCTCCTGAG
>OZ024764.1:5432793-5627793 GCA_964016885.1 Eledone cirrhosa | reverse complement strand
CTACACTGTTATCTAGACATAACTATCACCACTGTGGTACACTTACTACACTGTTATCTAGACATGTCTATCACCACTGTGGTACACTTACTACACTGTTATCTAGACATGTCTATCACCACTGTGGTACACTTACTACACTGTTATCTAGACATGTCTATCACCACTGTGGTACACTTACTACACTGTTATATAGACATGTCTATCACCACTGTGGTACGCTTACTACACTGTTATATAGACATATCTATCACCACTGTGGTACACTTACTACACTGTTATATAGACATGTCTATCACCACTGTGGTACACTTACTACACTGTTATATAGACATATCTATCACCACTGTGGTACACTTACTACACTGTTATATAGACATGTCTATCACCACTGTGGTACACTTACTACACTGTTATATAGACATATCTATCACCACTGTGGTACGCTTACTACACTGTTATATAGACATATCTATCACCACTGTGGTACACTTACTACACTGTTATATAGACATGTCTATCACCACTGTGGTACACTTACTACACTGTTATCTAGACATGTCTATCACCACTGTGGTACACTTACTACACTGTTATATAGACATGTCTATCACCACTGTGGTACGCTTACTACACTGTTATATAGACATATCTATCACCACTGTGGTACACTTACTACACTGTTATATAGACATGTCTATCACCACTGTGGTACACTTACTACACTGTTATATAGACATATCTATCACCACTGTGGTACACTTACTACACTGTTATATAGACATGTCTATCACCACTGTGGTACACTTACTACACTGTTATATAGACATGTCTATCACCCCTGTGGTACACTTACTACACTGTTATATAGACATATTTATCACCACTGTGGTACACTTACTACAATGTTATCTAGACATCACCACTGTGGTACACTTACTATATTGGATGTCTATAGTATAAGTACAAAATACTTATTCATGGTACTATATCTTTATATTCTTATGGTATGGTACCGTAACTCCTGATGGAGTCGTAAGAGGGCCATCGTGACATACAGCATTTCTTGGGCATTTTGAACCTGGCAGAGCTAATCCCTCTCCAGGTCTAAAAACAGTAGATTTCTTCCAGAAAATGATAGATAGTTAGAGAGAAGAAATGAGAAAGAGATATAGAAGAAGAACTGACCCTAATACTGGACTAGTATTTTTTTATCAACTTCAAATGGATGAAAAACAAAATTCACCCCAATGGGGTTTGAACTCAGAGAGCTGGAATGAATACTACAATGCATTCTATCTGCCGCTCTAATGGCAATGCCAAGTATCCTTATACATGGTAATATAACTTTATATGTAGTATTTTATCCTTAATCCTGGTACTATATTCTTATACGTGGCACTAAATATGTCAGCATAATTCCACACTTACCTGTGCATATGTGAAAAATAGTAATTGTAAGTCTGTCATTTGCTCTTTAAATTGGTGTTCTTCCATGCGTTTCTCTTTTGCCTTCCATGCCAAATAAGCCTGGTGTAACATAGCAAGTGGAATATTTTAGTCAACATTATCTTCATTGGATCAAATAACCCTTTCACATTTACATTACTCTATATATACTATTGTATTTTTGTGCTATAGGCTTTACCTCACATAATATCGAATCTATGAGATTTTGATATTATTTATTTTGAGAACAATACATTAACATCAGTATGACTGGCCAGTTACAGCTGGTTTGAACAGAAAGAGGTGAGAGAATTCTGGCCGGATACAGCCGGTTTAAATGTTAAAGGATTCAATACATTATTAAAGCTCTTTAAACTTTTCAAATCATATGAACATCTCAAATGCTATTCAACCCAGGGAAACCATGACATATAGAAGGTACAAATTATTAAAAACACTAAAGCAGTGGTTCCCAACATTTTGTGCACCATGCCCCACCTCAACACCTTCAAAATTGTTATGCCCCCTTTGATATGAAAATGCTCTCCTTTGGTATGAAAATGCTGTCCTTTGGTATGAAAATGCTCTCCTTTGATATGAAAATACTCTCCTTTGGTATGAAAATGCTCTCCTTTGATAAGAAAATACTCTCCTTTGGTATGAAAATGCTCTCCTTTGATAAGAAAATACTCTCCTTTGGTATGAAAATGCTCTCCTTTGGTATGAAAATACTCTCCTTTGGTATGAAAATGCTCTCCTTTGATATGAAAACAGCAATGATGAAGTGTAAAGGTGGTGCTAGATGCACAATAACACGTGAAGGAAGGGAGATAGGAATTTTGACAATGTGTACTAAAGCTGCTTGGTGTATAGTAAAAGTGACCTACTGTGAGGCATGAGCCCCTTGTTGGGAATCACTGCACTAAAGGCAATAGAAATTTAAGTGGTACCCCTCCTCAAACAGACTAAAGACAAACTCACAACCTTGAGCTGAATACCCTAACCACAAAGCCACGTGCCTTGAAATGTAAGTGGCTGAGTATTCCACACACGTTTACCCTTGATGTAGTTCCCAGGGAGATTCAACAAGACATTGTATGACAGCCATGACCCTTGAATTACAGCTATACTTCATATTGTGCAATGGTATAAGTAGCTGAGCATTCCACAGACACATGTACCCATAATGTAATTCCCAGGGAGATTCAGAAAGGTATGACAGGCTGGCCCCTTGAATTTCTGTTATCACTCAATTTTTTCTGTGTTGACTGTGGCATGGTGAAATAAAAATAAAGTGTCTTGTTCAAGGACACGACAAAATGTCAGAGGTTGAAGTCACAAATTCACGACCTTGAGCCAAACACTCTAACCACTAAGCCACATACATTCACACATATTCTTTTTAATACTGGGGTCGATACAATCAACTTTCTGTGCCCACAAATTGTCGGCCTTATGACTAAGTTAGAAATTATTATACAAGAAAACATCCCATAAATGATATTTCAACAAACCTTATAAGCTATCTTTATTGCCCCTAGATCAGCGATATTTTCTTGTGTCACCTTTTCCAAGTTAGTCTGCAAATTTCAAAAAGTCTCCAGATAAGATTGGTATATATATATATATATATATATATATATATATATATATATATATATATATATATATATATATATCATCATCGTCATCATTTAATATCTATTCTTTTCAATGATTATGATATATATATAAATATAAATAGTTAGTTGTTATACAATCAGCTGACTTTTATATAACGGATGTCAAGCACTCAACAGTATATATTTATCCAGAGTATTATAATAATAATAAATGAAAGATAGTTCATTAAGATCATCTCTATTTTATTATACATATTTCGCAGATGCCAGGCTGATATATAACATAATCCAAAATATGTTCTCGTCAGACAAAATACATAGAAGATGTAGGTTTCTTGTGATATACTGGCGGTCAAACGAGTTGGACAGATCCTGCATCTTCTATGCATTTTGTCCGACGAGAACATGTTTTGGATTATGTTATATATCAGCCTTGCATCTTTGAAATATATATAATAAAATAGAGATGATCTAAAGTAACTATCTTTTGTTTATTAAGGAAAAGTGGATGTAAAAGGATGATGATGATATATATATATATATATTTCGTTTATTGGCAGCATGACCCCTCCCAAAGTATAACAATATATATACACACACACACATACAAACTTCAATGAAAATACAAGAAAGTCGTATTCCAATCACCTCTTTAATTGTTTCACAATAACATAATACATATTTCTGTGGCTGGCTTACATCATCAGACCATGACACAACATTTGTCATCAGATGTATTGAATATGAAAGATTTAGATAAGTCATCCCTATTGGGTTACAGTAAAATATGAACAAGGAATTGAGACAAAACATTAATACAGAAGTGGCCCTGCTAGCGATGCCATACGATAATCACCACCAGTACATGCTATGAAGTGGTTGGTTATAAGAAGGGTATCTGGCCTTAGAAAGCTTGCCAAACAAAGGGATTTAGTTGTGTCAAGAACACGACAGCCTTCTTAGTGTTGGTGATCTACATGATAAACAGACCCAGTACATGTTGTAAAGTAGTTGGTGATAGGGAGGGCATCCAGCTGTAGTAAGCTTGTCAAACAAAGGAATGGAGGATCTTTCAGTTGTGTCAAAGACATGGCAGCCTCTCTTGTGCTGGTACCATGATAAAATGGACTTGATAGAAGATGGAACTGTATGTAAGGGAAATGTGAACCTCTGGCTTCTCTGGGAGTTCAGTAGCCATGCTTTAGTACAGACTCAGTCTGTGAAGACCCATCCCACCCTTGTTAGCTGGGAAAGTAGACATTAAATGATTATCATGATGTATAAGGGGACGGACTGTTATAGGTCCTAGACTGAATTTGTCCATCCCCTTGCCAATAGACTGTATTGTATTAGAAATGTTACATAACAATCATATTATGTAAGATGTTGTTTGATGAAGTTGTGTTAATGGTTGTGTGATGGCAGCATTATGTAATTATTAAGACCATAGAAATATGTATTATGTCAGATTATGAATAAAATGGCAGTGTGATATGGCCTTAACTGCAGAAGACCTGAGAAGACTAGAAAAAAATGAAGTATGCCTGCTCAGATGTGTAATATTAGTGTGCATGAACGACACAGCATAAGTGAGTTGTGAGCAAAACTTGGCATGAGCTGAATTGGATGTATTGAGCCAGAAAAAAGACTATAATGGAATGGACATGCGGTGTACATGTAGGATGACAGCTGTATAAAGAGGTGCAGAGAAATCTCAGTGGATGGAACTCATGGAAGAGGCAGACCCAAGAAATCATAGGATTAGGTAGTGAGGGCTGACTGACTTTAAGAAGCTGAATCCCACAACAGAGGTGACAAAGTTCCATGAGGGCTTCCTTAGTGCTTGTGATCCACATGATAAAAGATCACCCAGTACACTTGTATAAAGTGATTGGTGATAGGAAAGACACCTAGATTTAGAAAACTTCAGTTATACCAAGTGTTGGTGATAGGAAAGGTACCTAGCTATAGACAACTTCAGTTATGCCAAGTGTTGGTGATAGGAAAGGTACCTAGCTATAGACAACTTCAGTTATGCCAAGTGTTGGTGATAGGAAAGGTACCTAGCTATAGACAACTTCAGTTATACCAAGTGTTGGTGATAGGAAAGGTACCTAGCTATAGACAACTTCAGTTATGCCAAGTGTTGGTGATAGGAAAGGTACCTAGCTATAGAAAACTTCAGTTATGCCAAGTGTTGGTGATAGGAAAGGTACCTAGCTATAGAAAACTTCAGTTATGCCAAGTGTTGGTGATAGGAAAGGTACCTAGCTATAGACAACTTCAGTTATGCCAAGTGTTGGTGATAGGAAAGGTACCTAGCTATAGACAATTTCAGTTATACCAAGTGTTGGTGATAGGAAAGGTACCTAGCTATAGACAACTTCACTTATGCCAAGTGTTGGTGATAGGAAAGGTACCTAGCTATAGACAACTTCAGTTATGCCAAGTGTTGGTGATAGGAAAGGTACCTAGCTATAGACAATTTCAGTTATACCAAGTGTTGGTGATAGGAAAGGTACCTAGCTATAGACAACTTCACTTATGCCAAGTGTTGGTGATAGGAAAGGTACCTAGCTATAGACAACTTCAGTTATGCCAAGTGTTGGTGATAGGAAAGGTACCTAGCTATAGACAACTTCAGTTATACCAAGTGTTGGTGATAGGAAAGGTACCTAGCTATAGACAACTTCAGTTATGCCAAGTGTTGGTGATAAGAAAGGTACCTAGCTATAGACAACTTCAGTTATACCAAGTGTTGGTGATAGGAAATGTACCTAGCTATAGACAACTTCAGTTATGCCAAGTGTTGGTGATAGGAAAGGTACCTAGCTATAGACAACTTCACTTATGCCAAGTGTTGGTGATAGGAAAGGTACCTAGCTATAGATAACTTCAGTTATGCCAAGTGTTGGTGATAGGAAAGGTACCTAGCTATAGACAACTGCAGTTATACCAAGTGTTGGTGATAGGAAAGGTACCTAGCTATAGACAACTTCACTTATGCCAAGTGTTGGTGATAGGAAAGGTACCTAGCTATAGACAACTTCAGTTATGCCAAGTGTTGGTGATAGGAAAGGTACCTAGCTATAGACAACTGCAGTTATACCAAGTGTTGGTGATAGGAAAGGTACCTAGCTATAGACAACTTCGGTTATGCCAAGGACATGGCATCTTCTTAAGTGTTAATTACACAATAAACAATCGCCCAGTACACTTGTGGAAAGTGGTTGGTGATAGAAGAGGCACCTAGCTATAGAATACTTGCCAAACAAAGAGCTTGGAGGATCTTCAGCTATGCCAAGTATATAACTTTCCTGGTATTAATGCCATGATAAAATACACCAAGTCTGTGACAACATGTCCAACCCTTGCAAGCAGGGAAAATGGACACTAAACGATGATGATGAATCTGTATAAGCAACACATGGTCACCTGGCTTGGCTAACCCCATAACGTGACAGCCTATCTAACCCATGTAAGTATGGAAAATAGACATTAATCATTGATGATGATGATGGTGATAATTGTTTCTACTTTTGGCGCAAGGCCAGCAATTATCTCAGTGTATTACTGGTACTTTATTTTATCGACCCCGTAGGGATGGAAGGCAAAGTTAACCTCGGCGGGATTTGAACTCAGACCATAAAGGGCCGTAACTCTGATGATGGTGATAATGATGATAACTTACTGTCTCGTTTGGTGATTTCAACTGGTATTTGCTGTATATATTAGCAACAGAATTTTTCAACTCGAAGTATTTCGGTCGAGAAGAATCATTCAGCCATTGACCAGTGGAGTTTTCATCTGAAATAAATTGAATTACAGTATTAAACATGTGAATTATAGAATATTCTTAACATCTGGATTACTGTATATACTTGTATATAAGCCAAGAAATATCATCATCATCATCATCATCATCATTACCATTTTACGTCCGTTCTTCCATGCTAGCATGGGTTAGACGGGTTGTCCTGTTGTGGGCAGTGTCTGGTCGGCTGACCATGCCTTGCTCATACAGGAACTGATTTGGTTTGATTTCTACAGCTGGATGCCCTTCCTAACACCAACCTCATTTACAGTGAGTGCTGGGTACTTTTTCGTGGCGCCTACACGTCCACTTTACAGTGAGTGCTGGGTGCTTTTTTGCCGTGGCACCTCCACGACCACCTTGCGGTGGGGGGTGTGGGGGCATATTGTCTATATGCTTCAGCTTGTACTCATGGGTGGCCGGGTACTCTGTATTAGTGCGTGACGCCAGAGGTCACGGTCGTGTGTCATCGCCTTGGAGAGGTGTAATTGGACAAGGTCGGCTTTTATCACCTCATCCCAGGTCATCATTGGTCTCCCCACTCCACGGTCTCCATTGACTTCTAGTGCTCTGCACCTTTTTATGCAGCTGTCATCCTTCATACACATCACATGTCCATACCAACGCAACCGCCTCTCCTGCACACAGCATTTGATTCCTCTTATGCTCAGTCTCTCTCTCAATTCATTTATACTTTGTCGTTCGCGTATATTACTATTACACATCCATCGGAGCATGCAAGCTTCGTTTCTTTCTAATCTACGTAAGTCTTCCACCTTCAGCGCCCAGGTCTCACTACCATGTAACATTGCTGTTCGGATACACGCATCATACAGTCTGCCTTTCATTTTGAGGGAGAAGCCTTTTGCAGCCAGCAGTGGCAGTAGATCCCTGAACTTCTTCCATCTTGTTCTTACCCTAGTTATTGTACTTTCTGAACACCCACCTCCGCTGCTAATTCGGTCACCTAGGTAGCAGAAGCTGTCTACTGTTTCTACAGAGCCCTCCCAGAGATTGGTGGTACTTGTTTCCTGTGGCTGTTTGCTGCTTGCTGTCCCAGCACAGCTGCTGCATGTGAAGCCTACATTCTTAATTAAGCTTCCTGAGATCCTGCTACATCTCTTGTGTACCCATTGTTTACATTTGGGGCAGAGAATGGAGTTCCTACCTACACCTTTCCTACATACTGAGCAAGGCCATTTCCCTGAGGGGATCTGGGTTCTGTTTTCTCGTCTACTTACAAGGATCTTAGTCTTTGTCATGTTGACTTTGAGACCCTTTCTTTCTAGTCCCTGCTTCCAAGTTTGGAATTTCTTCTCTATATGTGATAAAATATTGACAGTATAATGGGAGCTGATTTAAATTCAAGGTCAACATTTTGCCTATTTTCACCAACTTTGGATGTGAATATTACACCTGTTTCACTTTGGGGTGGAATTTATTTTTCTTATTGCTTTCTGTATTTTGAATGAATATGACCTTCAAAGGAGCCAGAAATTGGTAAAAACATTATGTAATGGAGTTGTGAAACAAAAACTATTCTTTAAATGACACTTAAAACCTTTTAAATATCAAAATATTAAAACTTTGTAAATATATTCTCCATTCATGAGAATTTCACAACTGCACCATCTAAACGTGTTGATAACCTGTCTTGGCTTATAAAGGGGGTTTGGATTTTTGCCTATTTCTCAAACACAAAATAGGGGGTCGGCTTAATTTGGATCTGCTTATATTCAAGTATATGGTAACTTAGTAGCAGTACATATCCCATTATGAAGACATGTAATTTAATGGTTAAGGTATTGGAGATAGGAAGGGCCAGAGAGATCATGGCAAAATAAAATGGCAGTGTTGGTGCCACAATAAAATACACCCAGTACACTCTGTAAAGTGGTAGTGTTGGTACCACAATAAACTTAACCCAGTACACTCTGTAAAGTGGTAGTGTTGGTACCACAATAAACTTAACCCAGTACACTCTGTAAAGTGGTAGTGTTGTCACAATAAAATACACCAAGTACACTCTGCAAAGTGGTAGTGTTGGTGTCACAATAAAATACACCCAGTACACTCTGTAAAGTGGTAGTGTTGGTGCCACAAAATACACCCGGTACACTCTGTAAAGTGGTAGTGTTGGTGCCACAATAAAATACACCCAGTACACTCTGTAAAGTGGTAGTGTTGGTGCCACAATAAAATACACCCAGTACACTCTGTAAAGTGGTAGTGTTGGTGTCACAATAAAATACACCCAGGACACTCTGTAAAGTGGTAGTGTTGTCAACAAAATACACCCAGTACACTCTGTAAAGTGGTAGTGTTGTCACAATAAAATACACCCAGTACACTCTGTATGGTAATGTTGGTGCCACAAAATACACCCAGTACACTCTGTAAAGTCGTAGTGTCAGTGTCACAATAAAATACACCCAGTACTCTCTGTAAAGTGGTACTCTTGGTGCCACAATAAAATACACCCAGTACTCTCTGTAAAGTGGTAGTATTGGTGCCACAATAAAATACACCCAGTACTCTCTGTAAAGTGATAGTGTTGGTGCCACAATAAAATACACCCAGTACACTCTGTAATGTCGTAGTGTTGGTGCCACAATAAAATACACCCAGTACACTCTGTAAAGAGGTTAGAGTTAAGAAGGGTTACCAGCCACAGATTATGCCAAATTATTGAACATATGAACAAGTGGATTAATAACAATGTAGCTGAAGTACTTAAGAAAAGGATAAACATGACAACATCTCATTTCTTAGTGTCTGTAATTAGCCGGAATCTCAATTGAATGACAAGAAATCAATAGATTATTGAATACCTACCATCAATATTGAAAGCATGAAATATTTTGTGTCCAATCACAGTTCCTAATCCACCGAAATTAGCAGACCTGTAAAAAATAAAATTGTAAATATAAGGAAATGTGTAGTTAGAAATGATGAGCAGGGTATGAAAGTTAGAAGGTTCTTCTTCACCATCCCTACTACCATGACAACAATGATGACAACCACCACCACCACCACCACCACCACCACCACCACCACCACCACCACCTCCACCATCGTTATCAACACCACCACCATCATTCATTTTCATCACCACCACTACCACCACCACCACTAACACCACCACCACCACTAACACCACTAACACCACCACCATCACCACGATCATCATCATTATCATCACCACCACTACCACCATCACCAACACTACCACTACCACCACCAACACCACCACCACTAACACCACCACCACTACCACCATCACCTCCACCACCAATAGTACCACCACCACCACTACCACTGCCACAGCTTCCCTCCATTGAGATCTTCTGGGATCACACACACACACGTAAAATCCAATTTATAAATTAATTAAATATGTTTATCTGAAACTCAAGACCTTGTAACATTCTTTTACTGCAGGCAAATAACAACTACAACTGCAACAACAATAATTGCATGAATATTGTACTTACATTATGTTTGAAAATACTGGCTTTTGCAGCATAGCAAAAGGAACATCTAGAGAGAAACAGGTCTAAATGTAAGACTATAGCAGTAAGTATATCTAAAGAGAAACAGGTCTAAATGTGAGACTATAGCAGTAGGTATATCTAGAGAGAAACAAGTCTAAATGTAAGACTATAGCAGTAGGTACATCTAGAGAGAAACAGGTCTAAATGTAAGACTATAGCAGTAGGTATATCTAGAGAGAAACAAGTCTAAATGTAAGACTATAGCAGTAGGTATATCTAGAGAGAAACAGGTCTAAATGTAAGACTATAGCAGTAGGTATATCTAGAGAGAAACAGGTCTAAATGTAAGACTATAACAGTAGGTATATCTAGAGAGAAACAGGTCTAAATGTAAGACTATAACAGTAGGTACATCAAGAGAGAAACAGGTGTAAATGTGAGACTATAACAGTAGGTACATCTAGAGAGAAACAGGTCTAAATGTAAGACTACAGCAGTAGGTATATCTAGAGAGAAACAGGTGTAAATGTGAGACTATAGCAGTAGGTATATCTAGAGAGAAACAGGTCTAAATGTGAGACTATAGCAGTAGGTATATCTAGAGAGAAACAGGTGTAAATGTGAGACTATAGCAGTAGGTACATCTAGAGAGAAACAGGTCTAAATGTAACACTATATCAGTAGGTATATCTAGAGAGAAATAGGTCTAAATGTGAGACTATAGCAGTAGGTATATCTAGAGAGAAACAGGTCTAAATGTAAGACCATTGCAGTAGGTATATCTAGAGAGAAACAGGTCTAAATGTCAGACTATATCAGTAGGTATATCTAGATTGAAATAGGTCTAAATGTGAGACTATAGTTGTAGGTATATCTAGAGAGAAACAGGTCTAAATGTAAGACTATAGCAGTAGGTATATCTAGAGAGAAACAGGTCTAAATGTGAGACTATAGCAGTAGGTACATCTAGAGAGAAACAGGTCTAAATGTGAGACTACAGCAGTAGGTATATCTAGAGAGAAACAGGTCTAGATGTAAGACTATAGCAGTAGGTATATCTAGAGAGAAACAGGTCTAAATGTGAGACTACAGCAGTAAGTATATCTAGAGAGAAACAGGTCTAAATGTAAGACTATAGCAGTAGGTATATCTAGAGAGAAACAGGTCTAAATGTAAGACTACAGCAGTAGGTATATCTAGAGAGAAAGAGGTCTAAATGTGAGACTATGGCGGTAGGTACATCTAGAGAGAAACAGGTCTAAATGTGAGACTATAGCAGTAGGTATATCTAGAGAGAAACAGGTCTAAAGTGAGACTATAGCAGTAGGTATATCTAGAGAGAAACGGGTCTAAATGTAAGACTATAGCAGTAGGTACATCTAGAGAGAAACAGGTCTAAATGTGAGACTACAGCAGTAGGTATATCTAGAGAGAAAGAGGTCTAAATGTAAGACTATAACAGTAGGTATATCTAGAGAGAAAGAGGTCTAAATGTGAGACTATTGCAGTAGGTATATCTAGAGAGAGACAGGTCTAAATGTGAGACTATAGCAGTAGGTATATCTAGAGAGAAACAGGTCTAAATGTGAGACTATAGCAGTAGGTACATCTAGAGAGAAACAGGTCTAAATGTAAGACTATAGCAGTAGGTACATCTAGAGAGAAACAGGTGTAAATGTGAGACTATATCAGTAGGTACATCTAAAGAGAACCAGGTCTAAATGTGAGACTATAGCAGTAGGTATATCTAGAGAGAAAGAGGTCTAAATGTGAGACTATAGCAGTAGGTATATCTAGAGAGATACAGGTCTAAATGTAAGACTATATCAATAGGTATATCTAGAGAGAAACAGGTCTAAATGTGAGACTACAGCAGTAGGTATATCTAGAGAGAAACAGGTCTAAATGTAAGACTATAACAGTAGGTATATCTAGAGAGAAAGAGGTCTAAATGTGAGACTATAGTAGTAGGCATATCTAGAGAGAGACAGGTCTAAATGTAAGACCATTGCAGTAGGTATATCTAGAGAGAAACAGGTCTAAATGTCAGACTATATCAGTAGGTATATCTAGATTGAAATAGGTCTAAATGTGAGACTATAGTTGTAGGTATATCTAGAGAGAAACAGGTCTAAATGTAAGACTATAGCAGTAGGTATATCTAGAGAGAAACAGGTCTAAATGTGAGACTATAGCAGTAGGTACATCTAGAGAGAAACAGGTCTAAATGTAAGACTATATCAGTAGGTATATCTAGAGAGAAACAGGTCTAAATGTAAGACTATATCAGTAGGTATATCTAGAGAGAAACAGGTCTAAATGTGAGACTATAGCAGTAGGTACATCTAGAGAGAAACAGGTCTAAATGTGAGACTACAGCAGTAGGTATATCTAGAGAGAAACAGGTCTAGATGTAAGACTATAGCAGTAGGTATATCTAGAGAGAAACAGGTCTAAATGTGAGACTACAGCAGTAAGTATATCTAGAGAGAAACAGGTCTAAATGTAAGACTATAGCAGTAGGTATATCTAGAGAGAAACAGGTCTAAATGTGAGACTATGGCGGTAGGTACATCTAGAGAGAAACAGGTCTAAATGTGAGACTATAGCAGTAGGTATATCTAGAGAGAAACAGGTCTAAAGTGAGACTATAGCAGTAGGTATATCTAGAGAGAAACAGGTCTAAATGTAAGACTATAGCAGTAGGTACATCTAGAGAGAAACAGGTCTAAATGTGAGACTACAGCAGTAGGTATATCTAGAGAGAAAGAGATCTAAATGTAAGACTATAACAGTAGGTATATCTAGAGAGAAAGAGGTCTAAATGTGAGACTATAGCAGTAGGTATATCTAGAGAGAGACAGGTCTAAATGTGAGACTATAGCAGTAGGTATATCTAGAGAGAAACAGGTCTAAATGTGAGACTATAGCAGTAGGTACATCTAGAGAGAAACAGGTCTAAATGTAAGACTATAGCAGTAGGTACATCTAGAGAGAAACAGGTGTAAATGTGAGACTATATCAGTAGGTACATCTAAAGAGAACCAGGTCTAAATGTGAGACTATAGCAGTAGGTATATCTAGAGAGAAAGAGGTCTAAATGTGAGACTATAGCAGTAGGTATATCTAGAGAGATACAGGTCTAAATGTAAGACTATATCAATAGGTATATCTAGAGAGAAGCAGGTCTAAATGTGAGACTACAGCAGTAGGTATATCTAGAGAGAAACAGGTCTAAATGTAAGACTATAACAGTAGGTATATCTAGAGAGAAACAGGTCTAAATGTGAGACTATAGCAGTAGGTATATCTAGAGAGAAACAGGTCTAAATGTGAGACTATAGCAGTAGGTATATCTAGAGAGAAACAGGTCTAAATGTGAGACTATAGCAGTAGGTATATCTAGAGAGAAACAGGTCTAAATGTAAGACTATATCAGTAGGTATATCTAGAGAGAAAGAGGTCTAAATGTGAGACTATAGTAGTAGGCATATCTAGAGAGAGACAGGTCTAAATGTGAGACTACAGCAGTAGGTATATCTAGAGAGAAGCAGGTCTAAATGTAAGACTATAGCAGTAGGTATATCTAGAGAGAAACGGGTCTAAATGTGAGACTATAGCAGTAGGTATATCTAGAGAGAAACAGGACTAAATGTAAGACCATTGCAGTAGGTATATCTAGAGAGAAACAGGTCTAAATGTAAGACTATATCAGTAGGTATATCTAGAGAGAAATATGTCTAAATGTAAGACCATTGCAGTAGGTATATCTAGAGAGAAACAGGTGTAAATGTGAGACTATAGCAGTAGGTACATCTAGAGAGAAACAGGTGTAAATGTAAGACTATAGCAGTAGGTACATCTAGAGAGAAACAGGTCTAAATGTGAGACTATAGCAGTAGGTACATCTAGAGAGAAACAGGTCTAAATGTGAGACTATAGCAGTAGGTATATCTAGAGAGAAACAGGTCTAAATGTAAGACCATTGCAGTAGGTATATCTAGAGAGAAACAGGTCTAAATGTAAGACTATATCAGTAGGTATATCTAGAGAGAAATAGGTCTAAATGTGAGACTATAGCAGTAGGTATATCTAGAGGGAAACAGGTCTAAATGTAAGACTACAGCAGTAGGTATATCTAGAGAGAAACAGGTTTAAATGTAAGACTATAGCAGTAGGTGTATCTAGAGAGAAACAGGTCTAAATGTGAGACTATAGCAGTAGGTACATCTAGAGAGAAACAGGTCTAAATGTGAGACTATAGCAGTAGGTATATCTAGAGAGAAACAGGTCTAAATGTAAGACCATTGCAGTAGGTATATCTAGAGAGAAACAGGTCTAAATGTAAGACTATATCAGTAGGTATATCTAGATTGAAATAGGTCTAAATGTGAGACTATAGTTGTAGGTATATCGAGAGAGAAACAGGTCTAAATGTAAGACTATAGCAGTAGGTATATCTAGAGAGAAACAGGTCTAAATGTAAGACTATAGCAGTAGGTATATCTAGAGAGAAACAGGTCTAAATGTGAGACTATAGCAGTAGGTACATCTAGAGAGAAACAGGTCTAAACGTGAGACTATAGCAGTAGGTATATCTAGAGAGAAACAGGTCTAAATGTGAGACTATAGCAGTAGGTATATCTAGAGAGAAACAGGTCTAAATGTGAGACTATAGCAGTAGGTATATCTAGAGAGAAACAGGTCTAAATGTGAGACTACAGCAGTAGGTATATCTAGAGAGAAACAGGTCTAAATGTGAGACTATAGCAGTAGGTATATCTAGAGAGAAGCAGGTCTAAATGTAAGACTATAGCAGCAGGTATATCTAGAGAGAAACGGGTCTAAATGTGAGACTATAGCAGTAGGTATATCTAGAGAGAAACAGGTCTAAATGTGAGACTACAGCAGTAGGTATATCTAGAGAGAAACAGGTCTAAATGTGAGACTATAGCAGTAGGTACATCTAGAGAGAAACAGGTCTAAATGTGAGACTATAGCAGTAGGTATATCTAGAGAGAAACAGGTCTAAATGTAAGACCATTGCAGTAGGTATATCTAGAGAGAAACAGGTCTAAATGTAAGACTATATCAGTAGGTATATCTAGAGAGAAATAGGTCTAAATGTGAGACTATAGCAGTGGGTATATCTAGAGGGAAACAGATCTAAATGTAAGACTATAGCAGTAGGTATATCTAGAGAGAAACAGGTCTAAATGTAAGACTATAGCAGTAGGTATATCTAGAGAGAAACAGGTCTAAATGTGAGACTATAGCAGTAGGTACATCTAGAGAGAAACAGGTCTAAATGTGAGACTATAGCAGTAGGTATATCTAGAGAGAAACAGGTCTAAATGTAAGACCATTGCAGTAGGTATATCTAGAGAGAAACATGTCTAAATGTAAGACTATATCAGTAGGTATATCTAGATTGAAATAGGTCTAAATGTGAGACTATAGTTGTAGGTATATCAAGAGAGAAACAGGTCTAAATGTAAGACTATAGCAGTAGGTATATCTAGAGAGAAACAGGTCTAAATGTGAGACTATAGTAGTAGGCATATCTAGAGAGAGACAGGTCTAAATGTGAGACTATAGCAGTAGGTATATCTAGAGAGAAGCAGGTCTAAATGTAAGACTATAGCAGTAGGTATATCTAGAGAGAAACGGGTCTGAATGTGAGACTATAGCAGTAGGTATATCTAGAGAGAAACAGAACTAAATGTAAGACCATTGCAGTAGGTATATCTAGAGAGAAACAGGTCTAAATGTAAGACTATATCAGTAGGTATATCTAGATTGAAATAGGTCTAAATGTGAGACTATAGTTGTAGGTATATCGAGAGAGAAACAGGTCTAAATGTAAGACTATAGCAGTAGGTATATCTAGAGAGAAACAGGTCTAAATGTAAGACTATAGCAGTAGGTATATCTAGAGAGAAACAGGTCTAAATGTGAGACTATAGCAGTAGGTACATCTAGAGAGAAACAGGTCTAAACGTGAGACTATAGCAGTAGGTATATCTAGAGAGAAACAGGTCTAAATGTGAGACTATAGCAGTAGGTATATCTAGAGAGAAACAGGTCTAAATGTGAGACTATAGCAGTAGGTATATCTAGAGAGAAACAGGTCTAAATGTGAGACTACAGCAGTAGGTATATCTAGAGAGAAACAGGTCTAAATGTGAGACTATAGCAGTAGGTATATCTAGAGAGAAGCAGGTCTAAATGTAAGACTATAGCAGCAGGTATATCTAGAGAGAAACGGGTCTAAATGTGAGACTATAGCAGTAGGTATATCTAGAGAGAAACAGGTCTAAATGTGAGACTACAGCAGTAGGTATATCTAGAGAGAAACAGGTCTAAATGTGAGACTATAGCAGTAGGTACATCTAGAGAGAAACAGGTCTAAATGTGAGACTATAGCAGTAGGTATATCTAGAGAGAAACAGGTCTAAATGTAAGACCATTGCAGTAGGTATATCTAGAGAGAAACAGGTCTAAATGTAAGACTATATCAGTAGGTATATCTAGAGAGAAATAGGTCTAAATGTGAGACTATAGCAGTGGGTATATCTAGAGGGAAACAGGTCTAAATGTAAGACTATAGCAGTAGGTATATCTAGAGAGAAACAGGTCTAAATGTAAGACTATAGCAGTAGGTATATCTAGAGAGAAACAGGTCTAAATGTGAGACTATAGCAGTAGGTACATCTAGAGAGAAACAGGTCTAAATGTGAGACTATAGCAGTAGGTATATCTAGAGAGAAACAGGTCTAAATGTAAGACCATTGCAGTAGGTATATCTAGAGAGAAACATGTCTAAATGTAAGACTATATCAGTAGGTATATCTAGATTGAAATAGGTCTAAATGTGAGACTATAGTTGTAGGTATATCAAGAGAGAAACAGGTCTAAATGTAAGACTATAGCAGTAGGTATATCTAGAGAGAAACAGGTCTAAATGTAAGACTATAGCAGTAGGTATATCTAGAGAGAAACAGGTCTAAATGTGAGACTATAGCAGTAGGTACATCTAGAGAGAAACAGGTCTAAATGTAAGACTATATCCGTAGGTATATCTAGAGAGAAACAGGTCTAAATGTGAGACTATAGCAGTAGGTACATCTAGAGAGAAACAAGTCTAAATGTGAGACTACAGCAGTAGGTATATCTAGAGAGAAACAGGTCTAAATGTAAGACTATAGCAGTAGGTATATCTAGAGAGAAACAGGTCTAAATGTGAGACGACAGCAGTAGGTATATCTAGAGAGAAACAGGTCTAAATGTAAGACTATAGCAGTAGGTATATCTAGAGAGAAACAGGTCTAAATGTGAGACTATAGCGGTAGGTACATCTAGAGAGAAACAGGTCTAAATGTGAGACTATAGCAGTAGGTATATCTAGAGAGAAACAGGTCTAAATGTGAGACTATAGCAGTAGGTATATCTAGAGAGAAACAGGTCTAAATATAAGACTATAGTAGTAGATACATCTAGAGAGAAACAGGTCTAAATGCGAGACTACAGCAGTAGGTATATCTAGAGAGAAACAGTTCTAAATGTAAGACTATAACAGTAGGTATATCTAGAAAGAAACAGGTCTACATGTGAGACTATATCAGTAGGTACATCTAGAGAGAAACAGGTCTAAATGTAAGACTATAGCAGTAGGTACATCTAGAGAGAAACAGGTCTAAATGTAAGACTATAGCAGTAGGTACATCTAGAGAGAAACAGGTCTAAATGTAAGACTATAGCAGTAGGTACATCTAGAGAGAAACAGGTCTAAATGTAAGACTATAGCAGTAGGTACATCTAGAGAGAAACAGGTGTAAATGTGAGACTATATCAGTAGGTACATCTAAAGAGAACCAGGTCTAAATGTGAGACTATAGCAGTAGGTATATCTAGAGAGAAAGAGGTCTAAATGTGAGACTATAGCAGTAGGTATATCTAGAGAGATACAGGTCTAAATTGAAGACTATATCAATAGGTATATCTAGAGAGAAACAGGTCTAAATGTGAGACTACAGCAGTAGGTATATCTAGAGAGAAACAGGTCTAAATGTAAGACTATAACAGTAGGTATATCTAGAGAGAAAGAGGTCTAAATGTGAGACTATAGTAGTAGGCATATCTAGAGAGAGACAGGTCTAAATGTGAGACTATAGCAGTAGGTATATCTAGAGAGAAGCAGGTCTAAATGTAAGACTATAGCAGTAGGTATATCTAGAGAGAAACGGGTCTGAATGTGAGACTATAGCAGTAGGTATATCTAGAGAGAAACAGAACTAAATGTAAGACCATTGCAGTAGGTATATCAAGAGAGAAACAGGTCTAAATGTAAGACTATATCAGTAGGTATATCTAGAGAGAAATAGGTCTAAATGTGAGACTATAGCAGTAGGTATATCTAGAGAGAAACAGGTCTAAATGTAAGACCATTGCAGTAGGTATATCTAGAGAGAAACGGGTCTAAATGTAAGACTATATCAGTAGGTATATCTAGATTGAAATAGGTCTAAATGTGAGACTATAGTTGTAGGTATATCTAGAGAGAAACAGGTCTAAATGTAAGACTATAGCAGTAGGTATATCTAGAGAGAAACAGGTCTAAATGTGAGACTACAGCAGTAGGTATATCTAGAGAGAAACAGGTCTAAATGTGAGACTATAGCAGTAGGTACATCTAGAGAGAAACAGGTCTAAATGAGAGACTATAGCAGTAGGTATATCTAGAGAGAAACAGGTCTAAATGTAAGACCATTGCAGTAGGTATATCTAGAGAGAAACGGGTCTAAATGTAAGACTATATCAGTAGGTATATCTAGAGAGAAATAGGTCTAAATGTGAGACTATAGCAGTAGGTATATCTAGAGGGAAACAGGTCTAAATGTAAGACTACAGCAGTAGGTATATCTAGAGAGAAACAGGTCTAAATGTAAGACTATAGCAGTAGGTATATCTAGAGAGAAACAGGTCTAAATGTGAGACTATAGCAGTAGGTACATCTAGAGAGAAACAGGTCTAAATGTGAGACTATAGCAGTAGGTATATCTAGAGAGAAACAGGTCTAAATGTAAGACCATTGCAGTAGGTATATCTAGAGAGAAACAGGTCTAAATGTAAGACTATATCAGTAGGTATATCTAGATTGAAATAGGTCTAAATGTGAGACTATAGTTGTAGGTATATCTAGAGAGAGACAGGTCTAAATGTGAGACTACAGCAGTAGGTATATCTAGAGAGAAGCAGGTCTAAATGTAAGACTATAGCAGTAGGTATATCTAGAGAGAGACAGGTCTAAATGTGAGACTATAGCAGTAGGTATATCTAGAGAGAAACAGGTCTAAATGTGAGACTATAGCAGTAGGTACATCTAGAGAGAAACAGGTCTAAATGTAAGACTATAGCAGTAGGTACATCTAGAGAGAAACAGGTGTAAATGTGAGACTATATCAGTAGGTACATCTAAAGAGAACCAGGTCTAAATGTGAGACTATAGCAGTAGGTATATCTAGAGAGAAAGAGGTCTAAAAGTGAGACTATAGCAGTAGGTATATCTAGAGAGATACAGGTCTAAATGTAAGACTATATCAATAGGTATATCTAGAGAGAAACAGGTCTAAATGTGAGACTACAGCAGTAGGTATATCTAGAGAGAAACAGGTCTAAATGTAAGACTATAACAGTAGGTATATCTAGAGAGAAAGAGGTCTAAATGTGAGACTATAGTAGTAGGCATATCTAGAGAGAGACAGGTCTAAATGTGAGACTACAGCAGTAGGTATATCTAGAGAGAAGCAGGTCTAAATGTAAGACTATAGCAGTAGGTATATCTAGAGAGAAACGGGTCTAAATGTGAGACTATAGCAGTAGGTATATCTAGAGAGAAACAGGACTAAATGTAAGACCATTGCAGTAGGTATATCTAGAGAGAAACAGGTCTAAATGTAAGACTATATCAGTAGGTATATCTAGAGAGAAATAGGTCTAAATGTAAGACCATTGCAGTAGGTATATCTAGAGAGAAACAGGTCTAAATGTGAGACTATAGCAGTAGGTACATCTAGAGAGAAACAGGTCTAAATGTGAGACTATAGCAGTAGGTATATCTAGAGAGAAACAGGTCTAAATGTAAGACCATTGCAGTAGGTATATCTAGAGAGAAACAGGTCTAAATGTAAGACTATATCAGTAGGTATATCTAGAGAGAAATAGGTCTAAATGTGAGACTATAGCAGTAGGTATATCTAGAGGGAAACAGGTCTAAATGTAAGACTACAGCAGTAGGTATATCTAGAGAGAAACAGGTCTAAATGTAAGACTATAACAGTAGGTATATCTAGAGAGAAACAGGTCTAAATGTGAGACTATAGCAGTAGGTACATCTAGAGAGAAACAGGTCTAAATGTGAGACTATAGCAGTAGGTATATCTAGAGAGAAACAGGTCTAAATGTAAGACCATTGCAGTAGGTATATCTAGAGAGAAACAGGTCTAAATGTAAGACTATATCAGTAGGTATATCTAGATTGAAATAGGTCTAAATGTGAGACTATAGTTGTAGGTATATCGAGAGAGAAACAGGTCTAAATGTAAGACTATAGCAGTAGGTATATCTAGAGAGAAACAGGTCTAAATGTAAGACTATAGCAGTAGGTATATCTAGAGAGAAACAGGTCTGAATGTGAGACTATAGCAGTAGGTACATCTAGAGAGAAACAGGTCTAAACGTGAGACTATAGCAGTAGGTATATCTAGAGAGAAACAGGTCTAAATGTGAGACTATAGCAGTAGGTATATCTAGAGAGAAACAGGTCTAAATGTGAGACTATAGCAGTAGGTATATCTAGAGAGAAACAGGTCTAAATGTGAGACTATAGCAGTAGGTATATCTAGAGAGAAACAGGTCTAAATGTAAGACCATTGCAGTAGGTATATCTAGAGAGAAACAGGTCTAAATGTAAGACTATATCAGTAGGTATATCTAGAGAGAAATAGGTCTAAATGTGAGACTATAGCAGTGGGTATATCTAGAGGGAAACAGGTCTAAATGTAAGACTATAGCAGTAGGTATATCTAGAGAGAAACAGGTCTAAATGTAAGACTATAGCAGTAGGTATACCTAGAGAGAAACAGGTCTAAATGTGAGACTATAGCAGTAGGTACATCTAGAGAGAAACAGGTCTAAATGTGAGACTATAGCAGTAGGTATATCTAGAGAGAAACAGGTCTAAATGTAAGACCATTGCAGTAGGTATATCTAGAGAGAAACATGTCTAAATGTAAGACTATATCAGTAGGTATATCTAGATTGAAATAGGTCTAAATGTGAGACTATAGTTGTAGGTATATCAAGAGAGAAACAGGTCTAAATGTAAGACTATAGCAGTAGGTATATCTAGAGAGAAACAGGTCTAAATGTAAGACTATAGCAGTAGGTATATCTAGAGAGAAACAGGTCTAAATGTGAGACTATAGCAGTAGGTACATCTAGAGAGAAACAGGTCTAAATGTAAGACTATATCAGTAGGTATATCTAGAGAGAAACAGGTCTAAATGTGAGACTATAGCAGTAGGTACATCTAGAGAGAAACAAGTCTAAATGTGAGACTACAGCAGTAGGTATATCTAGAGAGAAACAGGTCTAAATGTAAGACTATAGCAGTAGGTATATCTAGAGAGAAACAGGTCTAAATGTGAGACGACAGCAGTAGGTATATCTAGAGAGAAACAGGTCTAAATGTAAGACTATAGCAGTAGGTATATCTAGAGAGAAACAGGTCTAAATGTGAGACTATAGCGGTAGGTACATCTAGAGAGAAACAGGTCTAAATGTGAGACTATAGCAGTAGGTATATCTAGAGAGAAACAGGTCTAAATGTGAGACTATAGCAGTAGGTATATCTAGAGAGAAACAGGTCTAAATATAAGACTATAGCAGTAGATACATCTAGAGAGAAACAGGTCTAAATGCGAGACTACAGCAGTAGGTATATCTAGAGAGAAACAGTTCTAAATGTAAGACTATAACAGTAGGTATATCTAGAAAGAAACAGGTCTACATGTGAGACTATATCAGTAGGTACATCTAGAGAGAAACAGGTCTAAATGTAAGACTATAGCAGTAGGTACATCTAGAGAGAAACAGGTCTAAATGTAAGACTATAGCAGTAGGTACATCTAGAGAGAAACAGGTCTAAATGTAAGACTATAGCAGTAGGTACATCTAGAGAGAAACAGGTCTAAATGTAAGACTATAGCAGTAGGTACATCTAGAGAGAAACAGGTGTAAATGTGAGACTATATCAGTAGGTACATCTAAAGAGAACCAGGTCTAAATGTGAGACTATAGCAGTAGGTATATCTAGAGAGAAAGAGGTCTAAATGTGAGACTATAGCAGTAGGTATATCTAGAGAGATACAGGTCTAAATTTAAGACTATATCAATAGGTATATCTAGAGAGAAACAGGTCTAAATGTGAGACTACAGCAGTAGGTATATCTAGAGAGAAACAGGTCTAAATGTAAGACTATAACAGTAGGTATATCTAGAGAGAAACAGGTCTAAATGTGAGACTATAGTAGTAGGCATATCTAGAGAGAGACAGGTCTAAATGTGAGACTATAGCAGTAGGTATATCTAGAGAGAAACAGAACTAAATGTAAGACCATTGCAGTAGGTATATCTAGAGAGAAACAGGTCTAAATGTAAGACTATATCAGTAGGTATATCTAGAGAGAAATAGGTCTAAATGTGAGACTATAGCAGTAGGTATATCTAGAGAGAAACAGGTCTAAATGTAAGACCATTGCAGTAGGTATATCTAGAGAGAAACGGGTCTAAATGTAAGACTATATCAGTAGGTATATCTAGATTGAAATAGGTCTAAATGTGAGACTATAGTTGTAGGTATATCTAGAGAGAAACAGGTCTAAATGTAAGACTATAGCAGTAGGTATATCTAGAGAGAAACAGGTCTAAATGTGAGACTACAGCAGTAGGGATATCTAGAGAGAAACAGGTCTAAATGTGAGACTATAGCAGTAGGTACATCTAGAGAGAAACAGGTCTAAATGTGAGACTATAGCAGTAGGTATATCTAGAGAGAAACAGGTCTAAATGTAAGACCATTGCAGTAGGTATATCTAGAGAGAAACGGGTCTAAATGTAAGACTATATCAGTAGGTATATCTAGATAGAAATAGGTCTAAATGTGAGACTATAGCAGTAGGTATATCTAGAGGGAAACAGGTCTAAATGTAAGACTACAGCAGTAGGTATATCTAGAGAGAAACAGGTCTAAATGTAAGACTATAGCAGTAGGTATATCTAGAGAGAAACAGGTCTAAATGTGAGACTATAGCAGTAGGTACATCTAGAGAGAAACAGGTCTAAATGTGAGACTATAGCAGTAGGTATATCTAGAGAGAAACAGGTCTAAATGTAAGACCATTGCAGTAGGTATATCTAGAGAGAAACAGGTCTAAATGTAAGACTATATCAGTAGGTATATCTAGATTGAAATAGGTCTAAATGTGAGACTATAGTTGTAGGTATATCGAGAGAGAAACAGGTCTAAATGTAAGACTATAGCAGTAGGTATATCTAGAGAGAAACAGGTCTAAATGTAAGACTATAGCAGTAGGTATATCTAGAGAGAAACAGGTCTAAATGTGAGACTATTGCAGTAGGTACATCTAGAGAGAAACAGGTCTAAATGTGAGACTATAGCAGTAGGTATATCTAGAGAGAAACAGGTCTAAATGTGAGACTATAGCAGTAGGTATATCTAGAGAGAAACAGGTCTAAATGTGAGACTATAGCAGTAGGTATATCTAGAGAGAAACAGGTCTAAATGTGAGACTACAGCAGTAGGTATATCTAGAGAGAAACAGGTCTAAATGTGAGACTATAGCAGTAGGTATATCTAGAGAGAAGCAGGTCTAAATGTAAGACTATAGCAGCAGGTATATCTAGAGAGAAACGGGTCTAAATGTGAGACTATAGCAGTAGGTATATCTAGAGAGAAACAGGTCTAAATGTAAGACTATAGCAGTAGGTATATCTAGAGAGAAACAGGTCTAAATGTGAGACGACAGCAGTAGGTATATCTAGAGAGAAACAGGTCTAAATGTAAGACTATAGCAGTAGGTATATCTAGAGAGAAACAGGTCTAAATGTGAGACTATAGCGGTAGGTACATCTAGAGAGAAACAGGTCTAAATGTGAGACTATAGCAGTAGGTATATCTAGAGAGAAACAGGTCTAAATGTAAGACTATAGCAGTAGGTATATCTAGAGAGAAACAGGTCTAAATGTGAGACTATAGCAGTAGGTATATCTAGAGAGAAACAGGTTTAAATATAAGACTATAGCAGTAGGTATATCTAGAAAGAAACAGGTCTACATGTGAGACTATATCAGTAGGTACATCTAGAGAGAAACAGGTCTAAATGTGAGACTATAGCAGTAGGTACATCTAGAGAGAAACAGGTCTAAATGTAAGACTATAGCAGTAGGTACATCTAGAGAGAAACAGGTCTAAATGTAAGACTATAGCAGTAGGTACATCTAGAGAGAAACAGGTCTAAATGTAAGACTATAGCAGTAGGTACATCTAGAGAGAAACAGGTGTAAATGTGAGACTATATCAGTAGGTACATCTAAAGAGAACCAGGTCTAAATGTGAGACTATAGCAGTAGGTATATCTAGAGAGAAAGAGGTCTAAATGTGAGACTATAGCAGTAGGTATATCTAGAGAGATACAGGTCTAAATTTAAGACTATATCAATAGGTATATCTAGAGAGAAACAGGTCTAAATGTGAGACTACAGCAGTAGGTATATCTAGAGAGAAACAGGTCTAAATGTAATACTATAACAGTAGGTATATCTAGAGAGAAATAGGTCTAAATGTAAGACTATAGCAGTAGGTATATCTAGAGAGAAACAGGTCTAAATGTAAGACCATTGCAGTAGGTATATCTAGAGAGAAACGGGTCTAAATGTAAGACTATATCAGTAGGTATATCTAGATTGAAATAGGTCTAAATGTGAGACTATAGTTGTAGGTATATCTAGAGAGAAACAGGTCTAAATGTAAGACTATAGCAGTAGGTATATCTAGAGAGAAACAGGTCTAAATGTGAGACTACAGCAGTAGGGATATCTAGAGAGAAACAGGTCTAAATGTAATACTATAACAGTAGGTATATCTAGAGAGAAACAGGTCTAAATGTGAGACTATAGTAGTAGGCATATCTAGAGAGAGACAGGTCTAAATGTGAGACTATAGCAGTAGGTATATCTAGAGAGAAACAGAACTAAATGTAAGACCATTGCAGTAGGTATATCTAGAGAGAAACAGGTCTAAATGTAAGACTATATCAGTAGGTATATCTAGAGAGAAATAGGTCTAAATGTGAGACTATAGCAGTAGGTATATCTAGAGAGAAACAGGTCTAAATGTAAGACCATTGCAGTAGGTATATCTAGAGAGAAACGGGTCTAAATGTAAGACTATATCAGTAGGTATATCTAGATTGAAATAGGTCTAAATGTGAGATTATAGTTGTAGGTATATCTAGAGAGAAACAGGTCTAAATGTAAGACTATAGCAGTAGGTATATCTAGAGAGAAACAGGTCTAAATGTGAGACTACAGCAGTAGGGATATCTAGAGAGAAACAGGTCTAAATGTGAGACTATAGCAGTAGGTACATCTAGAGAGAAACAGGTCTAAATGTGAGACTATAGCAGTAGGTATATCTAGAGAGAAACAGGTCTAAATGTAAGACCATTGCAGTAGGTATATCTAGAGAGAAACGGGTCTAAATGTAAGACTATATCAGTAGGTATATCTAGAGAGAAATAGGTCTAAATGTGAGACTATAGCAGTAGGTATATCTAGAGAGAAACAGGTCTAAATGTAAGACCATTGCAGTAGGTATATCTAGAGAGAAACAGGTCTAAATGTAAGACTATATCAGTAGGTATATCTAGATTGAAATAGGTCTAAATGTGAGACTATAGTTGTAGGTATATCGAGAGAGAAACAGGTCTAAATGTAAGACTATAGCAGTAGGTATATCTAGAGAGAAACAGGTCTAAATGTAAGACTATAGCAGTAGGTATATCTAGAGAGAAACAGGTCTAAATGTGAGACTATAGCAGTAGGTACATCTAGAGAGAAACAGGTCTAAATGTGAGACTATAGCAGTAGGTATATCTAGAGAGAAACAGGTCTAAATGTAAGACCATTGCAGTAGGTATATCTAGAGAGAAACAGGTCTAAATGTAAGACTATATCAGTAGGTATATCTAGATTGAAATAGGTCTAAATGTGAGACTATAGTTGTAGGTATATCAAGAGAGAAACAGGTCTAAATGTAAGACTATAGCAGTAGGTATATCTAGAGAGAAACAGGTCTAAATGTAAGACTATAGCAGTAGGTATATCTAGAGAGAAACAGGTCTAAATGTGAGACTATAGCAGTAGGTACATCTAGAGAGAAACAGGTCTAAATGTGAGACTATAGCAGTAGGTATATCTAGAGAGAAACAGGTCTAAATGTAAGACCATTGCAGTAGGTATATCTAGAGAGAAACAGGTCTAAATGTGAGACTACAGCAGTAGGTATATCTAGAGAGAAACAGGTCTAAATGTGAGCCTATAGCAGTAGGTACATCTAGAGAGAAACAGGTCTAAATGTGAGACTATAGCAGTAGGTATATCTAGAGAGAAACAGGTCTAAATGTAAGACCATTGCAGTAGGTATATCTAGAGAGAAACAGGTCTAAATGTAAGACTATATCAGTAGGTATATCTAGATTGAAATAGGTCTAAATGTGAGACTATAGTTGTAGGTATATCAAGAGAGAAACAGGTCTAAATGTAAGACTATAGCAGTAGGTATATCTAGAGAGAAACAGGTCTAAATGTAAGACTATAGCAGTAGGTATATCTAGAGAGAAACAGGTCTAAATGTCAGACTATAGCAGTAGGTACATCTAGAGAGAAACAGGTCTAAATGTGAGACTACAGCAGTAGGTATATCTAGAGAGAAACAGGTCTAAATGTAAGACTATAGCAGTAGGTATATCTAGAGAGAAACAGATCTAAATGTGAGACGACAGCAGTAGGTATATCTAGAGAGAAACAGGTCTAAATATAAGACTATAGCAGTAGGTATATCTAGAGAGAAACGGGTCTAAATGTGAGACTATAGCGGTAGGTACATCTAGAGAGAAACAGGTCTAAATGTGAGACTATAGCAGTAGGTATATCTAGAGAGAAACAGGTCTAAATGTGAGACTATAGCAGTAGGTATATCTAGAGAGAAACAGGTCTAAATATAAGACTATAGCAGTAGATACATCTAGAGAGAAACAGGTCTAAATGTGAGACTACAGCAGTAGGTATATCTAGAGAGAAACAGGTCTAAATGTAAGACTATAACAGTAGGTATATCTAGAAAGAAAGAGGTCTAAATGTGAGACTATAGCAGTAGGTACATCTAGAGAGAAACAGGTCTAAATGTGAGACTACAGCAGTAGGTATATCTAGAGAGAAACAGGTCTAAATGTGAGACGACAGCAGTAGGTATATCTAGAGAGAAACAGGTCTAAATGTAAGACCATTGCAGTAGGTATATCTAGAGAGAAACAGGTCTAAATGTAAGACTATATCAGTAGGTATATCTAGATTGAAATAGGTCTAAATGTGAGACTATAGTTGTAGGTATATCAAGAGAGAAACAGGTCTAAATGTAAGACTATAGCAGTAGGTATATCTAGAGAGAAACAGGTCTAAATGTAAGACTATAGCAGTAGGTATATCTAGAGAGAAACAGGTCTAAATGTCAGACTATAGCAGTAGGTACATCTAGAGAGAAACAGGTCTAAATGTGAAACTACAGCAGTAGGTATATCTAGAGAGAAACGGGTCTAAATGTGAGACTATAGTTGTAGGTATATCAAGAGAGAAACAGGTCTAAATGTAAGACTATAGCAGTAGGTATATCTAGAGAGAAACAGGTCTAAATGTAAGACTATAGCAGTAGGTATATCTAGAGAGAAACAGGTCTAAATGTGAGACTGTAGCAGTAGGTACATCTAGAGAGAAACAGGTCTAAATGTAAGACTATATCAGTAGGTATATCTAGAGAGAAACAGGTCTAAATGTGAGACTATAGCAGTAGGTACATCTAGAGAGAAACAGGTCTAAATGTGAGACTACAGCAGTAGGTATATCTAGAGAGAAACAGGTCTAAATGTAAGACTATAGCAGTAGGTATATCTAGAGAGAAACAGGTCTAAATGTGAGACGACAGCAGTAGGTATATCTAGAGAGAAACAGGTCTAAATGTAAGACTATAGCAGTAGGTATATCTAGAAAGAAACAGGTCTAAATGTGAGACTATAGCGGTAGGTACATCTAGAGAGAAACAGGTCTAAATGTGAGACTATAGCAGTAGGTATATCTAGAGAGAAACAGGTCTAAATGTGAGACTATAGCAGTAGGTATATCTAGAGAGAAACAGGTCTAAATATAAGACTATAGCAGTAGATATATCTAGAGAGAAACAGGTCTAAATATAAGACTATAGCAGTAGATACATCTAGAGAGAAACAGGTCTAAATGTGAGACTACAGCAGTAGGTATATCTAGAGAGAAACAGGTCTAAATGTAAGACTATAGCAGTAGGTATATCTAGAGAGAAAGAGGTCTAAATGTGAGACTATAGCAGTAGGTATTTCTAAAGAGAGACAGGTCTAAATGTAAGACTATAGCAGTAGGTATATCTAGAGAGAAACAGGTCTAACTGTGAGACTACAGCAGTAGGTATATCTAGAGAGAAACCGGTCTAAATGTGAGACTATAGCAGTAGGTACATCTAGAGAGAAACAGGTCTAAATGTGAGACTATAGCAGTAGGTACATCTAGAGAGAAACAGGTCTAAATGTGAGACTATAGCAGTAGGTATATCTAGAGAGAAACAGGTCTAAATGTAAGAACATTGCAGTAGGTATATCTAGAGAGAAACAGGTCTAAATGTAAGACTATATCAGTAGGTATATCTAGAGAGAAATAGGTCTAAATGTGAGACTATAGCAGTAGGTATATCTAGAGAGAAACAGGTCTAAATGTAAGACCATTGCAGTAGGTATATCTAGAGAGAAACAGGTCTAAATGTCAGACTATATCAGTAGGTATATCTAGATTGAAATAGGTCTAAATGTGAGACTATAGTTGTAGGTATATCTAGAGAGAAACAGGTCTAAATGTAAGACTATAGCAGTAGGTATATCTAGAGAGAAACAGGTCTAAATGTGAGACTATAGCAGTAAATACATGTAGAGAGAAACAGGTCTAAATGTAAGACTATATCAGTAGGTATATCTAGAGAGAAACAGGTCTAAATGTAAGACTATATCAGTAGGTATATCTAGAGAGAAACAGGTCTAAATGTGAGACTATAGCAGTAGGTACATCTAGAGAGAAACAGGTCTAAATGTGAGACTACAGCAGTAGGTATATCTAGAGAGAAACAGGTCTAGATGTAAGACTATAGCAGTAGGTATATCTAGAGAGAAACAGGTCTAAATGTGAGACTATAGCAGTAGGTATATCTAGAGAGAAACAGGTCTAAATGTGAGACTACAGCAGTAGGGATATCTAGAGAGAAACAGGTCTAAATGTAAGACTATAGCAGTAGGTATATCTAGAGAGAAACAGGTCTAAATGTGAGACTACAGCAGTAGGTATATCTAGAGAGAAACAGGTCTAAATGTAAGAGTATATCAGTAGGTATATCTAGAGAGAAACAGGTCTAAATGTGAGACTATAGCAGTAGGTACATCTAGAGAGAAACAGGTCTAAATGTGAGACTACAGCAGTAGGTATATCTAGAGAGAAACAGGTCTAGATGTAAGACTATAGCAGTAGGTACATCTAGAGAGAAACAGGTCTAAATGTAAGACTATAGCAGTAGGTACATCTAGAGAGAAACAGGTCTAAATGTAAGACTATAGCAGTAGGTACATCTAGAGAGAAACAGGTCTAAATGTGAGACTATATCAGTAGGTACATCTAAAGAGAACCAGGTCTAAATGTGAGACTATAGCAGTAGGTATATCTAGAGAGAAAGAGGTCTAAATGTGAGACTATAGCAGTAGGTATATCTAGAGAGATACAGGTCTAAATGTAAGACTATATCAATAGGTATATCTAGAGAGAAACAGGTCTAAACGTGAGGCTACAGCAGTAGGTATATCTAGAGAGAAACAGGTCTAAATGTAAGACTATAACAGTAGGTATATCTAGAGAGAAAGAGGTCTAAATGTGAGACTATAGTAGTAGGCATATCTAGAGAGAGACAGGTCTAAATGTGAGACTATAGCAGTAGGTATATCTAGAGAGAAGCAGGTCTAAATGTAAGACTATAGCAGTAGGTATATCTAGAGAGAAACGGGTCTAAATGTGAGACTATAGCAGTAGGTATATCTAGAGAGAAACAGGTCTAAATGTGAGACTACAGCAGTAGGTATATCTAGAGAGAAACAGGTCTAAATGTAAGACTATAACAGTAGGTATATCTAGAGAGAAAGCGGTCTAAATGTGAGACTATAGCAGTAGGTATATCTAGAGAGAAACAGGTCTAAATGTGAGACTATAGCAGTAGGTATATCTAGAGAGAAGCAGGTCTAAATGTAAGACTATAGCAGTAGGTATATCTAGAGAGAAACGGGTCTAAATGTGAGACTATAGCAGTAGGTCTATCTAGAGAGAAACAGGTCTAAATGTGAGACTACAGCAGTAGGTATATCTAGAGAGAAACAGGTCTAAATGTGAGACTATAGCAGTAGGTACATCTAGAGAGAAACAGGTCTAAATGTGAGACGATAGCAGTAGGTATATCTAGAGAGAAACAGGTCTAAATGTAAGACCATTGCAGTAGGTATATCTAGAGAGAAACAGGTCTAAATGTAAGACTATATCAGTAGGTATATCTAGAGAGAAATAGGTCTAAATGTGAGACTATAGCAGTAGGTATATCTAGAGGGAAACAGGTCTAAATGTAAGACTATAGCAGTAGGTATATCTAGAGAGAAACAGGTCTAAATGTAAGACTATAGCAGTAGGTATATCTAGAGAGAAACAGGTCTAAATGTGAGACTATAGCAGTAGGTACATCTAGAGAGAAACAGGTCTAAATGTGAGACTATAGCAGTAGGTATATCTAGAGAGAAACAGGTCTAAATGTAAGACCATTGCAGTAGGTATATCTAGAGAGAAACAGGTCTAAATGTAAGACTATATCAGTAAGTATATCTAGATTGAAATAGGTCTAAATGTGAGACTATAGTTGTAGGTATATCGAGAGAAAAACAGGTCTAAATGTAAGACTATAGCAGTAGGTATATCTAGAGAGAAACAGGTCTAAATGTAAGACTATAGCAGTAGGTATATCTAGAGAGAAACAGGTCTAAATGTGAGACTATAGCAGTAGGTACATCTAGAGAGAAACAGGTCTAAATGTGAGACTACAGCACTAGGTATATCTAGAGAGAAACAGGTCTAAATGTAAGACTATAGCAGTAGGTATATCTAGAGAGAAACAGGTCTAAATATGAGACGACAGCAGTAGGTATATCTAGAGAGAAACAGGTCTAAATGTGAGACTACAGCAGTAGGTATATCTAGAGAGAAACAGGTCTAAATGTGAGACTATAGCGGTAGGTACATCTAGAGAGAAACAGGTCTAAATGTGAGACTATAGCAGTAGGTATATCTAGAGAGAAACAGGTCTAAAGTGAGACTATAGCAGTAGGTATATCTAGAGAGAAATAGGTCTAAATGTAAGACTATAGCAGTAGGTACATCTAGAGAGAAACAGGTCTAAATGTGAGACTACAGCAGTAGGTATATCTAGAGAGAAACAGGTCTAAATGTAAGACTATAACAGTAGGTATATCTAGAGAGAAAGAGGTCTAAATGTGAGACTATAGCAGTAGGTATATCTAGAGAGAGACAGGTCTAAATGTGAGACTATAGCAGTAGGTATATCTAGAGAGAAACAGGTCTAAATGTGAGACTATAGCAGTAGGTACATCTAGAGAGAAACAGGTCTAAATGTAAGACTATAGCAGTAGGTACATCTAGAGAGAAACAGGTCTAAATGTGAGACTATATCAGTAGGTACATCTAAAGAGAACCAGGTCTAAATGTGAGACTATAGCAGTAGGTATATCTAGAGAGAAAGAGGTCTAAATGTGAGACTATAGCAGTAGGTATATCTAGAGAGATACAGGTCTAAATGTAAGACTATATCAATAGGTATATCTAGAGAGAAACAGGTCTAAATGTGAGACTACAGCAGTAGGTATATCTAGAGAGAAACAGGTCTAAATGTAAGACTATAGCAGTAGGTATATCTAGAGAGAAACAGGTCTAAATGTGAGACTACAGCAGTAGGTATATCTAGAGAGAAACAGGTCTAAATGTAAGACTATAGCAGTAGGTACATCTAGAGAGAAACAGGTCTAAATGTGAGACTATAGCAGTAGGTATATCTAGAGAGAAACAGGTCTAAATGTAAGACCATTGCAGTAGGTATATCTAGAGAGAAACAGGTCTAAATGTAAGACTATATCAGTAAGTATATCTAGATTGAAATAGGTCTAAATGTGAGACTATAGTTGTAGGTATATCGAGAGAGAAACAGGTCTAAATGTAAGACTATAGCAGTAGGTATATCTAGAGAGAAACAGGTCTAAATGTAAGACTATAGCAGTAGGTATATCTAGAGAGAAACAGGTCTAAATGTGAGACTATAGCAGTAGGTACATCTAGAGAGAAACAGGTCTAAATGTAAGACTATATCAGTAGGTATATCTAGAGAGAAACAGGTCTAAATGTGAGACTATAGCAGTAGGTACATCTAGAGAGAAACAGGTCTAAATGTGAGACTACAGCAGTAGGTATATCTAGAGAGAAACAGGTCTAAATGTAAGACTATAGCAGTAGGTATATCTAGAGAGAAACAGGTCTAAATATGAGACGACAGCAGTAGGTATATCTAGAGAGAAACAGGTATAAATGTAAGACTATAGCAGTAGGTATATCTAGAGAGAAACAGGTCTAAATGTGAGACTATAGCGGTAGGTACATCTAGAGAGAAACAGGTCTAAATGTGAGACTATAACAGTAGGTATATCTAGAGAGAAACAGGTCTAAATGTGAGACTATAGCAGTAGGTATATCTAGAGAGAAACAGGTCTAAATATAAGACTATAGCAGTAGATACATCTAGAGAGAAACAGGTCTAAATGTGAGACTACAGCAGTAGGTATATCTAGAGAGAAACAGGTCTAAATGTAAGACTATAACAGTAGGTATATCTAGAAAGAAAGAGGTCTAAATGTGAGACTATAGCAGTAGGTATATCTAGAGAGAGACAGGTCTAAATGTAAGACTATAGCAGTAGGTATATCTAGAGAGAAACAGGTCTAACTGTGAGACTACAGCAGTAGGTATATCTAGAGAGAAACCGGTCTAAATGTGAGACTATAGCAGTAGGTACATCTAGAGAGAAACAGGTCTAAATGTGAGACTATAGCAGTAGGTACATCTAGAGAGAAACAGGTCTAAATGTGAGACTATAGCAGTAGGTATATCTAGAGAGAAACAGGTCTAAATGTAAGAACATTGCAGTAGGTATATCTAGAGAGAAACAGGTCTAAATGTAAGACTATATCAGTAGGTATATCTAGAGAGAAATAGGTCTAAATGTGAGACTATAGCAGTAGGTATATCTAGAGAGAAACAGGTCTAAATGTAAGACCATTGCAGTAGGTATATCTAGAGAGAAACAGGTCTAAATGTCAGACTATATCAGTAGGTATATCTAGATTGAAATAGGTCTAAATGTGAGACTATAGTTGTAGGTATATCTAGAGAGAAACAGGTCTAAATGTAAGAACATTGCAGTAGGTATATCTAGAGAGAAACAGGTCTAAATGTAAGACTATATCAGTAGGTATATCTAGAGAGAAATAGGTCTAAATGTGAGACCATTGCAGTAGGTATATCTAGAGAGAAACAGGTCTAAATGTCAGACTATATCAGTAGGTATATCTAGATTGAAATAGGTCTAAATGTGAGACTATAGTTGTAGGTATATCTAGAGAGAAACAGGTCTAAATGTAAGACTATAGCAGTAGGTATATCTAGAGAGAAACAGGTCTAAATGTGAGACTATAGCAGTAGGTACATCTAGAGAGAAACAGGTCTAAATGTAAGACTATATCAGTAGGTATATCTAGAGAGAAACAGGTCTAAATGTAAGACTATATCAGTAGGTATATCTAGAGAGAAACAGGTCTAAATGTGAGACTATAGCAGTAGGTACATCTAGAGAGAAACAGGTCTAAATGTGAGACTACAGCAGTAGGTATATCTAGAGAGAAACAGGTCTAGATGTAAGACTATAGCAGTAGGTATATCTAGAGAGAAACAGGTCTAAATGTGAGACTACAGCAGTAGGTATATCTAGAGAGAAACAGGTCTAAATGTGAGACTACAGCAGTAGGTATATCTAGAGAGAAACAGGTCTAAATGTGAGACTACAGCAGTAGGTATATCTAGAGAGAAACAGGTCTAAATGTGAGACTATAGCGGTAGGTATATCTAGAGAGATACAGGACTAAATGTAAGACTATAGCAGTAGGTATATCTAGAGAGATACAGGACTAAATGTAAGACTATATCAATAGGTATATCTAGAGAGAAACGGGTCTAAATGTGAGACTATAGCAGTAGGTATATCTAGAGAGAAACAGGTCTAAATGTGAGACTACAGCAGTAGGTATATCTAGAGAGAAAGAGGTCTAAATGTGAGACTATAGCAGTAGGTATATCTAGTGAGAAACAGGTCTAAATGTAAGACTATAACAGTAGGTATATCTAGAGAGAAACAGGTCTAAATGTGAGACTATAGCAGTAGGTACATCTAGAGAGAAACGGGTCTAAATGTAAGACTATATCAGTAGGTATATCTAGAGAGAAACAGTTCTAAATGTAAGACAATTGCAGTAGGTATATCTAGAGAGAAACAGGTCTAAATGTAAGACTATATCAGTAGGTATATCTAGAGAGAAATAGGTCTAAATGTGAGACTATAGCAGTAGGTATATCTAGAGAGAAACAGGTCTAAATGTAAGACTATATCAGTAGGTATATCTACAGAGAAACAGGTCTAAATGTGAGACTATAGCAGTAGGTACATCTAGAGAGAAACAGGTCTAAATGTAAGACAATTGCAGTAGGTATATCTAGAGAGAAACAGGTCTAAATGTAAGACTATATCAGTAAGTATATCTAGAGAGAAACAGGTCTAAATGTGAGACTATAGCAGTAGGTACATCTAGAGAGAAACAGGTCTAAATGTGAGACTACAGCAGTAGGTATATCTAGAGAGAAACAGGTCTAAATGTGAGACTACAGCAGTAGGTATATCTAGAGAGAAACAGGTCTAAATGTAAGACTATAGCAGTAGGTATATCTAGAGAGAAACAGGTCTAAATGTGAGACTATAGCGGTAGGTACATCTAGAGAGAAACAGGTCTAAATGTGAGACTATAGCAGTAGGTATATCTAGAGAGAAACAGGTCTAAAGTGAGACTATAGCAGTAGGTATATCTAGAGAGAAACAGGTCTAAATGTAAGACTATAACAGTAGGTACATCTAGAGAGAAACAGGTCTAAATGTGAGACTACAGCAGTAGGTATATCTAGAGAGAAACAGGTCTAAATGTAAGACTATAGCAGTAGGTATATCTAGAGAGAAACAGGTCTAACTGTGAGACTACAGCAGTAGGTATATCTAGAGAGAAACCGGTCTAAATGTGAGACTATAGCAGTAGGTACATCTAGAGAGAAACAGGTCTAAATGTGAGACTATAGCAGTAGGTACATCTAGAGAGAAACAGGTCTAAATCTGAGACTATAGCAGTAGGTATATCTAGAGAGAAACAGGTCTAAATGTAAGACAATTGCAGTAGGTATATCTAGAGAGAAACAGGTCTAAATGTAAGACTATATCAGTAGGTATATCTAGAGAGAAATAGGTCTAAATGTGAGACTATAGCAGTAGGTATATCTAGAGAGAAACAGGTCTAAATGTAAGACTATATCAGTAGGTATATCTACAGAGAAACAGGTCTAAATGTGAGACTATAGCAGTAGGTACATCTAGAGAGAAACAGGTCTAAATGTGAGACTACAGTAGTAGGTATATCTAGAGAGAAACAGGTCTAAATGTAAGACTATAGCAGTAGGTATATCTAGAGAGAAACAGGTCTAAATGTGAGACTATAGCGGTAGGTATATCTAGAGAGATACAGGACTAAATGTAAGACTATAGCAGTAGGTATATCTAGAGAGATACAGGACTAAATGTAAGACTATATCAATAGGTATATCTAGAGAGAAACGGGTCTAAATGTGAGACTATAGCAGTAGGTATATCTAGAGAGAAACAGGTCTAAATGTGAGACTACAGCAGTAGGTATATCTAGAGAGAAAGAGGTCTAAATGTGAGACTATAGCAGTAGGTATATCTAGTGAGAAACAGGTCTAAATGTAAGACTATAACAGTAGGTATATCTAGAGAGAAAGAGGTCTAAATGTGAGACTATAGTAGTAGGTATATCTAGAGAGAGACAGGTCTAAATGTGAGACTATAGCAGTAGGTATATCTAGAGAGAAGCAGGTCTAAATGTAAGACTATAGCAGTAGGTATATCTAGAGAGAAACGGGTCTAAATGTGAGACTATAGCAGTAGGTATATCTAGAGAGAAACAGGTCTAAATGTGAGACTACAGTAGTAGGTATATCTAGAGAGAAAGAGGTCTAAATGTGAGACTATAGCAGTAGGTATATCTAGTGAGAAACAGGTCTAAATGTAAGACCATTACAGTAGGTATATCTAGAGAGAAACAGGTCTAAATGTAAGACTATATCAATAGGTATATCTAGAGAGAAATAGGTCTAAATGTGAGACTATAGCTGTAGGTATATCTAGAGAGAAACAGGTCTAAATGTAAGACTATAGCAGTAGGTATATCTAGAGAGAAACAGGTCTAACCGTGAGACTACAGCAGTAGGTATATCTAGAGAGAAACAGGTCTAAATGTGAGACTATAGCAGTAGGTACATCTAGAGAGAAACAGGTCTAAATGTGAGACTACAGCAGTAGGTATATCTAGAGAGAAACAGGTCTAAATGTAAGACTATAGCAGTAGGTATATCTAGAGAGAAACAGGTCTAAATATGAGACGACAGCAGTAGGTATATCTAGAGAGAAACAGGTATAAATGTAAGACTATAGCAGTAGGTATATCTAGAGAGAAACAGGTCTAAATGTGAGACTATAGCGGTAGGTACATCTAGAGAGAAACAGGTCTAAATGTGAGACTATAGCAGTAGGTATATCTAGAGAGAAACAGGTCTAAATGTGAGACTATAGCAGTAGGTATATCTCGAGAGAAACAGGTCTAAATGTAAGACTATATCAGTAGGTATATCTAGATTGAAATAGGTCTAAATGTGAGACTATAGTTGTAGGTATATCTAGAGAGAAACAGGTCTAAATGTAAGACTATAGCAGTAGGTATATCTAGAGAGAAACAGGTCTAAATGTGAGACTACAGCAGTAGGTATATCTAGAGAGAAACAGGTCTAAATGTAAGACTATAGCAGTAGGTACATCTAGAGAGAAACAGGTCTACATGTGAGACTATATCAGTAGGTACATCTAGAGAGAAACAGGTCTAAATGTAAGACTATAGCAGTAGGTACATCTAGAGAGAAACAGGTCTAAATGTAAGACTATAGCAGTAGGTACATCTAGAGAGAAACAGGTCTAAATGTAAGACTATAGCAGTAGGTACATCTAGAGAGAAACAGGTCTAAATGTGAGACTATATCAGTAGGTACATCTAAAGAGAACCAGGTCTAAATGTGAGACTATAGCAGTAGGTATATCTAGAGAGAAAGAGGTCTAAATGTGAGACTATAGCAGTAGGTATATCTAGAGAGATACAGGTCTAAATGTAAGACTATATCAATAGGTATATCTAGAGAGAAACAGGTCTAAATGTGAGACTACAGCAGTAGGTATATCTAGAGAGAAACAGGTCTAAATGTAAGACTATAGCAGTAGGTATATCTAGAGAGAAACAGGTCTAAATGTGAGACTATAGCAGTAGGTACATCTAGAGAGAAACAGGTCTAAATGTGAGACTATAGCAGTAGGTATATCTAGAGAGAAACAGGTCTAAATGTAAGACCATTGCAGTAGGTATATCTAGAGAGAAACAGGTCTAAATGTAAGACTATATCAGTAAGTATATCTAGATTGAAATAGGTCTAAATGTGAGACTATAGTTGTAGGTATATCGAGAGAGAAACAGGTCTAAATGTAAGACTATAGCAGTAGGTATATCTAGAGAGAAACAGGTCTAAATGTAAGACTATAGCAGTAGGTATATCTAGAGAGAAACAGGTCTAAATGTGAGACTATAGCAGTAGGTACATCTAGAGAGAAACAGGTCTAAATGTAAGACTATATCAGTAGGTATATCTAGAGAGAAACAGGTCTAAATGTGAGACTATAGCAGTAGGTACATCTAGAGAGAAACAGGTCTAAATGTGAGACTACAGCAGTAGGTATATCTAGAGAGAAACAGGTCTAAATGTAAGACTATAGCAGTAGGTATATCTAGAGAGAAACAGGTCTAAATATGAGACGACAGCAGTAGGTATATCTAGAGAGAAACAGGTATAAATGTAAGACTATAGCAGTAGGTATATCTAGAGAGAAACAGGTCTAAATGTGAGACTATAGCGGTAGGTACATCTAGAGAGAAACAGGTCTAAATGTGAGACTATAGCAGTAGGTATATCTAGAGAGAAACAGGTCTAAATGTGAGACTATAGCAGTAGGTATATCTAGAGAGAAACAGGTCTAAATATAAGACTATAGCAGTAGATACATCTAGAGAGAAACAGGTCTAAATGTGAGACTACAGCAGTAGGTATATCTAGAGAGAAACAGGTCTAAATGTAAGACTATAACAGTAGGTATATCTAGAAAGAAAGAGGTCTAAATGTGAGACTATAGCAGTAGGTATATCTAGAGAGAGACAGGTCTAAATGTAAGACTATAGCAGTAGGTATATCTAGAGAGAAACAGGTCTAACTGTGAGACTACAGCAGTAGGTATATCTAGAGAGAAACCGGTCTAAATGTGAGACTATAGCAGTAGGTACATCTAGAGAGAAACAGGTCTAAATGTGAGACTATAGCAGTAGGTACATCTAGGGAGAAACAGGTCTAAATGTGAGACTATAGCAGTAGGTATATCTAGAGAGAAACAGGTCTAAATGTAAGAACATTGCAGTAGGTATATCTAGAGAGAAACAGGTCTAAATGTAAGACTATATCAGTAGGTATATCTAGAGAGAAATAGGTCTAAATGTGAGACTATAGTTGTAGGTATATCTAGAGAGAAACAGGTCTAAATGTAAGACTATAGCAGTAGGTATATCTAGAGAGAAACAGGTCTAAATGTGAGACTATAGCAGTAGGTACATCTAGAGAGAAAGAGGTCTAAATGTAAGACTATATCAGTAGGTATATCTAGAGAGAAACAGGTCTAAATGTAAGACTATATCAGTAGGTATATCTAGAGAGAAACAGGTCTAAATGTAAGACTATAGCAGTAGGAATATCTAGAGAGAAACGGGTCTAAATGTAAGACCATTGCAGTAGGTATATCTAGAGAGAAACAGGTCTAAATGTAAGACTATATCAGTAGGTATATCTAGAGAGAAACGGGTCTAAATGTGAGGCTATAGCAGTAGGTATATCTTGTGAGAAACGGGTCTAAATGTAAGACCATTACAGTAGGTATATCTAGAGAGAAACAGGTCTAAATGTAAGACTATATCAATAGGTATATCTAGAGAGAAATAGGTCTAAATGTGAGACTATAGCTGTAGGTATATCTAGAGAGAAACAGGTCTAAATGTAAGACTATAGCAGTAGGTATATCTAGAGAGAAACAGGTCTAACTGTGAGACTACAGCAGTAGGTATATCTAGAGAGAAACCGGTCTAAATGTGAGACTATAGCAGTAGGTACATCTAGAGAGAAACGGGTCTAAAGGTGAGACTATAGCAGTAGGTACATCTAGAGAGAAACAGGTCTAAATGTGAGACTATAGCAGTAGGTATATCTAGAGAGAAACAGGTCTAAATGTAAGACCATTGCAGTAGGTATATCTAGAGAGAAACAGGTCTAAATGTAAGACTATATCAGTAGGTATATCTAGAGAGAAATAGGTCTAAATGTGAGACTATAGCAGTAGGTATATCTAGAGAGAAACAGGTCTAAATGTAAGACCATTGTAGTAGGTATATCTAGAGAGAAACAGGTCTAAATGTAAGACTATATCAGTAGGTATATCTAGATTGAAATAGGTCTAAATGTGAGACTATAGTTGTAGGTATATCTAGAGAGAAACAGGTCTAAATGTAAGACTATAGCAGTAGGTATATCTAGAGAGAAACAGGTCTAAATGTGAGACTATAGCAGTAGGTACATCTAGAGAGAAACAGGTCTAAATGTAAGACTATATCAGTAGGTATATCTAGAGAGAAACAGTTCTAAATGTAAGACTATATCAGTAAGTATATCTAGAGAGAAACAGGTCTAAATGTGAGACTATAGCAGTAGGTACATCTAGAGAGAAACAGGTCTAAATGTGAGACTACAGCAGTAGGTATATCTAGAGAGAAACAGGTCTAAATGTAAGACTATAGCAGTAGGTATATCTAGAGAGAAACAGGTCTAAATGTGAGACTACAGCAGTAGGTATATCTAGAGAGAAACAGGTCTAAATGTAAGACTATATCAGTAGGTATATCTAGAGAGAAACAGGTCTAAATGTGAGACTATAGCAGTAGGTACATCTAGAGAGAAACAGGTCTAAATGTGAGACTACAGCAGTAGGTATATCTAGAGAGAAACAGGTCTAGATGTAAGACTATAGCAGTAGGTATATCTAAAGAGAAACAGGTCTAAATGTGAGACTACAGCAGTAGGTATATCTAGAGAGAAACAGGTCTAAATGTAAGACTATAGCAGTAGGTATATCTAGAGAGAAACAGGTCTAAATGTGAGACTATAGCGGTAGGTACATCTAGAGAGAAACAGGTCTAAATGTGAGACTATAGCAGTAGGTATATCTAGAGAGAAACAGGTCTAAAGTGAGACTATAGCAGTAGGTATATCTAGAGAGAAATAGGTCTAAATGTAAGACTATAGCAGTAGGTACATCTAGAGAGAAACAGGTCTAAATGTGAGACTACAGCAGTAGGTATATCTAGAGAGAAACAGGTCTAAATGTGAGACTATATCAGTAGGTATATCTAGAGAGAAACAGGTCTAAATGTAAGACCATTGCAGTAGGTATATCTAGAGAGAAACGGGTCTAAATGTAATACTATAGCAGTAGGTATATCTAGAGAGAAACAGGTCTAAATGTGAGACTACAGCAGTAGGTATATCTAGAGAGAAACAGGTCTAAATGTGAGACTATAGCAGTAGGTACATCTAGAGAGAAACGGGTCTAAATGTAAGACCATTACAGTAGGTATATCTAGAGAGAAACAGGTCTAATTGTGAGACTATAGCAGTAGGTATATCTAGAGAGAAACAGGTCTAAATGTAAGAACATTGCAGTAGGTATATCTAGAGAGAAACAGGTCTAAATGTAAGACCATTGCAGTAGGTACATCTAGAGAGAAACAGGTCTAAATGTGAGACTATAGCAGTAGGTATATCTAGAGAGAAACAGGTCTAAATGTAAGAACATTGCAGTAGGTATATCTAGAGAGAAACAGGTCTAAATGTAAGACTATATCAGTAGGTATATCTAGAGAGAAATAGGTCTAAATGTGAGACTATAGCAGTAGGTATATCTAGAGAGAAACAGGTCTAAATGTAAGACCATTGCAGTAGGTATATCTAGAGAGAAACAGGTCTAAATGTCAGACTATATCAGTAGGTATATCTAGATTGAAATAGGTCTAAATGTGAGACTATAGTTGTAGGTATATCTAGAGAGAAACAGGTCTAAATGTAAGACTATAGCAGTAGGTATATCTAGAGAGAAACAGGTCTAAATGTGAGACTATAGCAGTAAATACATGTAGAGAGAAACAGGTCTAAATGTAAGACTATATCAGTAGGTATATCTAGAGAGAAACAGGTCTAAATGTAAGACTATATCAGTAGGTATATCTAGAGAGAAACAGGTCTAAATGTGAGACTATAGCAGTAGGTACATCTAGAGAGAAACAGGTCTAAATGTGAGACTACAGCAGTAGGTATATCTAGAGAGAAACAGGTCTAGATGTAAGACTATAGCAGTAGGTATATCTAGAGAGAAACAGGTCTAAATGTGAGACTATAGCAGTAGGTATATCTAGAGAGAAACAGGTCTAAAGTGAGACTATAGCAGTAGGTATATCTAGAGAGAAACAGGTCTAAATGTAAGACTATAGCAGTAGGTACATCTAGAGAGAAACAGGTCTAAATGTGAGACTACAGCAGTAGGTATATCTAGAGAGAAACAGGTCTAAATGTAAGACTATAACAGTAGGTATATCTAGAGAGAAACAGGTCTAAATGTAAGACTATAGCAGTAGGTACATCTAGAGAGAAACAGGTCTAAATGTGAGACTACAGCAGTAGGTATATCTAGAGAGAAACAGGTCTAAATGTAAGACTATAACAGTAGGTATATCTAGAGAGAAACAGGTCTAAATGTGAGACTACAGCAGTAGGGATATCTAGAGAGAAACAGGTCTAAATGTAAGACTATAGCAGTAGGTATATCTAGAGAGAAACAGGTCTAAATGTGAGACTACAGCAGTAGGTATATCTAGAGAGAAACAGGTCTAAATGTAAGAGTATATCAGTAGGTATATCTAGAGAGAAACAGGTCTAAATGTGAGACTATAGCAGTAGGTACATCTAGAGAGAAACAGGTCTAAATGTGAGACTACAGCAGTAGGTATATCTAGAGAGAAACAGGTCTAGATGTAAGACTATAGCAGTAGGTACATCTAGAGAGAAACAGGTCTAAATGTAAGACTATAGCAGTAGGTACATCTAGAGAGAAACAGGTCTAAATGTAAGACTATAGCAGTAGGTACATCTAGAGAGAAACAGGTCTAAATGTGAGACTATATCAGTAGGTACATCTAAAGAGAACCAGGTCTAAATGTGAGACTATAGCAGTAGGTATATCTAGAGAGAAAGAGGTCTAAATGTGAGACTATAGCAGTAGGTATATCTAGAGAGATACAGGTCTAAATGTAAGACTATATCAATAGGTATATCTAGAGAGAAACAGGTCTAAACGTGAGGCTACAGCAGTAGGTATATCTAGAGAGAAACAGGTCTAAATGTAAGACTATAACAGTAGGTATATCTAGAGAGAAAGAGGTCTAAATGTGAGACTATAGTAGTAGGCATATCTAGAGAGAGACAGGTCTAAATGTGAGACTATAGCAGTAGGTATATCTAGAGAGAAGCAGGTCTAAATGTAAGACTATAGCAGTAGGTATATCTAGAGAGAAACGGGTCTAAATGTGAGACTATAGCAGTAGGTATATCTAGAGAGAAACAGGTCTAAATGTGAGACTACAGCAGTAGGTATATCTAGAGAGAAACAGGTCTAAATGTAAGACTATAACAGTAGGTATATCTAGAGAGAAAGCGGTCTAAATGTGAGACTATAGCAGTAGGTATATCTAGAGAGAAACAGGTCTAAATGTGAGACTATAGCAGTAGGTATATCTAGAGAGAAGCAGGTCTAAATGTAAGACTATAGCAGTAGGTATATCTAGAGAGAAACGGGTCTAAATGTGAGACTATAGCAGTAGGTCTATCTAGAGAGAAACAGGTCTAAATGTGAGACTACAGCAGTAGGTATATCTAGAGAGAAACAGGTCTAAATGTGAGACTATAGCAGTAGGTACATCTAGAGAGAAACAGGTCTAAATGTGAGACGATAGCAGTAGGTATATCTAGAGAGAAACAGGTCTAAATGTAAGACCATTGCAGTAGGTATATCTAGAGAGAAACAGGTCTAAATGTAAGACTATATCAGTAGGTATATCTAGAGAGAAATAGGTCTAAATGTGAGACTATAGCAGTAGGTATATCTAGAGGGAAACAGGTCTAAATGTAAGACTATAGCAGTAGGTATATCTAGAGAGAAACAGGTCTAAATGTAAGACTATAGCAGTAGGTATATCTAGAGAGAAACAGGTCTAAATGTGAGACTATAGCAGTAGGTACATCTAGAGAGAAACAGGTCTAAATGTGAGACTATAGCAGTAGGTATATCTAGAGAGAAACAGGTCTAAATGTAAGACCATTGCAGTAGGTATATCTAGAGAGAAACAGGTCTAAATGTAAGACTATATCAGTAAGTATATCTAGATTGAAATAGGTCTAAATGTGAGACTATAGTTGTAGGTATATCGAGAGAAAAACAGGTCTAAATGTAAGACTATAGCAGTAGGTATATCTAGAGAGAAACAGGTCTAAATGTAAGACTATAGCAGTAGGTATATCTAGAGAGAAACAGGTCTAAATGTGAGACTATAGCAGTAGGTACATCTAGAGAGAAACAGGTCTAAATGTGAGACTACAGCACTAGGTATATCTAGAGAGAAACAGGTCTAAATGTAAGACTATAGCAGTAGGTATATCTAGAGAGAAACAGGTCTAAATATGAGACGACAGCAGTAGGTATATCTAGAGAGAAACAGGTCTAAATGTGAGACTACAGCAGTAGGTATATCTAGAGAGAAACAGGTCTAAATGTGAGACTATAGCGGTAGGTACATCTAGAGAGAAACAGGTCTAAATGTGAGACTATAGCAGTAGGTATATCTAGAGAGAAACAGGTCTAAAGTGAGACTATAGCAGTAGGTATATCTAGAGAGAAATAGGTCTAAATGTAAGACTATAGCAGTAGGTACATCTAGAGAGAAACAGGTCTAAATGTGAGACTACAGCAGTAGGTATATCTAGAGAGAAACAGGTCTAAATGTAAGACTATAACAGTAGGTATATCTAGAGAGAAAGAGGTCTAAATGTGAGACTATAGCAGTAGGTATATCTAGAGAGAGACAGGTCTAAATGTGAGACTATAGCAGTAGGTATATCTAGAGAGAAACAGGTCTAAATGTGAGACTATAGCAGTAGGTACATCTAGAGAGAAACAGGTCTAAATGTAAGACTATAGCAGTAGGTACATCTAGAGAGAAACAGGTCTAAATGTGAGACTATATCAGTAGGTACATCTAAAGAGAACCAGGTCTAAATGTGAGACTATAGCAGTAGGTATATCTAGAGAGAAAGAGGTCTAAATGTGAGACTATAGCAGTAGGTATATCTAGAGAGATACAGGTCTAAATGTAAGACTATATCAATAGGTATATCTAGAGAGAAACAGGTCTAAATGTGAGACTACAGCAGTAGGTATATCTAGAGAGAAACAGGTCTAAATGTAAGACTATAGCAGTAGGTATATCTAGAGAGAAACAGGTCTAAATGTGAGACTACAGCAGTAGGTATATCTAGAGAGAAACAGGTCTAAATGTAAGACTATAGCAGTAGGTACATCTAGAGAGAAACAGGTCTAAATGTGAGACTATAGCAGTAGGTATATCTAGAGAGAAACAGGTCTAAATGTAAGACCATTGCAGTAGGTATATCTAGAGAGAAACAGGTCTAAATGTAAGACTATATCAGTAAGTATATCTAGATTGAAATAGGTCTAAATGTGAGACTATAGTTGTAGGTATATCGAGAGAGAAACAGGTCTAAATGTAAGACTATAGCAGTAGGTATATCTAGAGAGAAACAGGTCTAAATGTAAGACTATAGCAGTAGGTATATCTAGAGAGAAACAGGTCTAAATGTGAGACTATAGCAGTAGGTACATCTAGAGAGAAACAGGTCTAAATGTAAGACTATATCAGTAGGTATATCTAGAGAGAAACAGGTCTAAATGTGAGACTATAGCAGTAGGTACATCTAGAGAGAAACAGGTCTAAATGTGAGACTACAGCAGTAGGTATATCTAGAGAGAAACAGGTCTAAATGTAAGACTATAGCAGTAGGTATATCTAGAGAGAAACAGGTCTAAATATGAGACGACAGCAGTAGGTATATCTAGAGAGAAACAGGTATAAATGTAAGACTATAGCAGTAGGTATATCTAGAGAGAAACAGGTCTAAATGTGAGACTATAGCGGTAGGTACATCTAGAGAGAAACAGGTCTAAATGTGAGACTATAACAGTAGGTATATCTAGAGAGAAACAGGTCTAAATGTGAGACTATAGCAGTAGGTATATCTAGAGAGAAACAGGTCTAAATATAAGACTATAGCAGTAGATACATCTAGAGAGAAACAGGTCTAAATGTGAGACTACAGCAGTAGGTATATCTAGAGAGAAACAGGTCTAAATGTAAGACTATAACAGTAGGTATATCTAGAAAGAAAGAGGTCTAAATGTGAGACTATAGCAGTAGGTATATCTAGAGAGAGACAGGTCTAAATGTAAGACTATAGCAGTAGGTATATCTAGAGAGAAACAGGTCTAACTGTGAGACTACAGCAGTAGGTATATCTAGAGAGAAACCGGTCTAAATGTGAGACTATAGCCGTAGGTACATCTAGAGAGAAACAGGTCTAAATGTGAGACTATAGCAGTAGGTACATCTAGAGAGAAACAGGTCTAAATGTGAGACTATAGCAGTAGGTATATCTAGAGAGAAACAGGTCTAAATGTAAGAACATTGCAGTAGGTATATCTAGAGAGAAACAGGTCTAAATGTAAGACTATATCAGTAGGTATATCTAGAGAGAAATAGGTCTAAATGTGAGACTATAGCAGTAGGTATATCTAGAGAGAAACAGGTCTAAATGTAAGACCATTGCAGTAGGTATATCTAGAGAGAAACAGGTCTAAATGTCAGACTATATCAGTAGGTATATCTAGATTGAAATAGGTCTAAATGTGAGACTATAGTTGTAGGTATATCTAGAGAGAAACAGGTCTAAATGTAAGAACATTGCAGTAGGTATATCTAGAGAGAAACAGGTCTAAATGTAAGACTATATCAGTAGGTATATCTAGAGAGAAATAGGTCTAAATGTGAGACCATTGCAGTAGGTATATCTAGAGAGAAACAGGTCTAAATGTCAGACTATATCAGTAGGTATATCTAGATTGAAATAGGTCTAAATGTGAGACTATAGTTGTAGGTATATCTAGAGAGAAACAGGTCTAAATGTAAGACTATAGCAGTAGGTATATCTAGAGAGAAACAGGTCTAAATGTGAGACTATAGCAGTAGGTACATCTAGAGAGAAACAGGTCTAAATGTAAGACTATATCAGTAGGTATATCTAGAGAGAAACAGGTCTAAATGTAAGACTATATCAGTAGGTATATCTAGAGAGAAACAGGTCTAAATGTGAGACTATAGCAGTAGGTACATCTAGAGAGAAACAGGTCTAAATGTGAGACTACAGCAGTAGGTATATCTAGAGAGAAACAGGTCTAGATGTAAGACTATAGCAGTAGGTATATCTAGAGAGAAACAGGTCTAAATGTGAGACTACAGCAGTAGGTATATCTAGAGAGAAACAGGTCTAAATGTGAGACTACAGCAGTAGGTATATCTAGAGAGAAACAGGTCTAAATGTGAGACTACAGCAGTAGGTATATCTAGAGAGAAACAGGTCTAAATGTGAGACTATAGCGGTAGGTATATCTAGAGAGATACAGGACTAAATGTAAGACTATAGCAGTAGGTATATCTAGAGAGATACAGGACTAAATGTAAGACTATATCAATAGGTATATCTAGAGAGAAACGGGTCTAAATGTGAGACTATAGCAGTAGGTATATCTAGAGAGAAACAGGTCTAAATGTGAGACTACAGCAGTAGGTATATCTAGAGAGAAAGAGGTCTAAATGTGAGACTATAGCAGTAGGTATATCTAGTGAGAAACAGGTCTAAATGTAAGACTATAACAGTAGGTATATCTAGAGAGAAACAGGTCTAAATGTGAGACTATAGCAGTAGGTACATCTAGAGAGAAACGGGTCTAAATGTAAGACTATATCAGTAGGTATATCTAGAGAGAAACAGTTCTAAATGTAAGACAATTGCAGTAGGTATATCTAGAGAGAAACAGGTCTAAATGTAAGACTATATCAGTAGGTATATCTAGAGAGAAATAGGTCTAAATGTGAGACTATAGCAGTAGGTATATCTAGAGAGAAACAGGTCTAAATGTAAGACTATATCAGTAGGTATATCTACAGAGAAACAGGTCTAAATGTGAGACTATAGCAGTAGGTACATCTAGAGAGAAACAGGTCTAAATGTAAGACAATTGCAGTAGGTATATCTAGAGAGAAACAGGTCTAAATGTAAGACTATATCAGTAAGTATATCTAGAGAGAAACAGGTCTAAATGTGAGACTATAGCAGTAGGTACATCTAGAGAGAAACAGGTCTAAATGTGAGACTACAGCAGTAGGTATATCTAGAGAGAAACAGGTCTAAATGTGAGACTACAGCAGTAGGTATATCTAGAGAGAAACAGGTCTAAATGTAAGACTATAGCAGTAGGTATATCTAGAGAGAAACAGGTCTAAATGTGAGACTATAGCGGTAGGTACATCTAGAGAGAAACAGGTCTAAATGTGAGACTATAGCAGTAGGTATATCTAGAGAGAAACAGGTCTAAAGTGAGACTATAGCAGTAGGTATATCTAGAGAGAAACAGGTCTAAATGTAAGACTATAACAGTAGGTACATCTAGAGAGAAACAGGTCTAAATGTGAGACTACAGCAGTAGGTATATCTAGAGAGAAACAGGTCTAAATGTAAGACTATAGCAGTAGGTATATCTAGAGAGAAACAGGTCTAACTGTGAGACTACAGCAGTAGGTATATCTAGAGAGAAACCGGTCTAAATGTGAGACTATAGCAGTAGGTACATCTAGAGAGAAACAGGTCTAAATGTGAGACTATAGCAGTAGGTACATCTAGAGAGAAACAGGTCTAAATCTGAGACTATAGCAGTAGGTATATCTAGAGAGAAACAGGTCTAAATGTAAGACAATTGCAGTAGGTATATCTAGAGAGAAACAGGTCTAAATGTAAGACTATATCAGTAGGTATATCTAGAGAGAAATAGGTCTAAATGTGAGACTATAGCAGTAGGTATATCTAGAGAGAAACAGGTCTAAATGTAAGACTATATCAGTAGGTATATCTACAGAGAAACAGGTCTAAATGTGAGACTATAGCAGTAGGTACATCTAGAGAGAAACAGGTCTAAATGTGAGACTACAGTAGTAGGTATATCTAGAGAGAAACAGGTCTAAATGTAAGACTATAGCAGTAGGTATATCTAGAGAGAAACAGGTCTAAATGTGAGACTATAGCGGTAGGTATATCTAGAGAGATACAGGACTAAATGTAAGACTATAGCAGTAGGTATATCTAGAGAGATACAGGACTAAATGTAAGACTATATCAATAGGTATATCTAGAGAGAAACGGGTCTAAATGTGAGACTATAGCAGTAGGTATATCTAGAGAGAAACAGGTCTAAATGTGAGACTACAGCAGTAGGTATATCTAGAGAGAAAGAGGTCTAAATGTGAGACTATAGCAGTAGGTATATCTAGTGAGAAACAGGTCTAAATGTAAGACTATAACAGTAGGTATATCTAGAGAGAAAGAGGTCTAAATGTGAGACTATAGTAGTAGGTATATCTAGAGAGAGACAGGTCTAAATGTGAGACTATAGCAGTAGGTATATCTAGAGAGAAGCAGGTCTAAATGTAAGACTATAGCAGTAGGTATATCTAGAGAGAAACGGGTCTAAATGTGAGACTATAGCAGTAGGTATATCTAGAGAGAAACAGGTCTAAATGTGAGACTACAGTAGTAGGTATATCTAGAGAGAAAGAGGTCTAAATGTGAGACTATAGCAGTAGGTATATCTAGTGAGAAACAGGTCTAAATGTAAGACCATTACAGTAGGTATATCTAGAGAGAAACAGGTCTAAATGTAAGACTATATCAATAGGTATATCTAGAGAGAAATAGGTCTAAATGTGAGACTATAGCTGTAGGTATATCTAGAGAGAAACAGGTCTAAATGTAAGACTATAGCAGTAGGTATATCTAGAGAGAAACAGGTCTAACCGTGAGACTACAGCAGTAGGTATATCTAGAGAGAAACCGGTCTAAATGTGAGACTATAGCAGTAGGTACATCTAGAGAGAAACAGGTCTAAATGTGAGACTATAGCAGTAGGTATATCTAGAGAGAAACAGGTCTAAATGTAAGACCATTGCAGTAGGTATATCTAGAGAGAAACAGGTCTAAATGTAAGACTATATCAGTAGGTATATCTAGAGAGAAATAGGTCTAAATGTGAGACTATAGCAGTAGGTATATCTCGAGAGAAACAGGTCTAAATGTAAGACTATATCAGTAGGTATATCTAGATTGAAATAGGTCTAAATGTGAGACTATAGTTGTAGGTATATCTAGAGAGAAACAGGTCTAAATGTAAGACTATAGCAGTAGGTATATCTAGAGAGAAACAGGTCTAAATGTGAGACTACAGCAGTAGGTATATCTAGAGAGAAACAGGTCTAAATGTAAGACTATAGCAGTAGGTACATCTAGAGAGAAACAGGTCTACATGTGAGACTATATCAGTAGGTACATCTAGAGAGAAACAGGTCTAAATGTAAGACTATAGCAGTAGGTACATCTAGAGAGAAACAGGTCTAAATGTAAGACTATAGCAGTAGGTACATCTAGAGAGAAACAGGTCTAAATGTAAGACTATAGCAGTAGGTACATCTAGAGAGAAACAGGTCTAAATGTGAGACTATATCAGTAGGTACATCTAAAGAGAACCAGGTCTAAATGTGAGACTATAGCAGTAGGTATATCTAGAGAGAAAGAGGTCTAAATGTGAGACTATAGCAGTAGGTATATCTAGAGAGATACAGGTCTAAATGTAAGACTATATCAATAGGTATATCTAGAGAGAAACAGGTCTAAATGTGAGACTACAGCAGTAGGTATATCTAGAGAGAAACAGGTCTAAATGTAAGACTATAGCAGTAGGTATATCTAGAGAGAAACAGGTCTAAATGTGAGACTATAGCAGTAGGTACATCTAGAGAGAAACAGGTCTAAATGTGAGACTATAGCAGTAGGTATATCTAGAGAGAAACAGGTCTAAATGTAAGACCATTGCAGTAGGTATATCTAGAGAGAAACAGGTCTAAATGTAAGACTATATCAGTAAGTATATCTAGATTGAAATAGGTCTAAATGTGAGACTATAGTTGTAGGTATATCGAGAGAGAAACAGGTCTAAATGTAAGACTATAGCAGTAGGTATATCTAGAGAGAAACAGGTCTAAATGTAAGACTATAGCAGTAGGTATATCTAGAGAGAAACAGGTCTAAATGTGAGACTATAGCAGTAGGTACATCTAGAGAGAAACAGGTCTAAATGTAAGACTATATCAGTAGGTATATCTAGAGAGAAACAGGTCTAAATGTGAGACTATAGCAGTAGGTACATCTAGAGAGAAACAGGTCTAAATGTGAGACTACAGCAGTAGGTATATCTAGAGAGAAACAGGTCTAAATGTAAGACTATAGCAGTAGGTATATCTAGAGAGAAACAGGTCTAAATATGAGACGACAGCAGTAGGTATATCTAGAGAGAAACAGGTATAAATGTAAGACTATAGCAGTAGGTATATCTAGAGAGAAACAGGTCTAAATGTGAGACTATAGCGGTAGGTACATCTAGAGAGAAACAGGTCTAAATGTGAGACTATAGCAGTAGGTATATCTAGAGAGAAACAGGTCTAAATGTGAGACTATAGCAGTAGGTATATCTCGAGAGAAACAGGTCTAAATGTAAGACTATATCAGTAGGTATATCTAGATTGAAATAGGTCTAAATGTGAGACTATAGTTGTAGGTATATCTAGAGAGAAACAGGTCTAAATGTAAGACTATAGCAGTAGGTATATCTAGAGAGAAACAGGTCTAAATGTGAGACTACAGCAGTAGGTATATCTAGAGAGAAACAGGTCTAAATGTAAGACTATAGCAGTAGGTACATCTAGAGAGAAACAGGTCTACATGTGAGACTATATCAGTAGGTACATCTAGAGAGAAACAGGTCTAAATGTAAGACTATAGCAGTAGGTACATCTAGAGAGAAACAGGTCTAAATGTAAGACTATAGCAGTAGGTACATCTAGAGAGAAACAGGTCTAAATGTAAGACTATAGCAGTAGGTACATCTAGAGAGAAACAGGTCTAAATGTGAGACTATATCAGTAGGTACATCTAAAGAGAACCAGGTCTAAATGTGAGACTATAGCAGTAGGTATATCTAGAGAGAAAGAGGTCTAAATGTGAGACTATAGCAGTAGGTATATCTAGAGAGATACAGGTCTAAATGTAAGACTATATCAATAGGTATATCTAGAGAGAAACAGGTCTAAATGTGAGACTACAGCAGTAGGTATATCTAGAGAGAAACAGGTCTAAATGTAAGACTATAGCAGTAGGTATATCTAGAGAGAAACAGGTCTAAATGTGAGACTATAGCAGTAGGTACATCTAGAGAGAAACAGGTCTAAATGTGAGACTATAGCAGTAGGTATATCTAGAGAGAAACAGGTCTAAATGTAAGACCATTGCAGTAGGTATATCTAGAGAGAAACAGGTCTAAATGTAAGACTATATCAGTAAGTATATCTAGATTGAAATAGGTCTAAATGTGAGACTATAGTTGTAGGTATATCGAGAGAGAAACAGGTCTAAATGTAAGACTATAGCAGTAGGTATATCTAGAGAGAAACAGGTCTAAATGTAAGACTATAGCAGTAGGTATATCTAGAGAGAAACAGGTCTAAATGTGAGACTATAGCAGTAGGTACATCTAGAGAGAAACAGGTCTAAATGTAAGACTATATCAGTAGGTATATCTAGAGAGAAACAGGTCTAAATGTGAGACTATAGCAGTAGGTACATCTAGAGAGAAACAGGTCTAAATGTGAGACTACAGCAGTAGGTATATCTAGAGAGAAACAGGTCTAAATGTAAGACTATAGCAGTAGGTATATCTAGAGAGAAACAGGTCTAAATATGAGACGACAGCAGTAGGTATATCTAGAGAGAAACAGGTATAAATGTAAGACTATAGCAGTAGGTATATCTAGAGAGAAACAGGTCTAAATGTGAGACTATAGCGGTAGGTACATCTAGAGAGAAACAGGTCTAAATGTGAGACTATAGCAGTAGGTATATCTAGAGAGAAACAGGTCTAAATGTGAGACTATAGCAGTAGGTATATCTAGAGAGAAACAGGTCTAAATATAAGACTATAGCAGTAGATACATCTAGAGAGAAACAGGTCTAAATGTGAGACTACAGCAGTAGGTATATCTAGAGAGAAACAGGTCTAAATGTAAGACTATAACAGTAGGTATATCTAGAAAGAAAGAGGTCTAAATGTGAGACTATAGCAGTAGGTATATCTAGAGAGAGACAGGTCTAAATGTAAGACTATAGCAGTAGGTATATCTAGAGAGAAACAGGTCTAACTGTGAGACTACAGCAGTAGGTATATCTAGAGAGAAACCGGTCTAAATGTGAGACTATAGCAGTAGGTACATCTAGAGAGAAACAGGTCTAAATGTGAGACTATAGCAGTAGGTACATCTAGGGAGAAACAGGTCTAAATGTGAGACTATAGCAGTAGGTATATCTAGAGAGAAACAGGTCTAAATGTAAGAACATTGCAGTAGGTATATCTAGAGAGAAACAGGTCTAAATGTAAGACTATATCAGTAGGTATATCTAGAGAGAAATAGGTCTAAATGTGAGACTATAGTTGTAGGTATATCTAGAGAGAAACAGGTCTAAATGTAAGACTATAGCAGTAGGTATATCTAGAGAGAAACAGGTCTAAATGTGAGACTATAGCAGTAGGTACATCTAGAGAGAAAGAGGTCTAAATGTAAGACTATATCAGTAGGTATATCTAGAGAGAAACAGGTCTAAATGTAAGACTATATCAGTAGGTATATCTAGAGAGAAACAGGTCTAAATGTAAGACTATAGCAGTAGGAATATCTAGAGAGAAACGGGTCTAAATGTAAGACCATTGCAGTAGGTATATCTAGAGAGAAACAGGTCTAAATGTAAGACTATATCAGTAGGTATATCTAGAGAGAAACGGGTCTAAATGTGAGGCTATAGCAGTAGGTATATCTTGTGAGAAACGGGTCTAAATGTAAGACCATTACAGTAGGTATATCTAGAGAGAAACAGGTCTAAATGTAAGACTATATCAATAGGTATATCTAGAGAGAAATAGGTCTAAATGTGAGACTATAGCTGTAGGTATATCTAGAGAGAAACAGGTCTAAATGTAAGACTATAGCAGTAGGTATATCTAGAGAGAAACAGGTCTAACTGTGAGACTACAGCAGTAGGTATATCTAGAGAGAAACCGGTCTAAATGTGAGACTATAGCAGTAGGTACATCTAGAGAGAAACGGGTCTAAAGGTGAGACTATAGCAGTAGGTACATCTAGAGAGAAACAGGTCTAAATGTGAGACTATAGCAGTAGGTATATCTAGAGAGAAACAGGTCTAAATGTAAGACCATTGCAGTAGGTATATCTAGAGAGAAACAGGTCTAAATGTAAGACCATTGTAGTAGGTATATCTAGAGAGAAACAGGTCTAAATGTAAGACTATATCAGTAGGTATATCTAGATTGAAATAGGTCTAAATGTGAGACTATAGTTGTAGGTATATCTAGAGAGAAACAGGTCTAAATGTAAGACTATAGCAGTAGGTATATCTAGAGAGAAACAGGTCTAAATGTGAGACTATAGCAGTAGGTACATCTAGAGAGAAACAGGTCTAAATGTAAGACTATATCAGTAGGTATATCTAGAGAGAAACAGTTCTAAATGTAAGACTATATCAGTAAGTATATCTAGAGAGAAACAGGTCTAAATGTGAGACTATAGCAGTAGGTACATCTAGAGAGAAACAGGTCTAAATGTGAGACTACAGCAGTAGGTATATCTAGAGAGAAACAGGTCTAAATGTAAGACTATAGCAGTAGGTATATCTAGAGAGAAACAGGTCTAAATGTGAGACTACAGCAGTAGGTATATCTAGAGAGAAACAGGTCTAAATGTAAGACTATATCAGTAGGTATATCTAGAGAGAAACAGGTCTAAATGTGAGACTATAGCAGTAGGTACATCTAGAGAGAAACAGGTCTAAATGTGAGACTACAGCAGTAGGTATATCTAGAGAGAAACAGGTCTAGATGTAAGACTATAGCAGTAGGTATATCTAAAGAGAAACAGGTCTAAATGTGAGACTACAGCAGTAGGTATATCTAGAGAGAAACAGGTCTAAATGTAAGACTATAGCAGTAGGTATATCTAGAGAGAAACAGGTCTAAATGTGAGACTATAGCGGTAGGTACATCTAGAGAGAAACAGGTCTAAATGTGAGACTATAGCAGTAGGTATATCTAGAGAGAAACAGGTCTAAAGTGAGACTATAGCAGTAGGTATATCTAGAGAGAAATAGGTCTAAATGTAAGACTATAGCAGTAGGTACATCTAGAGAGAAACAGGTCTAAATGTGAGACTACAGCAGTAGGTATATCTAGAGAGAAACAGGTCTAAATGTGAGACTATATCAGTAGGTATATCTAGAGAGAAACAGGTCTAAATGTAAGACCATTGCAGTAGGTATATCTAGAGAGAAACGGGTCTAAATGTAATACTATAGCAGTAGGTATATCTAGAGAGAAACAGGTCTAAATGTGAGACTACAGCAGTAGGTATATCTAGAGAGAAACAGGTCTAAATGTGAGACTATAGCAGTAGGTACATCTAGAGAGAAACGGGTCTAAATGTAAGACCATTACAGTAGGTATATCTAGAGAGAAACAGGTCTAATTGTGAGACTATAGCTGTAGGTATATCTAGAGAGAAACAGGTCTAAATGTAAGACTATAGCAGTAGGTATATCTAGAGAGAAACAGGTCTAACTGTGAGACTACAGCAGTAGGTATATCTAGAGAGAAACCGGTCTAAATGTGAGACTATAGCAGTAGGTACATCTAGAGAGAAACAGGTCTAAATGTGAGACTATAGCAGTAGGTATATCTAGAGAGAAACAGGTCTAAATGTAAGACCATTGCAGTAGGTATATCTAGAGAGAAGCAGGTCTAAATGTAAGACTATATCAGTAGGTATATCTAGAGAGAAATAGGTCTAAACGTGAGACTATATCAGTAGGTACATCTAGAGAGAACCAGGTCTAAATGTAAGACTATAGCAGTAGGTACATCTAGAGAGAAACAGGTCTAAATGTAAGACTATAGCAGTAGGTACATCTAGAGAGAAACAGGTCTAAATGTGAGACTATATCAGTAGGTACATCTAGAGAGAAACAGGTCTAAATGTAAGACTATAGCAGTAGGTATATCTAGAGAGAAACAGGTCTAAATGTGAGACTATAGCAGTAGGTATATCTAGAGAGATACAGGTCTAAATGTAAGACTATATCAATAGGTATATCTCGAGAGAAACAGGTCTAAATGTGAGACTATAGCAGTAGGTACATCTAGAGAGGAACAGGTCTAAATGTAAGACTATAGCAGTAGGTACATCTACAGAGAAAGAGGTCTAAATGTAAGACTATAGCAGTAGGTATATCTAGAGAGAAACGGGTCTAAATGTGAGACTATAGCAGTAGGTATATCTGGAGAGAAACGGGTCGAAATGTAAGACTATAGCAGTAGGTATATCTAGAGAGAAACAGGTCTAACTGTGAGACTACAGCAGTAGGTATATCTAGAGAGAAACCGGTCTAAATGTGAGACTATAGCAGTAGGTACATCTAGAGAGAAACAGGTCTAAATGTGAGACTATAGCAGTAGGTACATGTAGAGAGAAACAGGTCTAAATGTGAGACTATAGCAGTAGGTATATCTAGAGAGAAACAGGTCTAAATGTAAGACCATTGCAGTAGGTATATCTAGAGAGAAACAGGTCTAAATGTAAGACTATATCAGTAGGTATATCTATATAGAAATAGGTCTAAATGTCAGACTATAGTTGTAGGTATATCTAGAGAGAAAGAGGTCTAAATGTGAGACTATAGCAGTAGGTATATCTAGAGAGATACAGGTCTAAATGTAAGACTATATCAATAGGTATATCTAGAGAGAAACAGGTCTAAATGTGAGACTACAGCAGTAGGTATATCTAGAGAGAAACAGGTCTAAATGTAAGACTATAACAGTAGGTATATCTAGAGAGAAAGAGGTCTAAATGTGAGACTATAGTAGTAGGCATATCTAGAGAGAGACAGGTCTAAATGTGAGAATATAGCAGTAGGTATATCTAGAGAGAAGCAGGTCTAAATGTAAGACTATAGCAGTAGTTATATCTAGAGAGAAACGGGTCTAAATGTGAGACAATAGCAGTAGGTATATCTAGAGAGAAACAGGTCTAAATGTGAGACTATATCAGTAGGTACATCTAGAGAGAAACGGGTCTAAATGTGAGACTATAGCAGTAGGTATATCTAGAGAGAAACAGGTCTAAATGTGAGACTATAGCAGTAGGTACATCTAGAGAGGAACAGGTCTAAATGTAAGACTATAGCAGTAGGTACATCTACAGAGAAAGAGGTCTAAATGTAAGACTATAGCAGTAGGTATATCTAGAGAGAAACGGGTCTAAATGTGAGACTATAGCAGTAGGTATATCTGGAGAGAAACGGGTCGAAATGTGAGACTACAGCAGTAGGTATATCTAGAGAGAAAGAGGTCTAAATGTGAGACCATTACAGTAGGTATATCTAGAGAGAAACAGGTCTAAATGTAAGACTATAGCAGTAGGTATATCTAGAGAGAAACAGGTCTAACTGTGAGACTACAGCAGTAGGTATATCTAGAGAGAAACCGGTCTAAATGTGAGACTATAGCAGTAGGTACATCTAGAGAGAAACAGGTCTAAATGTGAGACTATAGCAGTAGGTACATGTAGAGAGAAACAGGTCTAAATGTGAGACTATAGCAGTAGGTATATCTAGAGAGAAACAGATCTAAATGTAAGACCATTGCAGTAGGTATATCTAGAGAGAAACAGGTCTAAATGTGAGACTATAGCAGTAGGTATATCTAGAGAGAAACAGATCTAAATGTAAGACCATTGCAGTAGGTATATCTAGAGAGAAACAGGTCTAAATGTAAGACTATATCAGTAGGTATATCTAGAGAGAAATAGGTCTAAATGTGAGACTATAGCAGTAGGTATATCTAGAGAGAAACAGGTCTAAATGTAAGACCATTGCAGTAGGTATATCTAGAGAGAAACAGGTCTAAATGTAAGACTATATCAGTAGGTATATCTATATAGAAATAGGTCTAAATGTCAGACTATAGTTGTAGGTATATCTAGAGAGAAAGAGGTCTAAATGTGAGACTATAGCAGTAGGTATATCTAGAGAGATACAGGTCTAAATGTAAGACTATATCAATAGGTATATCTAGAGAGAAACAGGTCTAAATGTGAGACTACAGCAGTAGGTATATCTAGAGAGAAACAGGTCTAAATGTAAGACTATAACAGTAGGTATATCTAGAGAGAAAGAGGTCTAAATGTGAGACTATAGTAGTAGGCATATCTAGAGAGAGACAGGTCTAAATGTGAGACTATAGCAGTAGGTATATCTAGAGAGAAGCAGGTCTAAATGTAAGACTATAGCAGTAGTTATATCTAGAGAGAAACGGGTCTAAATGTGAGACTATAGCAGTAGGTATATCTAGTGAGAAACAGGTCTAAATGTAAGACCATTACAGTAGGTATATCTAGAGAGAAACAGGTCTAAATGTAAGACTATATCAATAGGTATATCTAGAGAGAAATAGGTCTAAATGTGAGACTATAGCTGTAGGTATATCTAGAGAGAAACAGGTCTAAATGTAAGACTATAGCAGTAGGTATATCTAGAGAGAAACAGGTCTAACTGTGAGACTACAGCAGTAGGTATATCTAGAGAGAAACCGGTCTAAATGTGAGACTATAGCAGTAGGTACATCTAGAGAGAAACGGGTCTAAATGTGAGACTATAGCAGTAGGTACATCTAGAGAGAAACAGGTCTAAATGTGAGACTATAGCAGTAGGTATATCTAGAGAGAAACAGGTCTAAATGTAAGACCATTGCAGTAGGTATATCTAGAGAGAAACAGGTCTAAATGTAAGACTATATCAGTAGGTATATCTAGAGAGAAATAGGTCTAAATGTGAGACTATAGCAGTAGGTATATCTAGAGAGAAACAGGTCTAAATGTAAGACCATTGCAGTAGGTATATCTAGAGAGAAACAGGTCTAAATGTAAGACTATATCAGTAGGTATATCTAGATTGAAATAGGTCTAAATGTGAGACTATAGTTGTAGGTATATCTAGAGAGAAACAGGTCTAAATGTAAGACTATAGCAGTAGGTATATCTAGAGAGAAACAGGTCTAAATGTGAGACTATAGCAGTAGGTACATCTAGAGAGAAACGGGTCTAAATGTAAGACTATATCAGTAGGTATATCTAGAGAGAAACAGTTCTAAATGTAAGACTATATCAGTAAGTATATCTAGAGAGAAACAGGTCTAAATGTGAGACTACAGCAGTAGGTATATCTAGAGAGAAACAGGTCTAAATGTAAGACTATAGCAGTAGGTATATCTAGAGAGAAACAGGTCTAAATGTGAGACTATAGCGGTAGGTACATCTAGAGAGAAACAGGTCTAAATGTGAGACTATAGCAGTAGGTATATCTAGAGAGAAACAGGTCTAAAGTGAGACTATAGCAGTAGGTACATCTAGAGAGAAACAGGTCTAAATGTGAGACTACAGCAGTAGGTATATCTAGAGAGAAACAGGTCTAAATGTAAGACTATAGCAGTAGGTATATCTAGAGAGAAACAGGTCTAACTGTGAGACTACAGCAGTAGGTATATCTAGAGAGAAACCGGTCTAAATGTGAGACTATAGCAGTAGGTACATCTAGAGAGAAACAGGTCTAAATGTGAGACTATAGCAGTAGGTACATCTAGAGAGAAACAGGTCTAAATCTGAGACTATAGCAGTAGGTATATCTAGAGAGAAACAGGTCTAAATGTAAGACAATTGCAGTAGGTATATCTAGAGAGAAACAGGTCTAAATGTAAGACTATATCAGTAGGTATATCTAGAGAGAAATAGGTCTAAATGTGAGACTATAGCAGTAGGTATATCTAGAGAGAAACAGGTCTAAATGTAAGACTATATCAGTAGGTATATCTACAGAGAAACAGGTCTAAATGTGAGACTATAGCAGTAGGTACATCTAGAGAGAAACAGGTCTAAATGTGAGACTACAGTAGTAGGTATATCTAGAGAGAAACAGGTCTAAATGTAAGACTATAGCAGTAGGTATATCTAGAGAGAAACAGGTCTAAATGTGAGACTATAGCGGTAGGTATATCTAGAGAGATACAGGACTAAATGTAAGACTATAGCAGTAGGTATATCTAGAGAGATACAGGACTAAATGTAAGACTATATCAATAGGTATATCTAGAGAGAAACGGGTCTAAATGTGAGACTATAGCAGTAGGTATATCTAGAGAGAAACAGGTCTAAATGTGAGACTACAGCAGTAGGTATATCTAGAGAGAAAGAGGTCTAAATGTGAGACTATAGCAGTAGGTATATCTAGTGAGAAACAGGTCTAAATGTAAGACTATAACAGTAGGTATATCTAGAGAGAAAGAGGTCTAAATGTGAGACTATAGTAGTAGGTATATCTAGAGAGAGACAGGTCTAAATGTGAGACTATAGCAGTAGGTATATCTAGAGAGAAGCAGGTCTAAATGTAAGACTATAGCAGTAGGTATATCTAGAGAGAAACGGTCTAAATGTGAGACTATAGCAGTAGGTATATCTAGTGAGAAACAGGTCTAAATGTAAGACCATTATAGTAGGTATATCTAGAGAGAAACAGGTCTAAATGTAAGACCATTGCAGTAGGAATATCTAGAGAGAAACAGGTCTAAATGTGAGACTATAGCAGTAGGTACATCTAGAGAGAAACAGGTCTAAATGTAAGACTATAGCAGTAGGTATATCTAGAGAGAAATAGGTCTAAATGTGAGACTATAGCAGTAGGTATATCTTGAGAGAAACAGGTCTAAATGTAAGACTATATCAGTAGGTATATCTAGATTGAAATAGGTCTAAATGTGAGACTATAGTTGTAGGTATATCTAGAGAGAAACAGGTCTAAATGTGAGACTATAGCAGTAGGTACATCTAGAGAGAAACAGATCTAAATGTAAGACTATAGCAGTAGGTACATCTAGAGAGAAACAGGTCTAAATGTAAGACTATAGCAGTAGGTACATCTAGAGAGAAACAGGTCTAAATGTAAGACTATAGCAGTAGGTACATCTAGAGAGAAACAGGTCTAAATGTGAGACTATATCAGTAGGTACATCTAAAGAGAACCAGGTCTAAATGTGAGACTATAGCAGTAGGTATATCTAGAGAGAAAGAGGTCTAAATGTGAGACTATAGCAGTAGGTATATCTAGAGAGATACAGGTCTAAATGTAAGACTATATCAATAGGTATATCTAGAGAGAAACAGGTCTAAATGTGAGACTACAGCAGTAGGTATATCTAGAGAGAAACAGGTCTAAATGTAAGACTATAGCAGTAGGTATATCTAGAGAGAAACAGGTCTAAATGTGAGACTATAGCAGTAGGTACATCTAGAGAGAAACAGGTCTAAATGTGAGACTATAGCAGTAGGTATATCTAGAGAGAAACAGGTCTAAATGTAAGACCATTGCAGTAGGTATATCTAGAGAGAAACAGGTCTAAATGTAAGACTATATCAGTAAGTATATCTAGATTGAAATAGGTCTAAATGTGAGACTCTAGTTGTAGGTATATCGAGAGAGAAACAGGTCTAAATGTAAGACTATAGCAGTAGGTATATCTAGAGAGAAACAGGTCTAAATGTAAGACTATAGCAGTAGGTATATCTAGAGAGAAACAGGTCTAAATGTGAGACTATAGCAGTAGGTACATCTAGAGAGAAACAGGTCTAAATGTAAGACTATATCAGTAGGTATATCTAGAGAGAAACAGGTCTAAATGTGAGACTATAGCAGTAGGTACATCTAGAGAGAAACAGGTCTAAATGTGAGACTACAGCAGTAGGTATATCTAGAGAGAAACAGGTCTAAATGTAAGACTATAGCAGTAGGTATATCTAGAGAGAAACAGGTCTAAATATGAGACGACAGCAGTAGGTATATCTAGAGAGAAACAGGTATAAATGTAAGACTATAGCAGTAGGTATATCTAGAGAGAAACAGGTCTAAATGTGAGACTATAGCGGTAGGTACATCTAGAGAGAAACAGGTCTAAATGTGAGACTATAGCAGTAGGTATATCTAGAGAGAAACAGGTCTAAATGTGAGACTATAGCAGTAGGTATATCTAGAGAGAAACAGGTCTAAATATAAGACTATAGCAGTAGATACATCTAGAGAGAAACAGGTCTAAATGTGAGACTACAGCAGTAGGTATATCTAGAGAGAAACAGGTCTAAATGTAAGACTATAACAGTAGGTATATCTAGAAAGAAAGAGGTCTAAATGTGAGAATATAGCAGTAGGTATATCTAGAGAGAGACAGGTCTAAATGTAAGACTATAGCAGTAGGTATATCTAGAGAGAAACAGGTCTAACTGTGAGACTACAGCAGTAGGTATATCTAGAGAGAAACCGGTCTAAATGTGAGACTATAGCAGTAGGTACATCTAGAGAGAAACAGGTCTAAATGTGAGACTATAGCAGTAGGTACATCTAGAGAGAAACAGGTCTAAATGTGAGACTATAGCAGTAGGTATATCTAGAGAGAAACAGGTCTAAATGTAAGAACATTGCAGTAGGTATATCTAGAGAGAAACAGGTCTAAATGTAAGACTATATCAGTAGGTATATCTAGAGAGAAATAGGTCTAAATGTGAGACTATAGCAGTAGGTATATCTAGAGAGAAACAGGTCTAAATGTCAGACTATATCAGTAGGTATATCTAGATTGAAATAGGTCTAAATGTGAGACTATAGTTGTAGGTATATCTAGAGAGAAACAGGTCTAAATGTAAGACTATAGCAGTAGGTATATCTAGAGAGAAACAGGTCTAAATGTGAGACTATAGCAGTAGGTACATCTAGAGAGAAACAGGTCTAAATGTAAGACTATATCAGTAGGTATATCTAGAGAGAAACAGGTCTAAATGTAAGACTATATCAGTAGGTATATCTAGAGAGAAACAGGTCTAAATGTAAGACTATAGCAGTAGGTATATCTAGAGAGAAACGGGTCTAAATGTAAGACCATTGCAGTAGGTATATCTAGAGAGAAACAGGTCTAAATGTAAGACTATATCAGTAGGTATATCTAGAGAGAAACGGGTCTAAATGTGAGGCTATAGCAGTAGGTATATCTAGTGAGAAACAGGTCTAAATGTAAGACCATTACAGTAGGTATATCTAGAGAGAAACAGGTCTAAATGTAAGACTATATCAATAGGTATATCTAGAGAGAAATAGGTCTAAATGTGAGACTATAGCTGTAGGTATATCTAGAGAGAAACAGGTCTAAATGTAAGACTATAGCAGTAGGTATATCTAGAGAGAAACAGGTCTAACTGTGAGACTACAGCAGTAGGTATATCTAGAGAGAAACCGGTCTAAATGTGAGACTATAGCAGTAGGTACATCTAGAGAGAAACGGGTCTAAATGTGAGACTATAGCAGTAGGTACATCTAGAGAGAAACAGGTCTAAATGTGAGACTATAGCAGTAGGTATATCTAGAGAGAAACAGGTCTAAATGTAAGACCATTGCAGTAGGTATATCTAGAGAGAAACAGGTCTAAATGTAAGACTATATCAGTAGGTATATCTAGAGAGAAATAGGTCTAAATGTGAGACTATAGCAGTAGGTATATCTAGAGAGAAACAGGTCTAAATGTAAGACCATTGTAGTAGGTATATCTAGAGAGAAACAGGTCTAAATGTAAGACTATATCAGTAGGTATATCTAGATTGAAATAGGTCTAAATGTGAGACTATAGTTGTAGGTATATCTAGAGAGAAACAGGTCTAAATGTAAGACTATAGCAGTAGGTATATCTAGAGAGAAACAGGTCTAAATGTGAGACTATAGCAGTAGGTACATCTAGAGAGAAACAGGTCTAAATGTAAGACTATATCAGTAGGTATATCTAGAGAGAAACAGTTCTAAATGTAAGACTATATCAGTAAGTATATCTAGAGAGAAACAGGTCTAAATGTGAGACTATAGCAGTAGGTACATCTAGAGAGAAACAGGTCTAAATGTGAGACTACAGCAGTAGGTATATCTAGAGAGAAACAGGTCTAAATGTAAGACTATAGCAGTAGGTATATCTAGAGAGAAACAGGTCTAAATGTGAGACTACAGCAGTAGGTATATCTAGAGAGAAACAGGTCTAAATGTAAGACTATATCAGTAGGTATATCTAGAGAGAAACAGGTCTAAATGTGAGACTATAGCAGTAGGTACATCTAGAGAGAAACAGGTCTAAATGTGAGACTACAGCAGTAGGTATATCTAGAGAGAAACAGGTCTAAATGTAAGACTATAGCAGTAGGTATATCTAGAGAGAAACAGGTCTAAATGTGAGACTACAGCAGTAGGTATATCTAGAGAGAAACAGGTCTAAATGTAAGACTATAGCAGTAGGTATATCTAGAGAGAAACAGGTCTAAATGTGAGACTATAGCGGTAGGTACATCTAGAGAGAAACAGCTCTAAATGTGAGACTATAGCAGTAGGTATATCTAGAGAGAAACAGGTCTAAAGTGAGACTATAGCAGTAGGTATATCTAGAGAGAAATAGGTCTAAATGTAAGACTATAGCAGTAGGTACATCTAGAGAGAAACAGGTCTAAATGTGAGACTACAGCAGTAGGTATATCTACAGAGAAACAGGTCTAAATGTGAGACTATATCAGTAGGTATATCTAGAGAGAAACAGGTCTAAATGTAAGACCATTGCAGTAGGTATATCTAGAGAGAAACGGGTCTAAATGTAATACTATAGCAGTAGGTATATCTAGAGAGAAACAGGTCTAAATGTGAGACTACAGCAGTAGGTATATCTAGAGAGAAACAGGTCTAAATGTGAGACTATAGCACTAGGTACATCTAGAGAGAAACGGGTCTAAATGTAAGACCATTACAGTAGGTATATCTAGAGAGAAACAGGTCTAATTGTGAGACTATAGCTGTAGGTATATCTAGGGAGAAACAGGTCTAAATGTAAGACTATAGCAGTAGGTATATCTAGAGAGAAACAGGTCTAACTGTGAGACTACAGCAGTAGGTATATCTAGAGAGAAACCGGTCTAAATGTGAGACTATAGCAGTAGGTACATCTAGAGAGAAACAGGTCTAAATGTGAGACTATAGCAGTAGGTATATCTAGAGAGAAACAGGTCTAAATGTAAGACCATTGCAGTAGGTATATCTAGAGAGAAGCAGGTCTAAATGTAAGACTATATCAGTAGGTATATCTAGAGAGAAATAGGTCTAAATGTGAGACTATATCAGTAGGTACATCTAGAGAGAACCAGGTCTAAATGTAAGACTATAGCAGTAGGTACATCTAGAGAGAAACAGGTCTAAATGTAAGACTATAGCAGTAGGTACATCTAGAGAGAAACAGGTCTAAATGTGAGACTATATCAGTAGGTACATCTAGAGAGAAACAGGTCTAAATGTAAGACTATATCAGTAGGTATATCTAGAGAGAAACAGGTCTAAATGTGAGACTATAGCAGTAGGTATATCTAGAGAGATACAGGTCTAAATGTAAGACTATATCAATAGGTATATCTCGAGAGAAATAGGTCTAAATGTGAGACTATAGCTGTAGGTATATCTAGAGAGATACAGGTCTAAATGTAAGACTATATCAGTAGGTATATCTAGAGAGAAACAGGTCTGAATGTAATACTATAGCAGTAGGTATATCTAGAGAGAAACAGGTCTAAATGTGAGACTACAGCAGTAGGTATATCTAGAGAGAAACAGGTCTAAATGTGAGACTATATCAGTAGGTACATCTAGAGAGAAACGGGTTTAAATGTGAGACTATAGCAGTAGGTATATCTAGAGAGAAACAGGTCTAAATGTGAGACTATAGCAGTAGGTACATCTAGAGAGGAACAGGTCTAAATGTAAGACTATAGCAGTAGGTACATCTAGAGAGAAAGAGGTCTAAATGTAAGACTATAGCAGTAGGTATATCTAGAGAGAAACGGGTCTAAATGTGAGACTATAGCAGTAGGTATATCTGGAGAGAAACGGGTCGAAATGTGAGACTACAGCAGTAGGTATATCTAGAGAGAAAGAGGTCTAAATGTGAGACTATAGCAGTAGGTATATCTAGTGAGAAACAGGTCTAAATGTAAGACCATTACAGTAGGTATATCTAGAGAGAAACAGGTCTAAATGTAAGACTATAGCAGTAGGTATATCTAGAGAGAAACAGGTCTAACTGTGAGACTACAGCAGTAGGTATATCTAGAGAGAAACCGGTCTAAATGTGAGACTATAGCAGTAGGTACATCTAGAGAGAAACAGGTCTAAATGTGAGACTATAGCAGTAGGTACATGTAGAGAGAAACAGGTCTAAATGTGAGACTATAGCAGTAGGTATATCTAGAGAGAAACAGATCTAAATGTAAGACCATTGCAGTAGGTATATCTAGAGAGAAGCAGGTCTAAATGTAAGACTATATCAGTAGGTATATCTAGATAGAAATAGGTCTAAATGTCAGACTATAGTTGTAGGTATATCTAGAGAGAAACAGGTCTAAATGTAAGACTATAGCAGTAGGTATATCTAGAGAGAAACAGGTCCAAATGTAAGACTATATCAGTAGGTATATCTAGAGAGAAACAGGTCTAAATGTGAGACTATAGCAGTAGGTACATCTAGAGAGAAACAGGTCTAAATGTGAGACTACAGCAGTAGGTATATCTAGAGAGAAACAGGTCTAAATGTGAGACTATAGCAGTAGGTATATCTAGAGAGATACAGGTCTAAATGTAAGACTATATCAATAGGTATATCTCGAGAGAAATAGGTCTAAATGTGAGACTATAGCTGTAGGTATATCTAGAGAGATACAGGTCTAAATGTAAGACTATAGCAGTAGGTATATCTAGAGAGAAACAGGTCTAAATGTGAGACTATAGCAGTAGGTATATCTAGAGAGAAACAGGTCTAAATGTAAGACTATAGCAGTAGGTGCATCTAGAGAGAAACAGGTCTAAATGTGAGACTACAGCAGTAGGTATATCTAGAGAGAAACAGGTCTAAATGTGAGACTATAGCAGTAGGTACATCTAGAGAGAAACGGGTCTAAATGTGAGACTATAGCAGTAGGTACATCTAGAGAGAAACAGGTCTAAATGTGAGACTATAGCAGTAGGTATATCTAGAGAGAAACAGGTCTAAATGTAAGACCATTGCAGTAGGTATATCTAGAGAGAAACAGGTCTAAATGTAAGACTATATCAGTAGGTATATCTAGAGAGAAATAGGTCTAAATGTGAGACTATAGCAGTAGGTATATCTAGAGAGAAACAGGTCTAAATGTAAGACCATTGTAGTAGGTATATCTAGAGAGAAACAGGTCTAAATGTAAGACTATATCAGTAGGTATATCTAGATTGAAATAGGTCTAAATGTGAGACTATAGTTGTAGGTATATCTAGAGAGAAACAGGTCTAAATGTAAGACTATAGCAGTAGGTATATCTAGAGAGAAACAGGTCTAAATGTGAGACTATAGCAGTAGGTACATCTAGAGAGAAACAGGTCTAAATGTAAGACTATATCAGTAGGTATATCTAGAGAGAAACAGTTCTAAATGTAAGACTATATCAGTAAGTATATCTAGAGAGAAACAGGTCTAAATGTGAGACTATAGCAGTAGGTACATCTAGAGAGAAACAGGTCTAAATGTGAGACTACAGCAGTAGGTATATCTAGAGAGAAACAGGTCTAAATGTAAGACTATAGCAGTAGGTATATCTAGAGAGAAACAGGTCTAAATGTGAGACTACAGCAGTAGGTATATCTAGAGAGAAACAGGTCTAAATGTAAGACTATATCAGTAGGTATATCTAGAGAGAAACAGGTCTAAATGTGAGACTATAGCAGTAGGTACATCTAGAGAGAAACAGGTCTAAATGTGAGACTACAGCAGTAGGTATATCTAGAGAGAAACAGGTCTAGATGTAAGACTATAGCAGTAGGTATATCTAGAGAGAAACAGGTCTAAATGTGAGACTATAGCGGTAGGTACATCTAGAGAGAAACAGGTCTAAATGTGAGACTATAGCAGTAGGTATATCTAGAGAGAAACAGGTCTAAAGTGAGACTATAGCAGTAGGTATATCTAGAGAGAAATAGGTCTAAATGTAAGACTATAGCAGTAGGTACATCTAGAGAGAAACAGGTCTAAATGTGAGACTACAGCAGTAGGTATATCTAGAGAGAAACAGGTCTAAATGTGAGACTATATCAGTAGGTATATCTAGAGAGAAACAGGTCTAAATGTAAGACCATTGCAGTAGGTATATCTAGAGAGAAACGGGTCTAAATGTAATACTATAGCAGTAGGTATATCTAGAGAGAAACAGGTCTAAATGTGAGACTACAGCAGTAGGTATATCTAGAGAGAAACAGGTCTAAATGTGAGACTATAGCAGTAGGTACATCTAGAGAGAAACGGGTCTAAATGTAAGACCATTACAGTAGGTATATCTAGAGAGAAACAGGTCTAATTGTGAGACTATAGCTGTAGGTATATCTAGAGAGAAACAGGTCTAAATGTAAGACTATAGCAGTAGGTATATCTAGAGAGAAACAGGTCTAACTGTGAGACTACAGCAGTAGGTATATCTAGAGAGAAACCGGTCTAAATGTGAGACTATAGCAGTAGGTACATCTAGAGAGAAACAGGTCTAAATGTGAGACTATAGCAGTAGGTATATCTAGAGAGAAACAGGTCTAAATGTAAGACCATTGCAGTAGGTATATCTAGAGAGAAGCAGGTCTAAATGTAAGACTATATCAGTAGGTATATCTAGAGAGAAATAGGTCTAAATGTGAGACTATATCAGTAGGTACATCTAGAGAGAACCAGGTCTAAATGTAAGACTATAGCAGTAGGTACATCTAGAGAGAAACAGGTCTAAATGTAAGACTATAGCAGTAGGTACATCTAGAGAGAAACAGGTCTAAATGTGAGACTATATCAGTAGGTACATCTAGAGAGAAACAGGTCTAAATGTAAGACTATAGCAGTAGGTATATCTAGAGAGAAACAGGTCTAAATGTGAGACTATAGCAGTAGGTATATCTAGAGAGATACAGGTCTAAATGTAAGACTATATCAATAGGTATATCTCGAGAGAAATAGGTCTAAATGTGAGACTATAGCTGTAGGTATATCTAGAGAGATACAGGTCTAAATGTAAGACTATATCAGTAGGTATATCTAGAGAGAAACAGGTCTGAATGTAATACTATAGCAGTAGGTATATCTAGAGAGAAACAGGTCTAAATGTGAGACTACAGCAGTAGGTATATCTAGAGAGAAACAGGTCTAAATGTGAGACTATATCAGTAGGTATATCTAGAGAGAAACAGGTCTAAATGTAAGACCATTGCAGTAGGTATATCTAGAGAGAAACCGGTCTAAATGTGAGACTATAGCAGTAGGTACATCTAGAGAGAAACAGGTCTAAATGTGAGACTATAGCAGTAGGTATATCTAGAGAGAAACAGGTCTAAATGTAAGACCATTGCAGTAGGTATATCTAGAGAGAAACAGGTCTAAATGTAAGACCATTGCAGTAGGTATATCTAGAGAGAAGCAGGTCTAAATGTAAGACTATATCAGTAGGTATATCTAGAGAGAAATAGGTCTAAATGTGAGACTATATCAGTAGGTACATCTAGAGAGAACCAGGTCTAAATGTAAGACTATAGCAGTAGGTACATCTAGAGAGAAACAGGTCTAAATGTAAGACTATAGCAGTAGGTACATCTAGAGAGAAACAGGTCTAAATGTGAGACTATATCAGTAGGTACATCTAGAGAGAAACAGGTCTAAATGTAAGACTATATCAATAGGTATATCTCGAGAGAAATAGGTCTAAATGTGAGACTATAGCTGTAGGTATATCTAGAGAGATACAGGTCTAAATGTAAGACTATATCAGTAGGTATATCTAGAGAGAAACAGGTCTGAATGTAATACTATAGCAGTAGGTATATCTAGAGAGAAACAGGTCTAAATGTGAGACTACAGCAGTAGGTATATCTAGAGAGAAACAGGTCTAAATGTGAGACTATATCAGTAGGTACATCTAGAGAGAAACGGGTTTAAATGTGAGACTATAGCAGTAGGTATATCTAGAGAGAAACAGGTCTAAATGTGAGACTATAGCAGTAGGTACATCTAGAGAGGAACAGGTCTAAATGTAAGACTATAGCAGTAGGTACATCTAGAGAGAAAGAGGTCTAAATGTAAGACTATAGCAGTAGGTATATCTAGAGAGAAACGGGTCTAAATGTGAGACTATAGCAGTAGGTATATCTGGAGAGAAACGGGTCGAAATGTGAGACTACAGCAGTAGGTATATCTAGAGAGAAAGAGGTCTAAATGTGAGACTATAGCAGTAGGTATATCTAGTGAGAAACAGGTCTAAATGTAAGACCATTACAGTAGGTATATCTAGAGAGAAACAGGTCTAAATGTAAGACTATAGCAGTAGGTATATCTAGAGAGAAACAGGTCTAACTGTGAGACTACAGCAGTAGGTATATCTAGAGAGAAACCGGTCTAAATGTGAGACTATAGCAGTAGGTACATCTAGAGAGAAACAGGTCTAAATGTGAGACTATAGCAGTAGGTACATGTAGAGAGAAACAGGTCTAAATGTGAGACTATAGCAGTAGGTATATCTAGAGAGAAACAGATCTAAATGTAAGACCATTGCAGTAGGTATATCTAGAGAGAAGCAGGTCTAAATGTAAGACTATATCAGTAGGTATATCTAGATAGAAATAGGTCTAAATGTCAGACTATAGTTGTAGGTATATCTAGAGAGAAACAGGTCTAAATGTAAGACTATAGCAGTAGGTATATCTAGAGAGAAACAGGTCCAAATGTAAGACTATATCAGTAGGTATATCTAGAGAGAAACAGGTCTAAATGTGAGACTATAGCAGTAGGTACATCTAGAGAGAAACAGGTCTAAATGTGAGACTACAGCAGTAGGTATATCTAGAGAGAAACAGGTCTAAATGTGAGACTATAGCAGTAGGTATATCTAGAGAGATACAGGTCTAAATGTAAGACTATATCAATAGGTATATCTCGAGAGAAATAGGTCTAAATGTGAGACTATAGCTGTAGGTATATCTAGAGAGATACAGGTCTAAATGTAAGACTATAGCAGTAGGTATATCTAGAGAGAAACAGGTCTAAATGTAAGACTATAGCAGTAGGTATATCTAGAGAGAAACAGGTCTAAATGTAAGACTATAGCAGTAGGTGCATCTAGAGAGAAACAGGTCTAAATGTGAGACTACAGCAGTAGGTATATCTAGAGAGAAACAGGTCTAAATGTGAGACTATAGCAGTAGGTACATCTAGAGAGAAACGGGTCTAAATGTGAGACTATAGCAGTAGGTACATCTAGAGAGAAACAGGTCTAAATGTGAGACTATAGCAGTAGGTATATCTAGAGAGAAACAGGTCTAAATGTAAGACCATTGCAGTAGGTATATCTAGAGAGAAACAGGTCTAAATGTAAGACTATATCAGTAGGTATATCTAGAGAGAAATAGGTCTAAATGTGAGACTATAGCAGTAGGTATATCTAGAGAGAAACAGGTCTAAATGTAAGACCATTGTAGTAGGTATATCTAGAGAGAAACAGGTCTAAATGTAAGACTATATCAGTAGGTATATCTAGATTGAAATAGGTCTAAATGTGAGACTATAGTTGTAGGTATATCTAGAGAGAAACAGGTCTAAATGTAAGACTATAGCAGTAGGTATATCTAGAGAGAAACAGGTCTAAATGTGAGACTATAGCAGTAGGTACATCTAGAGAGAAACAGGTCTAAATGTAAGACTATATCAGTAGGTATATCTAGAGAGAAACAGGTCTAAATGTGAGACTATATCAGTAGGTACATCTAGAGAGAAACAGGTCTAAATGTGAGACTATATCAGTAGGTACATCTAGAGAGAAACAGGTCTAAATGTAAGACTATAGCAGTAGGTATATCTAGAGAGAAACAGGTCTAAATGTGAGACTATAGCAGTAGGTATATCTAGAGAGATACAGGTCTAAATGTAAGACTATATCAATAGGTATATCTCGAGAGAAATAGGTCTAAATGTGAGACTATAGCTGTAGGTATATCTAGAGAGATACAGGTCTAAATGTAAGACTATATCAGTAGGTATATCTAGAGAGAAACAGGTCTGAATGTAATACTATAGCAGTAGGTATATCTAGAGAGAAACAGGTCTAAATGTGAGACTACAGCAGTAGGTATATCTAGAGAGAAACAGGTCTAAATGTGAGACTATATCAGTAGGTATATCTAGAGAGAAACAGGTCTAAATGTAAGACCATTGCAGTAGGTATATCTAGAGAGAAACCGGTCTAAATGTGAGACTATAGCAGTAGGTACATCTAGAGAGAAACAGGTCTAAATGTGAGACTATAGCAGTAGGTATATCTAGAGAGAAACAGGTCTAAATGTAAGACCATTGCAGTAGGTATATCTAGAGAGAAACAGGTCTAAATGTAAGACCATTGCAGTAGGTATATCTAGAGAGAAATAGGTCTAAATGTGAGACTATATCAGTAGGTACATCTAGAGAGAACCAGGTCTAAATGTAAGACTATAGCAGTAGGTACATCTAGAGAGAAACAGGTCTAAATGTAATACTATAGCAGTAGGTACATCTAGAGAGAAACAGGTCTAAATGTGAGACTATATCAGTAGGTACATCTAGAGAGAAACAGGTCTAAATGTAAGACTATATCAATAGGTATATCTCGAGAGAAATAGGTCTAAATGTGAGACTATAGCTGTAGGTATATCTAGAGAGATACAGGTCTAAATGTAAGACTATATCAGTAGGTATATCTAGAGAGAAACAGGTCTGAATGTAATACTATAGCAGTAGGTATATCTAGAGAGAAACAGGTCTAAATGTGAGACTACAGCAGTAGGTATATCTAGAGAGAAACAGGTCTAAATGTGAGACTATATCAGTAGGTACATCTAGAGAGAAACGGGTCTAAATGTGAGACTATAGCAGTAGGTACATCTAGAGAGAACCAGGTCTAAATGTAAGACTATAGCAGTAGGTACATCTAGAGAGAAACAGGTCTAAATGTAAGACTATAGCAGTAGGTACATCTAGAGAGAAACAGGTCTAAATGTGAGACTATATCAGTAGGTACATCTAGAGAGAAACAGGTCTAAATGTAAGACTATATCAATAGGTATATCTCGAGAGAAATAGGTCTAAATGTGAGACTATAGCTGTAGGTATATCTAGAGAGATACAGGTCTAAATGTAAGACTATATCAGTAGGTATATCTAGAGAGAAACAGGTCTGAATGTAATACTATAGCAGTAGGTATATCTAGAGAGAAACAGGTCTAAATGTGAGACTACAGCAGTAGGTATATCTAGAGAGAAACAGGTCTAAATGTGAGACTATATCAGTAGGTACATCTAGAGAGAAACGGGTTTAAATGTGAGACTATAGCAGTAGGTATATCTAGAGAGAAACAGGTCTAAATGTGAGACTATAGCAGTAGGTACATCTAGAGAGGAACAGGTCTAAATGTAAGACTATAGCAGTAGGTACATCTAGAGAGAAAGAGGTCTAAATGTAAGACTATAGCAGTAGGTATATCTAGAGAGAAACGGGTCTAAATGTGAGACTATAGCAGTAGGTATATCTGGAGAGAAACGGGTCGAAATGTGAGACTACAGCAGTAGGTATATCTAGAGAGAAAGAGGTCTAAATGTGAGACTATAGCAGTAGGTATATCTAGTGAGAAACAGGTCTAAATGTAAGACCATTACAGTAGGTATATCTAGAGAGAAACAGGTCTAAATGTAAGACTATAGCAGTAGGTATATCTAGAGAGAAACAGGTCTAACTGTGAGACTACAGCAGTAGGTATATCTAGAGAGAAACCGGTCTAAATGTGAGACTATAGCAGTAGGTACATCTAGAGAGAAACAGGTCTAAATGTGAGACTATAGCAGTAGGTACATGTAGAGAGAAACAGGTCTAAATGTGAGACTATAGCAGTAGGTATATCTAGAGAGAAACAGATCTAAATGTAAGACCATTGCAGTAGGTATATCTAGAGAGAAGCAGGTCTAAATGTAAGACTATATCAGTAGGTATATCTAGATAGAAATAGGTCTAAATGTCAGACTATAGTTGTAGGTATATCTAGAGAGAAACAGGTCTAAATGTAAGACTATAGCAGTAGGTATATCTAGAGAGAAACAGGTCCAAATGTAAGACTATATCAGTAGGTATATCTAGAGAGAAACAGGTCTAAATGTGAGACTATAGCAGTAGGTACATCTAGAGAGAAACAGGTCTAAATGTGAGACTACAGCAGTAGGTATATCTAGAGAGAAACAGGTCTAAATGTGAGACTATAGCAGTAGGTATATCTAGAGAGATACAGGTCTAAATGTAAGACTATATCAATAGGTATATCTCGAGAGAAATAGGTCTAAATGTGAGACTATAGCTGTAGGTATATCTAGAGAGATACAGGTCTAAATGTAAGACTATAGCAGTAGGTATATCTAGAGAGAAACAGGTCTAAATGTAAGACTATAGCAGTAGGTATATCTAGAGAGAAACAGGTCTAAATGTAAGACTATAGCAGTAGGTGCATCTAGAGAGAAACAGGTCTAAATGTGAGACTACAGCAGTAGGTATATCTAGAGAGAAACAGGTCTAAATGTGAGACTATAGCAGTAGGTACATCTAGAGAGAAACGGGTCTAAATGTGAGACTATAGCAGTAGGTACATCTAGAGAGAAACAGGTCTAAATGTGAGACTATAGCAGTAGGTATATCTAGAGAGAAACAGGTCTAAATGTAAGACCATTGCAGTAGGTATATCTAGAGAGAAACAGGTCTAAATGTAAGACTATATCAGTAGGTATATCTAGAGAGAAATAGGTCTAAATGTGAGACTATAGCAGTAGGTATATCTAGAGAGAAACAGGTCTAAATGTAAGACCATTGTAGTAGGTATATCTAGAGAGAAACAGGTCTAAATGTAAGACTATATCAGTAGGTATATCTAGATTGAAATAGGTCTAAATGTGAGACTATAGTTGTAGGTATATCTAGAGAGAAACAGGTCTAAATGTAAGACTATAGCAGTAGGTATATCTAGAGAGAAACAGGTCTAAATGTGAGACTATAGCAGTAGGTACATCTAGAGAGAAACAGGTCTAAATGTAAGACTATATCAGTAGGTATATCTAGAGAGAAACAGGTCTAAATGTGAGACTATATCAGTAGGTACATCTAGAGAGAAACAGGTCTAAATGTGAGACTATATCAGTAGGTACATCTAGAGAGAAACAGGTCTAAATGTAAGACTATAGCAGTAGGTATATCTAGAGAGAAACAGGTCTAAATGTGAGACTATAGCAGTAGGTATATCTAGAGAGATACAGGTCTAAATGTAAGACTATATCAATAGGTATATCTCGAGAGAAATAGGTCTAAATGTGAGACTATAGCTGTAGGTATATCTAGAGAGATACAGGTCTAAATGTAAGACTATATCAGTAGGTATATCTAGAGAGAAACAGGTCTGAATGTAATACTATAGCAGTAGGTATATCTAGAGAGAAACAGGTCTAAATGTGAGACTACAGCAGTAGGTATATCTAGAGAGAAACAGGTCTAAATGTGAGACTATATCAGTAGGTATATCTAGAGAGAAACAGGTCTAAATGTAAGACCATTGCAGTAGGTATATCTAGAGAGAAACCGGTCTAAATGTGAGACTATAGCAGTAGGTACATCTAGAGAGAAACAGGTCTAAATGTGAGACTATAGCAGTAGGTATATCTAGAGAGAAACAGGTCTAAATGTAAGACCATTGCAGTAGGTATATCTAGAGAGAAACAGGTCTAAATGTAAGACCATTGCAGTAGGTATATCTAGAGAGAAATAGGTCTAAATGTGAGACTATATCAGTAGGTACATCTAGAGAGAACCAGGTCTAAATGTAAGACTATAGCAGTAGGTACATCTAGAGAGAAACAGGTCTAAATGTAATACTATAGCAGTAGGTACATCTAGAGAGAAACAGGTCTAAATGTGAGACTATATCAGTAGGTACATCTAGAGAGAAACAGGTCTAAATGTAAGACTATATCAATAGGTATATCTCGAGAGAAATAGGTCTAAATGTGAGACTATAGCTGTAGGTATATCTAGAGAGATACAGGTCTAAATGTAAGACTATATCAGTAGGTATATCTAGAGAGAAACAGGTCTGAATGTAATACTATAGCAGTAGGTATATCTAGAGAGAAACAGGTCTAAATGTGAGACTACAGCAGTAGGTATATCTAGAGAGAAACAGGTCTAAATGTGAGACTATATCAGTAGGTACATCTAGAGAGAAACGGGTTTAAATGTGAGACTATAGCAGTAGGTATATCTAGAGAGAAACAGGTCTAAATGTGAGACTATAGCAGTAGGTACATCTAGAGAGGAACAGGTCTAAATGTAAGACTATAGCAGTAGGTACATCTAGAGAGAAAGAGGTCTAAATGTAAGACTATAGCAGTAGGTATATCTAGAGAGAAACGGGTCTAAATGTGAGACTATAGCAGTAGGTATATCTGGAGAGAAACGGGTCGAAATGTGAGACTACAGCAGTAGGTATATCTAGAGAGAAAGAGGTCTAAATGTGAGACTATAGCAGTAGGTATATCTAGTGAGAAACAGGTCTAAATGTAAGACCATTACAGTAGGTATATCTAGAGAGAAACAGGTCTAAATGTAAGACTATAGCAGTAGGTATATCTAGAGAGAAACAGGTCTAACTGTGAGACTACAGCAGTAGGTATATCTAGAGAGAAACCGGTCTAAATGTGAGACTATAGCAGTAGGTACATCTAGAGAGAAACAGGTCTAAATGTGAGACTATAGCAGTAGGTACATGTAGAGAGAAACAGGTCTAAATGTGAGACTATAGCAGTAGGTATATCTAGAGAGAAACAGATCTAAATGTAAGACCATTGCAGTAGGTATATCTAGAGAGAAGCAGGTCTAAATGTAAGACTATATCAGTAGGTATATCTAGATAGAAATAGGTCTAAATGTCAGACTATAGTTGTAGGTATATCTAGAGAGAAACAGGTCTAAATGTAAGACTATAGCAGTAGGTATATCTAGAGAGAAACAGGTCCAAATGTAAGACTATATCAGTAGGTATATCTAGAGAGAAACAGGTCTAAATGTGAGACTATAGCAGTAGGTACATCTAGAGAGAAACAGGTCTAAATGTGAGACTACAGCAGTAGGTATATCTAGAGAGAAACAGGTCTAAATGTGAGACTATAGCAGTAGGTATATCTAGAGAGATACAGGTCTAAATGTAAGACTATATCAATAGGTATATCTCGAGAGAAATAGGTCTAAATGTGAGACTATAGCTGTAGGTATATCTAGAGAGATACAGGTCTAAATGTAAGACTATAGCAGTAGGTATATCTAGAGAGAAACAGGTCTAAATGTAAGACTATAGCAGTAGGTATATCTAGAGAGAAACAGGTCTAAATGTAAGACTATAGCAGTAGGTGCATCTAGAGAGAAACAGGTCTAAATGTGAGACTACAGCAGTAGGTATATCTAGAGAGAAACAGGTCTAAATGTGAGACTATAGCAGTAGGTACATCTAGAGAGAAACGGGTCTAAATGTGAGACTATAGCAGTAGGTACATCTAGAGAGAAACAGGTCTAAATGTGAGACTATAGCAGTAGGTATATCTAGAGAGAAACAGGTCTAAATGTAAGACCATTGCAGTAGGTATATCTAGAGAGAAACAGGTCTAAATGTAAGACTATATCAGTAGGTATATCTAGAGAGAAATAGGTCTAAATGTGAGACTATAGCAGTAGGTATATCTAGAGAGAAACAGGTCTAAATGTAAGACCATTGTAGTAGGTATATCTAGAGAGAAACAGGTCTAAATGTAAGACTATATCAGTAGGTATATCTAGATTGAAATAGGTCTAAATGTGAGACTATAGTTGTAGGTATATCTAGAGAGAAACAGGTCTAAATGTAAGACTATAGCAGTAGGTATATCTAGAGAGAAACAGGTCTAAATGTGAGACTATAGCAGTAGGTACATCTAGAGAGAAACAGGTCTAAATGTAAGACTATATCAGTAGGTATATCTAGAGAGAAACAGTTCTAAATGTAAGACTATATCAGTAAGTATATCTAGAGAGAAACAGGTCTAAATGTGAGACTATAGCAGTAGGTACATCTAGAGAGAAACAGGTCTAAATGTGAGACTACAGCAGTAGGTATATCTAGAGAGAAACAGGTCTAAATGTAAGACTATAGCAGTAGGTATATCTAGAGAGAAACAGGTCTAAATGTGAGACTACAGCAGTAGGTATATCTAGAGAGAAACAGGTCTAAATGTAAGACTATATCAGTAGGTATATCTAGAGAGAAACAGGTCTAAATGTGAGACTATAGCAGTAGGTACATCTAGAGAGAAACAGGTCTAAATGTGAGACTACAGCAGTAGGTATATCTAGAGAGAAACAGGTCTAGATGTAAGACTATAGCAGTACGTATATCTAGAGAGAAACAGGTCTAAATGTGAGACTACAGCAGTAGGTATATCTAGAGAGAAACAGGTCTAAATGTAAGACTATAGCAGTAGGTATATCTAGAGAGAAACAGGTCTAAATGTGAGACTATAGCGGTAGGTACATCTAGAGAGAAACAGGTCTAAATGTGAGACTATAGCAGTAGGTATATCTAGAGAGAAACAGGTCTAAAGTGAGACTATAGCAGTAGGTATATCTAGAGAGAAATAGGTCTAAATGTAAGACTATAGCAGTAGGTACATCTAGAGAGAAACAGGTCTAAATGTGAGACTACAGCAGTAGGTATATCTAGAGAGAAACAGGTCTAAATGTGAGACTATATCAGTAGGTATATCTAGAGAGAAACAGGTCTAAATGTAAGACCATTGCAGTAGGTATATCTAGAGAGAAACGGGTCTAAATGTAATACTATAGCAGTAGGTATATCTAGAGAGAAACAGGTCTAAATGTGAGACTACAGCAGTAGGTATATCTAGAGAGAAACAGGTCTAAATGTGAGACTATAGCAGTAGGTACATCTAGAGAGAAACGGGTCTAAATGTAAGACCATTACAGTAGGTATATCTAGAGAGAAACAGGTCTAATTGTGAGACTATAGCTGTAGGTATATCTAGAGAGAAACAGGTCTAAATGTAAGACTATAGCAGTAGGTATATCTAGAGAGAAACAGGTCTAACTGTGAGACTACAGCAGTAGGTATATCTAGAGAGAAACCGGTCTAAATGTGAGACTATAGCAGTAGGTACATCTAGAGAGAAACAGGTCTAAATGTGAGACTATAGCAGTAGGTATATCTAGAGAGAAACAGGTCTAAATGTAAGACCATTGCAGTAGGTATATCTAGAGAGAAGCAGGTCTAAATGTAAGACTATATCAGTAGGTATATCTAGAGAGAAATAGGTCTAAATGTGAGACTATATCAGTAGGTACATCTAGAGAGAACCAGGTCTAAATGTAAGACTATAGCAGTAGGTACATCTAGAGAGAAACAGGTCTAAATGTAAGACTATAGCAGTAGGTACATCTAGAGAGAAACAGGTCTAAATGTGAGACTATATCAGTAGGTACATCTAGAGAGAAACAGGTCTAAATGTAAGACTATAGCAGTAGGTATATCTAGAGAGAAACAGGTCTAAATGTGAGACTATAGCAGTAGGTATATCTAGAGAGATACAGGTCTAAATGTAAGACTATATCAATAGGTATATCTCGAGAGAAATAGGTCTAAATGTGAGACTATAGCTGTAGGTATATCTAGAGAGATACAGGTCTAAATGTAAGACTATATCAGTAGGTATATCTAGAGAGAAACAGGTCTGAATGTAATACTATAGCAGTAGGTATATCTAGAGAGAAACAGGTCTAAATGTGAGACTACAGCAGTAGGTATATCTAGAGAGAAACAGGTCTAAATGTGAGACTATATCAGTAGGTATATCTAGAGAGAAACAGGTCTAAATGTAAGACCATTGCAGTAGGTATATCTAGAGAGAAACCGGTCTAAATGTGAGACTATAGCAGTAGGTACATCTAGAGAGAAACAGGTCTAAATGTGAGACTATAGCAGTAGGTATATCTAGAGAGAAACAGGTCTAAATGTAAGACCATTGCAGTAGGTATATCTAGAGAGAAACAGGTCTAAATGTAAGACCATTGCAGTAGGTATATCTAGAGAGAAGCAGGTCTAAATGTAAGACTATATCAGTAGGTATATCTAGAGAGAAATAGGTCTAAATGTGAGACTATATCAGTAGGTACATCTAGAGAGAACCAGGTCTAAATGTAAGACTATAGCAGTAGGTACATCTAGAGAGAAACAGGTCTAAATGTAAGACTATAGCAGTAGGTACATCTAGAGAGAAACAGGTCTAAATGTGAGACTATATCAGTAGGTACATCTAGAGAGAAACAGGTCTAAATGTAAGACTATAGCAGTAGGTATATCTAGAGAGAAACAGGTCTAAATGTGAGACTATAGCAGTAGGTATATCTAGAGAGATACAGGTCTAAATGTAAGACTATATCAATAGGTATATCTCGAGAGAAATAGGTCTAAATGTGAGACTATAGCTGTAGGTATATCTAGAGAGATACAGGTCTAAATGTAAGACTATATCAGTAGGTATATCTAGAGAGAAACAGGTCTGAATGTAATACTATAGCAGTAGGTATATCTAGAGAGAAACAGGTCTAAATGTGAGACTACAGCAGTAGGTATATCTAGAGAGAAACAGGTCTAAATGTGAGACTATATCAGTAGGTACATCTAGAGAGAAACGGGTCTAAATGTGAGACTATAGCAGTAGGTATATCTAGAGAGAAACAGGTCTAAATGTGAGACTATAGCAGTAGGTACATCTAGAGAGGAACAGGTCTAAATGTAAGACTATAGCAGTAGGTACATCTAGAGAGAAAGAGGTCTAAATGTAAGACTATAGCAGTAGGTATATCTAGAGAGAAACGGGTCTAAATGTGAGACTATAGCAGTAGGTATATCTGGAGAGAAACGGGTCGAAATGTGAGACTACAGCAGTAGGTATATCTAGAGAGAAAGAGGTCTAAATGTGAGACTATAGCAGTAGGTATATCTAGTGAGAAACAGGTCTAAATGTAAGACCATTACAGTAGGTATATCTAGAGAGAAACAGGTCTAAATGTAAGACTATAGCAGTAGGTATATCTAGAGAGAAACCGGTCTAACTGTGAGACTACAGCAGTAGGTATATCTAGAGAGAAACCGGTCTAAATGTGAGACTATAGCAGTAGGTACATCTAGAGAGAAACAGGTCTAAATGTGAGACTATAGCAGTAGGTACATGTAGTGAGAAACAGGTCTAAATGTGAGACTATAGCAGTAGGTATATCTAGAGGGAAACAGATCTAAATGTAAGACCATTGCAGTAGGTATATCTAGAGAGAAGCAGGTCTAAATGTAAGACTATATCAGTAGGTATATCTAGAGAGAAATAGGTCTAAATGTGAGACTATAGCAGTAGGTATATCTAGAGAGAAACAGGTCTAAATGTAAGACCATTGCAGTAGGTATATCTAGAGAGAAACAGGTCTAAATGTAAGACTATATCAGTAGGTATATCTAGATAGAAATAGGTCTAAATGTCAGACTATAGTTGTAGGTATATCTAGAGAGAAACAGGTCCAAATGTAAGACTATATCAGTAGGTATATCTAGAGAGAAACAGGTCTAAATGTGAGACTATAGCAGTAGGTACATCTAGAGAGAAACAGGTCTAAATGTGAGACTACAGCAGTAGGTATATCTAGAGAGAAACAGGTCTAAATGTGAGACTATAGCAGTAGGTATATCTAGAGAGATACAGGTCTAAATGTAAGACTATATCAATAGGTATATCTCGAGAGAAATAGGTCTAAATGTGAGACTATAGCTGTAGGTATATCTAGAGAGATACAGGTCTAAATGTCAGACTATAGCAGTAGGTATATCTAGAGAGAAACAGGTCTAAATGTAAGACTATAGCAGTAGGTATATCTAGAGAGAAACAGGTCTAAATGTGAGACTATAGCGGTAGGTACATCTAGAGAGAAACAGGTCTAAATGTGAGACTATATCAGTAGGTATATCTAGAGAGAAACAGGTCTAAAGTGAGACTATAGCAGTAGGTATATCTAGAGAGAAACAGGTCTAAATGTAAGACTATAGCAGTAGGTGCATCTAGAGAGAAACAGGTCTAAATGTGAGACTACAGCAGTAGGTATATCTAGAGAGAAACAGGTCTAAATGTGAGACTATAGCAGTAGGGATATCTAGAGAGATACAGGTCTAAATGTAAGACTATATCAATAGGTATATCTCGAGAGAAATAGGTCTAAATGTGAGACTATAGCTGTAGGTATATCTAGAGAGAAACAGGTCTAAATGTAAGACTACAGCAGTAGGTATATCTAGAGAGAAATAGGTCTAAATGTGAGACTATAGCTGTAGGTATATCTAGAGAGATACAGGTCTAAATGTAAGACTATAGCAGTAGGTATATCTACAGAGAAACAGGTCTAAATGTGAGACTATAGCAGTAGGTATATATAGAGAGAAACAGGTCTAAATGTAATACTATAGCAGTAGGTATATCTAGAGAGAAACAGGTCTAAATGTGAAACTACAGCAGTAGGTATATCTAGAGAGAAACAGGTCTAAATGTGAGACTATAGCAGTAGGTACATCTAGAGAGAAACGGGTCTAAATGTGAGACTATAGCAGTAGGTATATCTAGAGAGAAACAGATCTAAATGTGAGACTATAGCAGTAGGTACATCTAGAGAGGAACAAGTCTAAATGTAAGACTATAGCAGTAGGTACATCTAGAGAGAAACAGGTCTAAATGTGAGACTATAGCAGTAGGTACATCTAGAGAGAAACAGGTCTAAATGTGAGACTATATCAGTAGGTACATCTAGAGAGAACCAGGTCTAAATGTGAGACTATAGCAGTAGGTACATCTAGAGAGAAACAGGTCTAAATGTAAGACTATAGCAGTAGGTATATCTAGAGAGAAACAGGTCTAAATGTGAGACTATAGCAGTAGGTATATCTAGAGAGATACAGGTCTAAATGTAAGACTATATCAATAGGTATATCTCGAGAGAAATAGGTCTAAATGTGAGACTATAGCTGTAGGTATATCTAGAGAGATACAGGTCTAAATGTAAGACTATAGCAGTAGGTATATCTAGAGAGAAACAGGTCTAAATGTGAGACTATAGCAGTAGGTATATCTAGAGAGAAACAGGTCTAAATGTAATACTATAGCAGTAGGTATATCTAGAGAGAAACAGGTCTAAATGTGTGACTACAGCAGTAGGTATATCTAGAGAGAAACAGGTCTAAATGTGAGACTATAGCAGTAGGTACATCTAGAGAGAAACGGGTCTAAATGTGAGACTATAGCAGTAGGTATATCTAGAGAGAAACAGGTCTAAATGTGAGACTATAGCAGTAGGTACATCTAGAGAGGAACAGGTCTAAATGTAAGACTATAGCAGTAGGTACATCTAGAGAGAAGGAGGTCTAAATGTGAGACTATAGCAGTAGGTATATCTAGAGAGAAATGGGTCTAAATGTGAGACTACAGCAGTAGGTATATCTAGAGAGAAAGCGGTCTAAATGTGAGACTATAGCAGTATGTATATCTAGTGACAAACAGGTCTAAATGTAAGACCATTACAGTAGGTATATCTAGAGAGAAACGGGTCTAATTGTGAGACTATAGCTGTAGGTATATCTAGAGAGAAACAGGTCTAACTGTGAGACTACAGCAGTAGGTATATCTAGAGAGAAACCGGTCTAAATGTGAGACTATAGCAGTAGGTACATCTAGAGAGAAACAGGTCTAAATGTGAGACTATAGCAGTAGGTATATCTAGAGAGAAACAGGTCTAAATGTGAGACTATAGCAGTAGGTACATCTAGAGAGGAACAGGTCTAAATGTAAGACTATAGCAGTAGGTACATCTAGAGAGAAAGAGGTCTAAATGTAAGACTATAGCAGTAGGTATATCTAGAGAGAAACGGGTCTAAATGTGAGACTATAGCAGTAGGTATATCTGGAGAGAAACGGGTCGAAATGTGAGACTACAGCAGTAGGTATATCTAGAGAGAAAGAGGTCTAAATGTGAGACTATAGCAGTAGGTATATCTAGTGAGAAACAGGTCTAAATGTAAGACCATTACAGTAGGTATATCTAGAGAGAAACAGGTCTAAATGTAAGACTATAGCAGTAGGTATATCTAGAGAGAAACAGGTCTAACTGTGAGACTACAGCAGTAGGTATATCTAGAGAGAAACCGGTCTAAATGTGAGACTATAGCAGTAGGTACATCTAGAGAGAAACAGGTCTAAATGTGAGACTATAGCAGTAGGTACATGTAGAGAGAAACAGGTCTAAATGTGAGACTATAGCAGTAGGTATATCTAGAGAGATACAGGTCTAAATGTAAGACTATAGCAGTAGGTATATCTAGAGAGAAACAGGTCTAAATGTGAGACTACAGCAGTAGGTATATCTAGAGAGAAACAGGTCTAAATGTAAGACTATATCAGTAGGTATATCTAGAGAGAAACAGGTCTAAATGTGAGACTATAGCAGTAGGTACATCTAGAGAGAAACAGGTCTAAATGTGAGACTACAGCAGTAGGTATATCAGAGAGAAACAGGTCTAGATGTAAGACTATAGCACTAGGTATATCTAGAGAGAAACAGGTCTAAATGTGAGACTACAGCAGTAGGTATATCTAGAGAGAAACAGGTCTAAATGTAAGACTATAGCAGTAGGTATATCTAGAGAGAAACAGGTCTAAATGTGAGACTATAGCGGTAGGTACATCTAGAGAGAAACAGGTCTAAATGTGAGACTATAGCAGTAGGTATATCTAGAGAGAAACAGGTCTAAAGTGAGACTATAGCAGTAGGTATATCTAGAGAGAAATAGGTCTAAATGTAAGACTATAGCAGTAGGTACATCTAGAGAGAAACAGGTCTAAATGTGAGACTACAGCAGTAGGTATATCTAGAGAGAAACAGGTCTAAATGTGAGACTATATCAGTAGGTATATCTAGAGAGAAACAGGTCTAAATGTAAGACCATTGCAGTAGGTATATCTAGAGAGAAACGGGTCTAAATGTAATACTATAGCAGTAGGTATATCTAGAGAGAAACAGGTCTAAATGTGAGACTACAGCAGTAGGTATATCTAGAGAGAAACAGGTCTAAATGTGAGACTATAGCAGTAGGTACATCTAGAGAGAAACGTGTCTAAATGTAAGACCATTACAGTAGGTATATCTAGAGAGAAACAGGTCTAATTGTGAGACTATAGCTGTAGGTATATCTAGAGAGAAACAGGTCTAAATGTAAGACTATAGCAGTAGGTATATCTAGAGAGAAACAGGTCTAACTGTGAGACTACAGCAGTAGGTATATCTAGAGAGAAACCGGTCTAAATGTGAGACTATAGCAGTAGGTACATCTAGAGAGAAACAGGTCTAAATGTGAGACTATAGCAGTAGGTATATCTAGAGAGAAACAGGTCTAAATGTAAGACCATTGCAGTAGGTATATCTAGAGAGAAGCAGGTCTAAATGTAAGACTATATCAGTAGGTATATCTAGAGAGAAATAGGTCTAAATGTGAGACTATATCAGTAGGTACATCTAGAGAGAACCAGGTCTAAATGTAAGACTATAGCAGTAGGTACATCTAGAGAGAAACAGGTCTAAATGTAAGACTATAGCAGTAGGTACATCTAGAGAGAAACAGGTCTAAATGTGAGACTATATCAGTAGGTACATCTAGAGAGAAACAGGTCTAAATGTAAGACTATAGCAGTAGGTATATCTAGAGAGAAACAGGTCTAAATGTGAGACTATAGCAGTAGGTATATCTAGAGAGATACAGGTCTAAATGTAAGACTATATCAATAGGTATATCTCGAGAGAAATAGGTCTAAATGTGAGACTATAGCTGTAGGTATATCTAGAGAGATACAGGTCTAAATGTAAGACTATATCAGTAGGTATATCTAGAGAGAAACAGGTCTGAATGTAATACTATAGCAGTAGGTATATCTAGAGAGAAACAGGTCTAAATGTGAGACTACAGCAGTAGGTATATCTAGAGAGAAACAGGTCTAAATGTGAGACTATATCAGTAGGTACATCTAGAGAGAAACGGGTCTAAATGTGAGACTATAGCAGTAGGTATATCTAGAGAGAAACAGGTCTAAATGTGAGACTATAGCAGTAGGTACATCTAGAGAGGAACAGGTCTAAATGTAAGACTATAGCAGTAGGTACATCTAGAGAGAAAGAGGTCTAAATGTAAGACTATAGCAGTAGGTATATCTAGAGAGAAACGGGTCTAAATGTGAGACTATAGCAGTAGGTATATCTGGAGAGAAACGGGTCGAAATGTGAGACTACAGCAGTAGGTATATCTAGAGAGAAAGAGGTCTAAATGTGAGACTATAGCAGTAGGTATATCTAGTGAGAAACAGGTCTAAATGTAAGACCATTACAGTAGGTATATCTAGAGAGAAACAGGTCTAAATGTAAGACTATAGCAGTAGGTATATCTAGAGAGAAACCGGTCTAACTGTGAGACTACAGCAGTAGGTATATCTAGAGAGAAACCGGTCTAAATGTGAGACTATAGCAGTAGGTACATCTAGAGAGAAACAGGTCTAAATGTGAGACTATAGCAGTAGGTACATGTAGTGAGAAACAGGTCTAAATGTGAGACTATAGCAGTAGGTATATCTAGAGAGAAACAGATCTAAATGTAAGACCATTGCAGTAGGTATATCTAGAGAGAAGCAGGTCTAAATGTAAGACTATATCAGTAGGTATATCTAGAGAGAAATAGGTCTAAATGTGAGACTATAGCAGTAGGTATATCTAGAGAGAAACAGGTCTAAATGTAAGACCATTGCAGTAGGTATATCTAGAGAGAAACAGGTCTAAATGTAAGACTATATCAGTAGGTATATCTAGATAGAAATAGGTCTAAATGTCAGACTATAGTTGTAGGTATATCTAGAGAGAAACAGGTCCAAATGTAAGACTATATCAGTAGGTATATCTAGAGAGAAACAGGTCTAAATGTGAGACTATAGCAGTAGGTACATCTAGAGAGAAACAGGTCTAAATGTGAGACTACAGCAGTAGGTATATCTAGAGAGAAACAGGTCTAAATGTGAGACTATAGCAGTAGGTATATCTAGAGAGATACAGGTCTAAATGTAAGACTATATCAATAGGTATATCTCGAGAGAAATAGGTCTAAATGTGAGACTATAGCTGTAGGTATATCTAGAGAGATACAGGTCTAAATGTCAGACTATAGCAGTAGGTATATCTAGAGAGAAACAGGTCTTTAGGAAATAGATATCGGTGCACATGCAACATAATATAAAAGACAAAGAGTACTGGTGTGTGTGATAAAGTTTTACTTCATAGAAGTCAAAGGTGTATAAGGTAAAGGGTTGTTACCCGATGGCAATAATGCCATTGTGAAGTTGTCAGGCTGGTGAGCTGGATTGTGCTGGTAACGAAAGGGTCGTCCAGAAAGAATCCAGCTATGGTCGAAGATGTTACCACTTCGGGAATCAGGAGGCGAGAGAGAGATTTCGCGGTTAATCGCTCCTTTTATCTCTCTTGACCGGAAGTGACCACTAGGGAGTTTGGTCAATCCCAAAGGGAAGCAACTCCACCTACTTCCTGTCTAGAGAACAGCGATTCAATTGTCGTGGCAGGGGAGACAACTCTTACTACAGTATCCCCCGCCAGATTTTTAAAACATAAAAAATCGAAAGAAGCATGCATGGAGTAAGATGGCGAGCATGTAAGAGGCATGAAAAATATGGTACAGAGTAATGGAAGTAAGAAAAGTCAAAAGTTCAAATGTACAAAATATAGTTCACAGGTGTGCAGTCACATGACAGCAGGAAAGAAAGTGTGTTCCAGAGAATGAATGCAGGTGGTCTCTGTTCTGTGGTATATCGTGAATTTCCAACCTCCGTATGGATTTTCTCACAGGAAGAGTGCTGCAAAAATAAATTCTCTGGCTTTGGTTGCTGTTGCTGTTGCTGCTGTTGTATTGCTGTTGTTGCTGCTGTAGTGCTGTTGCTGTTGCTGTTGTTGTATTGCTGTTGTTGCTGCTGTATTGCTGTTGCTGCTGCTGCTGTATTGCTGTTGCTGCTGCTGTTGTCTCGCTGAGTGAGCGTATTCGGTGTTTAAACTCACAGTAGACAAAAATTTTTTAGAAAAAATGAGTTGCGCAAAGTGCTAGAAATAGCAGCCGAAGTTGATGGTCGATGTTGAGAATGCGTTGATCTGGAAGGGTCCAGAGGCCAGCGACCAGAGAAATAAGCATTCTTACTAAATGCGCGGTTATCAACGGTAAATTTACATTGCAAACTTATAAACCGGCAAAGAGAAGAATGTAGCTTAAAATGTTCATTGTAAAGGGAACGAAAAAACATATATATACATCCAGTGAAATGGTCATGAGAGGTACATTGCAATACAATAAATCAAATAAATAAGAACAGCAAAAACAAAAAAAAAAAATATATATATATATATATATATATAAGGCTCCAATGGCCAGTTCATATAAAAATAGTTTGGCAGAACTTTTTGGGCCAGTGGACTCTCCGACCGGAACGGGTCGTAGTCTTGTATGTAGGTGATGGTGGGGCAGAAGGAGCAGGTGTATGCACAATGGTGAAAGATTGGGGTATTTGTGGCTCGGGTGTATGAGCGTCATTGTGTGCCCTTTTCAGTCTATCCACCGAAATTGTCTCTCTGGACCCCTTAACGTCTACTGTGAAATGTTTGTCAGTGCGTGCTAACACACGGTAGGGTCCAGAGTATGGTTGTGTGAGGGGTGGTCTCACAGCATCGTTCCTTACGAACACATGGGTCCACGAGGCAATGTCCCTCGGGACCGCATGTTTTACAGTTTGCTTCCTCGTATCCATCGGCGGCAGGTCCTGTAAATAAGAACGCAGACGGGATACGTAGGAAAGCGGATCTTGGAAAGCAAGATCAACAGGGGCAAGCATTTGCCCAGGCAACGCTAGAGGAGCACCGTAGATTAATTCGGCCGGGGAGAACCCAAGGTCCTCCTTTATTGATGACCGAATTCCTAATAACACAATAGGAAGGTACTCGCTCCAACGTTGAGAGTCTGGATAGGCGCGAAGAGCGGCCTTTAATTGGCGGTGGAATCGTTCCACCATTCCATTTGAAGCAGGATGATAGGCTGTGGTCCGAATCCGTTGAGCTCCAATTATTTTTGTGAGCTCAGAGAAGAGATGGGACTCGAATTGTCTACCACGGTCTGTCGTGAGTGTAGTTGGTACCCCAAAGCGGGTAATCCACCCTGATACCAGGGCACGTGCTACAGTCTCAGCCGTCATGTCTGGTAAAGGTATGGCCTCAGGCCATCTCGAAAAGCGATCGACACACGTCAATAAGTATGAATATCCACTGCTGAATGGCCAAGGTCCAACGATGTCAATGTGGATGTGTTGAAACCGGGCATCTGGAGTGGTGAAAGTACCAAGTGGAGTCCGGATGTGTTTATGGATCTTCGATTTCTGGCAAGCGATACAGGAACGGCAAAAAACAGCAATGTCTCGCCTCATATTAGGCCAGAAGAATCTGGCTGTTATAAGTTTAACTGTGGCAGCCGATCCTGGATGAGAAATGTTGTGCAGAGCCAGGAACACAATTCGACGGTGAGTCTCAGGAACAAGTGGTCGTGGTGCATCAGTGGATACATCACAAAGGATCTGCCTGTCGGTGGTGGACAAGGGCAGATATTTGAAAATGCAAGTCGCAAATTCGGTGGAAAGAGTGTCCAACGATTGGAGTGCAGGTTGGTCTGCAGCTAAACGACCTAAATCGATGTCCTGGGATGACGAGATGGAGCTAATTGGCAAACGAGATAATGCGTCTGCAACTATGTTGTGCGAGCCGGCAATGTGCTGGATATCGTTTGTAAATTGTGAAACGTAGTCCAGGTGCCTTGTCTCTCTGGGCGAATATCTGTCGGCTTTGGCCCTCAAAGCGAAGGTCAACGGTTTGTGGTCGGTAAAAACCGTAAAATTTCTCCCCTCAAGGATATGAGAGAAATGTTTCACCGACAGATATATGGCTAATAATTCCCGCCCAAACGTGCTATAACGCGTTTCTGCTGGTTTCAACTTCCTCGAGAAAAATGCCAAAGGTTGTTGGCTTTCAGCGTAAGACTGCTGTAAAACTGCACCCACAGCGGTATCAGATGCATCAACACAAAGCGAAAGCTTGGCCTCTGGTACCGGGTGGGCTAGCAAAGAAGAACTAGCGAGGGCTGTCTTGGCAGACTGGAAGTCCTGAAGCTGTCCTTGTGTCAAGGAAATGTCTTCATTCTTCTTACGACGTTTTTTTAAAATGTCAGTAAGGGAAGATAGCCAATTAGCACAATGAGGAATGAAACGCCTATAGAAATTGATTAGGCCTAAGAAGTGACGCAACTGGTGAAGTGTAGTAGGCGGCGGTAACTCCTGTATGGCTTGAACTCGCTCAGGGAGCGGCCTAATACCTTCGGCGTCGATGAGGTGGCCTAAAAAATGTAGGGAAGTGGAACCGAAAACACACTTTGCAGGATTCACGCGAACGCGGTAATCCTGAAGTCGCCGAAGCAAGAGAAGCATGTGGCGCATATGCTCTTCCGGAGAGGAACTAGCGACGAGAATATCGTCTATGTAAGCATAAACGAAGTCCAGACCACGCGTGACCTCGTCCATGAACCGCTGAAAAGTGCTAGCGGCGTTCCTGAGTCCGAAAGGCATGGTCAAAAATTCGAATGATCCGAAAGGGGTTGTAATTGCAGTTTTCGGAATATCCTCCTTCCTGACCGGAATTTGGTGGTAGGCTCGCACTAAATCTAGCTTAGAAAAAATCCTACACCCCTGCAGTGAAGATGCAAAATCGTGGAGATGGGGAATGGGATACCTATCCGGGACGGTCATGGCATTTAACCTCCTATAATCCCCTGTGGGTCTCCAGTCGCCGGAAGTCTTGGGCACCATGTGTAACGGTGAAGCCCAAGGACTCGTAGATGGGCGAATAATGCCCAGCTGCAGCATATGGTCGAACTCGGACCGTGCTGCCTTTAATTTTTCCGTCGGTAAGCGGCGTGGGCGCGAAAACACTGGGGCACCGGTGGTGGAAACAAAATGTTCGGTCGAGTGTGTTGGGTCAGTGACTCGAAAATTTCCATCCGTGAGCTCCGGGAAAGAACCCAGTAACGCATGGTAAGCGTCACCAGCGGCAGCAATAAAGAACACGGGGCTGACTATTGGGGCCTTGGCTTCCTGGCCATGAATTGAAAAGCCGGTGATGTTATCCACCAGGCGTTGGCCACGGACGTCCACAGTTAAAGAGAAGTTGTGGAGGAAATCCGCTCCTAAGATGGGATATGGCAAATCGGCAACCGTAAAAATCCACTTAAAATCCCTTCGAAGATTTAGGAATTTAAGAGGGAGCGAGATTTGCCCGTACGTCTTTATAGACGAGTGGTTAACTGCCTGCAGCGTGACAGATGACTCTATGGGGGTATCTTTCAGGCAATGGACCGGCCAGATACTACAGGAGGCTCCTGTATCCACGAGGAAACCTCTTCCGGATATTAGGTCCTTAATGAAGAAATGGCGGTTTGGTGGCTTTATGTTGAGGCCATCTGTCCCCATCAGAGGACCTCTTAAGCGTTTCCCGCCTTATGATAGGAGCAAGGTTGCACGCAGTGCTTCGCGTTCTCCGCGAACCGCTCGTGGTACCAGCATAAGGCTGAACCAGGTGATTTGGACCGTCGTCTGAAACTTTGCGATCTCCCGCGACTGCGGGCGCGCGAACAGCCACCACACAAGGCCTTCATCTTGTGGAGCTCCATGGTGAGCTCCTGAATGGACCTTTGCATCGCAATGATCGCCAAGCTATCCGTTGGTGCTGCCGCGTAGATCGCATGGCCGTGTGTGGCCCGAGCTGGGTGTTGAACAGCGGCGAGGGGGTCACTGTCTCCGGCATTCGTCACCTCGAATATCTTGTCCGCCGATGAGGCAAGCTGCTCAACCGAGCTCGAATCCCTCATGGGGGCCAAAATTGCCTGTACGTTCGTCGGCAGGCGCGAAAAGAACAACTGCTTCAGCAGGGCAGTTTCCGCTGCAGACCCCTCCGTTAGGTCCTTCATCCGCCTAAGGAGGTTCGATGGTGTGCCATCCCCTATGTGCTCCAGGTGGACCAGAGCCCTAAATCTCCTCTCTGACGACTGTTCCGTCCGGCTGAGTATTTCAGCCTTCAGAGACGCGTACGACGACTCTGCCGTTGCCTCCAACACGAGGTCCTTGACCGCTGGGAGAATTGCCGGCGGAATGGCACTGAGGACCACAGAATGCTGTAGTTCCTCGTCGACTCTGTTCGCCCTGAAGAAAGCTTCTAATTGCGAGAACCACAACCTTACGTCGCCCGTGTACGTTGGCAGAACAGAGTGGGAAGCCATTGGTATGCCGTAGTGATCTACCGTATGGGGAAAATGTCTCTAAGGTAACAGTAAATGGAAACTAAAATCTTTCGTCAGAGCACTGAACCGGAAAACTAATGCATCCGGGACAGTGTGCGAACCAGCGATTACTTGAATGCTGTTATCTACGTTAATTTCGGGGGGCCTAAAAACTCAACAAAAAAAAATCCAACATGGCGGACTATTTCGCGCCAAAACACTATTTAAAAAGAAGAGAGACTCCATCTTGTCATCCTCATAAAAATTATTTTTTTGCGAGAAGCGAAAGGCAGAAAAAGGAGAGAAAATGAGGACGGTGAAAACATTTATAGAATTGTGGTTTGTCTGCGTGTCAATAATTGTAGGTGTTATATTTTTCTCTTTTTTCTTTTTTTTTTTTTTTGTTTGTGTCCTATATCATATCAGATACACCGTATAACCATTTCCCATTGAAAAAAAAATATCACGTCAGGGTCACCACTTTAGGAAATAGATATCGGTGCACATGCAACATAATATAAAAGACAAAGAGTACTGGTGTGTGTGATAAAGTTTTACTTCATAGAAGTCAAAGGTGTATAAGGTAAAGGGTTGTTACCCGATGGCAATAATGCCATTGTGAAGTTGTCAGGCTGGTGAGCTGGATTGTGCTGGTAACGAAAGGGTCGTCCAGAAAGAATCCAGCTATGGTCGAAGATGTTACCACTTCGGGAATCAGGAGGCGAGAGAGAGATTTCGCGGTTAATCGCTCCTTTTATCTCTCTTGACCGGAAGTGACCACTAGGGAGTTTGGTCAATCCCAAAGGGAAGCAACTCCACCTACTTCCTGTCTAGAGAACAGCGATTCAATTGTCGTGGCAGGGGAGACAACTCTTACTACAGGTCTAAATGTAAGACTATAGCAGTAGGTATATCTAGAGAGAAACAGGTCTAAATGTGAGACTATAGCGGTAGGTACATCTAGAGAGAAACAGGTCTAAATGTGAGACTATATCAGTAGGTATATCTAGAGAGAAACAGGTCTAAAGTGAGACTATAGCAGTAGGTATATCTAGAGAGAAACAGGTCTAAATGTAAGACTATAGCAGTAGGTGCATCTAGAGAGAAACAGGTCTAAATGTGAGACTACAGCAGTAGGTATATCTAGAGAGAAACAGGTCTAAATGTGAGACTATAGCAGTAGGGATATCTAGAGAGATACAGGTCTAAATGTAAGACTATATCAATAGGTATATCTCGAGAGAAATAGGTCTAAATGTGAGACTATAGCTGTAGGTATATCTAGAGAGAAACAGGTCTAAATGTAAGACTACAGCAGTAGGTATATCTAGAGAGAAATAGGTCTAAATGTGAGACTATAGCTGTAGGTATATCTAGAGAGATACAGGTCTAAATGTAAGACTATAGCAGTAGGTATATCTACAGAGAAACAGGTCTAAATGTGAGACTATAGCAGTAGGTATATATAGAGAGAAACAGGTCTAAATGTAATACTATAGCAGTAGGTATATCTAGAGAGAAACAGGTCTAAATGTGAAACTACAGCAGTAGGTATATCTAGAGAGAAACAGGTCTAAATGTGAGACTATAGCAGTAGGTACATCTAGAGAGAAACGGGTCTAAATGTGAGACTATAGCAGTAGGTATATCTAGAGAGAAACAGATCTAAATGTGAGACTATAGCAGTAGGTACATCTAGAGAGGAACAAGTCTAAATGTAAGACTATAGCAGTAGGTACATCTAGAGAGAAACAGGTCTAAATGTGAGACTATAGCAGTAGGTACATCTAGAGAGAAACAGGTCTAAATGTGAGACTATATCAGTAGGTACATCTAGAGAGAACCAGGTCTAAATGTGAGACTATAGCAGTAGGTACATCTAGAGAGAAACAGGTCTAAATGTAAGACTATAGCAGTAGGTATATCTAGAGAGAAACAGGTCTAAATGTGAGACTATAGCAGTAGGTATATCTAGAGAGATACAGGTCTAAATGTAAGACTATATCAATAGGTATATCTCGAGAGAAATAGGTCTAAATGTGAGACTATAGCTGTAGGTATATCTAGAGAGATACAGGTCTAAATGTAAGACTATAGCAGTAGGTATATCTAGAGAGAAACAGGTCTAAATGTGAGACTATAGCAGTAGGTATATCTAGAGAGAAACAGGTCTAAATGTAATACTATAGCAGTAGGTATATCTAGAGAGAAACAGGTCTAAATGTGTGACTACAGCAGTAGGTATATCTAGAGAGAAACAGGTCTAAATGTGAGACTATAGCAGTAGGTACATCTAGAGAGAAACGGGTCTAAATGTGAGACTATAGCAGTAGGTATATCTAGAGAGAAACAGGTCTAAATGTGAGACTATAGCAGTAGGTACATCTAGAGAGGAACAGGTCTAAATGTAAGACTATAGCAGTAGGTACATCTAGAGAGAAGGAGGTCTAAATGTGAGACTATAGCAGTAGGTATATCTAGAGAGAAATGGGTCTAAATGTGAGACTACAGCAGTAGGTATATCTAGAGAGAAAGCGGTCTAAATGTGAGACTATAGCAGTATGTATATCTAGTGACAAACAGGTCTAAATGTAAGACCATTACAGTAGGTATATCTAGAGAGAAACGGGTCTAATTGTGAGACTATAGCTGTAGGTATATCTAGAGAGAAACAGGTCTAACTGTGAGACTACAGCAGTAGGTATATCTAGAGAGAAACCGGTCTAAATGTGAGACTATAGCAGTAGGTACATCTAGAGAGAAACAGGTCTAAATGTGAGACTATAGCAGTAGGTATATCTAGAGAGAAACAGGTCTAAATGTGAGACTATAGCAGTAGGTACATCTAGAGAGGAACAGGTCTAAATGTAAGACTATAGCAGTAGGTACATCTAGAGAGAAAGAGGTCTAAATGTAAGACTATAGCAGTAGGTATATCTAGAGAGAAACGGGTCTAAATGTGAGACTATAGCAGTAGGTATATCTGGAGAGAAACGGGTCGAAATGTGAGACTACAGCAGTAGGTATATCTAGAGAGAAAGAGGTCTAAATGTGAGACTATAGCAGTAGGTATATCTAGTGAGAAACAGGTCTAAATGTAAGACCATTACAGTAGGTATATCTAGAGAGAAACAGGTCTAAATGTAAGACTATAGCAGTAGGTATATCTAGAGAGAAACAGGTCTAACTGTGAGACTACAGCAGTAGGTATATCTAGAGAGAAACCGGTCTAAATGTGAGACTATAGCAGTAGGTACATCTAGAGAGAAACAGGTCTAAATGTGAGACTATAGCAGTAGGTACATGTAGATAGAAACAGGTCTAAATGTGAGACTATAGCAGTAGGTATATCTAGAGAGATACAGGTCTAAATGTAAGACTATAGCAGTAGGTATATCTAGAGAGAAACAGGTCTAAATGTGAGACTACAGCAGTAGGTATATCTAGAGAGAAACAGGTCTAAATGTAAGACTATATCAGTAGGTATATCTAGAGAGAAACAGGTCTAAATGTGAGACTATAGCAGTAGGTACATCTAGAGAGAAACAGGTCTAAATGTGAGACTACAGCAGTAGGTATATCAGAGAGAAACAGGTCTAGATGTAAGACTATAGCACTAGGTATATCTAGAGAGAAACAGGTCTAAATGTGAGACTACAGCAGTAGGTATATCTAGAGAGAAACAGGTCTAAATGTAAGACTATAGCAGTAGGTATATCTAGAGAGAAACAGGTCTAAATGTGAGACTATAGCGGTAGGTACATCTAGAGAGAAACAGGTCTAAATGTGAGACTATAGCAGTAGGTATATCTAGAGAGAAACAGGTCTAAAGTGAGACTATAGCAGTAGGTATATCTAGAGAGAAATAGGTCTAAATGTAAGACTATAGCAGTAGGTACATCTAGAGAGAAACAGGTCTAAATGTGAGACTACAGCAGTAGGTATATCTAGAGAGAAACAGGTCTAAATGTGAGACTATATCAGTAGGTATATCTAGAGAGAAACAGGTCTAAATGTAAGACCATTGCAGTAGGTATATCTAGAGAGAAACGGGTCTAAATGTAATACTATAGCAGTAGGTATATCTAGAGAGAAACAGGTCTAAATGTGAGACTACAGCAGTAGGTATATCTAGAGAGAAACAGGTCTAAATGTGAGACTATAGCAGTAGGTACATCTAGAGAGAAACGGGTCTAAATGTAAGACCATTACAGTAGGTATATCTAGAGAGAAACAGGTCTAATTGTGAGACTATAGCTGTAGGTATATCTAGAGAGAAACAGGTCTAAATGTAAGACTATAGCAGTAGGTATATCTAGAGAGAAACAGGTCTAACTGTGAGACTACAGCAGTAGGTATATCTAGAGAGAAACCGGTCTAAATGTGAGACTATAGCAGTAGGTACATCTAGAGAGAAACAGGTCTAAATGTGAGACTATAGCAGTAGGTATATCTAGAGAGAAACAGGTCTAAATGTAAGACCATTGCAGTAGGTATATCTAGAGAGAAGCAGGTCTAAATGTAAGACTATATCAGTAGGTATATCTAGAGAGAAATAGGTCTAAATGTGAGACTATATCAGTAGGTACATCTAGAGAGAACCAGGTCTAAATGTAAGACTATAGCAGTAGGTACATCTAGAGAGAAACAGGTCTAAATGTAAGACTATAGCAGTAGGTACATCTAGAGAGAAACAGGTCTAAATGTGAGACTATATCAGTAGGTACATCTAGAGAGAAACAGGTCTAAATGTAAGACTATAGCAGTAGGTATATCTAGAGAGAAACAGGTCTAAATGTGAGACTATAGCAGTAGGTATATCTAGAGAGATACAGGTCTAAATGTAAGACTATATCAATAGGTATATCTCGAGAGAAATAGGTCTAAATGTGAGACTATAGCTGTAGGTATATCTAGAGAGATACAGGTCTAAATGTAAGACTATATCAGTAGGTATATCTAGAGAGAAACAGGTCTGAATGTAATACTATAGCAGTAGGTATATCTAGAGAGAAACAGGTCTAAATGTGAGACTACAGCAGTAGGTATATCTAGAGAGAAACAGGTCTAAATGTGAGACTATATCAGTAGGTACATCTAGAGAGAAACGGGTCTAAATGTGAGACTATAGCAGTAGGTATATCTAGAGAGAAACAGGTCTAAATGTGAGACTATAGCAGTAGGTACATCTAGAGAGAAAGAGGTCTAAATGTAAGACTATAGCAGTAGGTATATCTAGAGAGAAACGGGTCTAAATGTGAGACTATAGCAGTAGGTATATCTGGAGAGAAACGGGTCGAAATGTGAGACTACAGCAGTAGGTATATCTAGAGAGAAAGAGGTCTAAATGTGAGACTATAGCAGTAGGTATATCTAGTGAGAAACAGGTCTAAATGTAAGACCATTACAGTAGGTATATCTAGAGAGAAACAGGTCTAAATGTAAGACTATAGCAGTAGGTATATCTAGAGAGAAACAGGTCTAACTGTGAGACTACAGCAGTAGGTATATCTAGAGAGAAACCGGTCTAAATGTGAGACTATAGCAGTAGGTACATCTAGAGAGAAACAGGTCTAAATGTGAGACTATAGCAGTAGGTACATGTAGTGAGAAACAGGTCTAAATGTGAGACTATAGCAGTAGGTATATCTAGAGAGAAACAGATCTAAATGTAAGACCATTGCAGTAGGTATATCTAGAGAGAAGCAGGTCTAAATGTAAGACTATATCAGTAGGTATATCTAGAGAGAAATAGGTCTAAATGTGAGACTATAGCAGTAGGTATATCTAGAGAGAAACAGGTCTAAATGTAAGACCATTGCAGTAGGTATATCTAGAGAGAAACAGGTCTAAATGTAAGACTATATCAGTAGGTATATCTAGATAGAAATAGGTCTAAATGTCAGACTATAGTTGTAGGTATATCTAGAGAGAAACAGGTCCAAATGTAAGACTATATCAGTAGGTATATCTAGAGAGAAACAGGTCTAAATGTGAGACTATAGCAGTAGGTACATCTAGAGAGAAACAGGTCTAAATGTGAGACTACAGCAGTAGGTATATCTAGAGAGAAACAGATCTAAATGTGAGACTATAGCAGTAGGTACATCTAGAGAGGAACAAGTCTAAATGTAAGACTATAGCAGTAGGTACATCTAGAGAGAAACAGGTCTAAATGTGAGACTATAGCAGTAGGTACATCTAGAGAGAAACAGGTCTAAATGTGAGACTATATCAGTAGGTACATCTAGAGAGAACCAGGTCTAAATGTGAGACTATAGCAGTAGGTACATCTAGAGAGAAACAGGTCTAAATGTAAGACTATAGCAGTAGGTATATCTAGAGAGAAACAGGTCTAAATGTGAGACTATAGCAGTAGGTATATCTAGAGAGATACAGGTCTAAATGTAAGACTATATCAATAGGTATATCTCGAGAGAAATAGGTCTAAATGTGAGACTATAGCTGTAGGTATATCTAGAGAGATACAGGTCTAAATGTAAGACTATAGCAGTAGGTATATCTAGAGAGAAACAGGTCTAAATGTGAGACTATAGCAGTAGGTATATCTAGAGAGAAACAGGTCTAAATGTAATACTATAGCAGTAGGTATATCTAGAGAGAAACAGGTCTAAATGTGTGACTACAGCAGTAGGTATATCTAGAGAGAAACAGGTCTAAATGTGAGACTATAGCAGTAGGTACATCTAGACAGAAACGGGTCTAAATGTGAGACTATAGCAGTAGGTATATCTAGAGAGAAACAGGTCTAAATGTGAGACTATAGCAGTAGGTACATCTAGAGAGGAACAGGTCTAAATGTAAGACTATAGCAGTAGGTACATCTAGAGAGAAGGAGGTCTAAATGTGAGACTATAGCAGTAGGTATATCTAGAGAGAAATGGGTCTAAATGTGAGACTACAGCAGTAGGTATATCTAGAGAGAAAGCGGTCTAAATGTGAGACTATAGCAGTATGTATATCTAGTGACAAACAGGTCTAAATGTAAGACCATTACAGTAGGTATATCTAGAGAGAAACGGGTCTAATTGTGAGACTATAGCTGTAGGTATATCTAGAGAGAAACAGGTCTAAATGTAAGACTATAGCAGTAGGTATATCTAGAGAGAAACAGGTCTAACTGTGAGACTACAGCAGTAGGTATATCTAGAGAGAAACCGGTCTAAATGTGAGACTATAGCAGTAGGTACATCTAGAGAGAAACAGGTCTAAATGTGAGACTATAGCAGTAGGTATATCTAGAGAGAAACAGGTCTAAATGTGAGACTATAGCAGTAGGTACATCTAGAGAGGAACAGGTCTAAATGTAAGACTATAGCAGTAGGTACATCTAGAGAGAAAGAGGTCTAAATGTAAGACTATAGCAGTAGGTATATCTAGAGATAAACGGGTCTAAATGTGAGACTATAGCAGTAGGTATATCTGGAGAGAAACGGGTCGAAATGTGAGACTACAGCAGTAGGTATATCTAGAGAGAAAGAGGTCTAAATGTGAGACTATAGCAGTAGGTATATCTAGTGAGAAACAGGTCTAAATGTAAGACCATTACAGTAGGTATATCTAGAGAGAAACAGGTCTAAATGTAAGACTATAGCAGTAGGTATATCTAGAGAGAAACAGGTCTAACTGTGAGACTACAGCAGTAGGTATATCTAGAGAGAAACCGGTCTAAATGTGAGACTATAGCAGTAGGTACATCTAGAGAGAAACAGGTCTAAATGTGAGACTATAGCAGTAGGTACATGTAGAGAGAAACAGGTCTAAATGTGAGACTATAGCAGTAGGTATATCTAGAGAGATACAGGTCTAAATGTAAGACTATATCAATAGGTATATCTCGAGAGAAATAGGTCTAAATGTGAGACTATAGCTGTAGGTATATCTAGAGAGATACAGGTCTAAATGTAAGACTATAGCAGTAGGTATATCTAGAGAGAAACAGGTCTAAATGTGAGACTATAGCAGTAGGTATATCTAGAGAGAAACAGGTCTAAATGTAATACTATATCAGTAGGTATATCTAGAGAGAAACAGGTCTAAATGTAAGACTATATCAGTAGGTATATCTAGAGAGAAATAGGTCTAAATGTGAGACTATAGCAGTAGGTACATCTAGAGAGGAACAGGTCTAAATGTAAGACTATAGCAGTAGGTACATCTAGAGAGAAAGAGGTCTAAATGTAAGACTATAGCAGTAGGTATATCTAGAGAGAAACGGGTCTAAATGTGAGACTATAGCAGTAGGTATATCTGGAGAGAAACGGGTCGAAATGTGAGACTACAGCAGTAGGTATATCTAGAGAGAAAGTGGTCTAAATGTGAGACTATAGCAGTAGGTATATCTAGTGAGAAACAGGTCTAAATGTAAGACCATTACAGTAGGTATATCTAGAGAGAAACAGGTCTAAATGTAAGACTATAGCAGTAGGTATATCTAGAGAGAAACAGGTCTAACTGTGAGACTACAGCAGTAGGTATATCTAGAGAGAAACCGGTCTAAATGTGAGACTATAGCAGTAGGTACATCTAGAGAGAAACAGGTCTAAATGTGAGACTATAGCAGTAGGTACATGTAGTGAGAAACAGGTCTAAATGTGAGACTATAGCAGTAGGTATATCTAGAGAGAAACAGATCTAAATGTAAGACCATTGCAGTAGGTATATCTAGAGAGAAGCAGGTCTAAATGTAAGACTATATCAGTAGGTATATCTAGAGAGAAATAGGTCTAAATGTGAGACTATAGCAGTAGGTATATCTAGAGAGAAACAGGTCTAAATGTAAGACCATTGCAGTAGGTATATCTAGAGAGAAACAGGTCTAAATATAAGACTATATCAGTAGGTATATCTAGATAGAAATAGGTCTAAATGTCAGACTATAGTTGTAGGTATATCTAGAGAGAAACAGGTCCAAATGTAAGACTATATCAGTAGGTATATCTAGAGAGAAACAGGTCTAAATGTGAGACTATAGCAGTAGGTACATATAGAGAGAAACAGGTCTAAATGTGAGACTACAGCAGTAGGTATATCTAGAGAGAAACAGGTCTAAATGTGAGACTATAGCAGTAGGTATATCTAGAGAGATACAGGTCTAAATGTAAGACTATATCAATAGGTATATCTCGAGAGAAATAGGTCTAAATGTGAGACTATAGCTGTAGGTATATCTAGAGAGATACAGGTCTAAATGTCAGACTATAGCAGTAGGTATATCTAGAGAGAAACAGGTCTAAATGTAAGACTATAGCAGTAGGTATATCTAGAGAGAAACAGGTCTAAATGTGAGACTATAGCGGTAGGTACATCTAGAGAGAAACAGGTCTAAATGTGAGACTATATCAGTAGGTATATCTAGAGAGAAACAGGTCTAAAGTGAGACTATAGCAGTAGGTATATCTAGAGAGAAACAGGTCTAAATGTAAGACTATAGCAGTAGGTGCATCTAGAGAGAAACAGGTCTAAATGTGAGACTACAGCAGTAGGTATATCTAGAGAGAAACAGGTCTAAATGTGAGACTATAGCAGTAGGGATATCTAGAGAGATACAGGTCTAAATGTAAGACTATATCAATAGGTATATCTCGAGAGAAATAGGTCTAAATGTGAGACTATAGCTGTAGGTATATCTAGAGAGAAACAGGTCTAAATGTAAGACTACAGCAGTAGGTATATCTAGAGAGAAATAGGTCTAAATGTGAGACTATAGCTGTAGGTATATCTAGAGAGATACAGGTCTAAATGTAAGACTATAGCAGTAGGTATATCTACAGAGAAACAGGTCTAAATGTGAGACTATAGCAGTAGGTATATATAGAGAGAAACAGGTCTAAATGTAATACTATAGCAGTAGGTATATCTAGAGAGAAACAGGTCTAAATGTGAAACTACAGCAGTAGGTATATCTAGAGAGAAACAGGTCTAAATGTGAGACTATAGCAGTAGGTACATCTAGAGAGAAACGGGTCTAAATGTGAGACTATAGCAGTAGGTATATCTAGAGAGAAACAGATCTAAATGTGAGACTATAGCAGTAGGTACATCTAGAGAGGAACAAGTCTAAATGTAAGACTATAGCAGTAGGTACATCTAGAGAGAAACAGGTCTAAATGTGAGACTATAGCAGTAGGTACATCTAGAGAGAAACAGGTCTAAATGTGAGACTATATCAGTAGGTACATCTAGAGAGAACCAGGTCTAAATGTGAGACTATAGCAGTAGGTACATCTAGAGAGAAACAGGTCTAAATGTAAGACTATAGCAGTAGGTATATCTAGAGAGAAACAGGTCTAAATGTGAGACTATAGCAGTAGGTATATCTAGAGAGATACAGGTCTAAATGTAAGACTATATCAATAGGTATATCTCGAGAGAAATAGGTCTAAATGTGAGACTATAGCTGTAGGTATATCTAGAGAGATACAGGTCTAAATGTAAGACTATAGCAGTAGGTATATCTAGAGAGAAACAGGTCTAAATGTGAGACTATAGCAGTAGGTATATCTAGAGAGAAACAGGTCTAAATGTAATACTATAGCAGTAGGTATATCTAGAGAGAAACAGGTCTAAATGTGTGACTACAGCAGTAGGTATATCTAGAGAGAAACAGGTCTAAATGTGAGACTATAGCAGTAGGTACATCTAGAGAGAAACGGGTCTAAATGTGAGACTATAGCAGTAGGTATATCTAGAGAGGAACAGGTCTAAATGTAAGACTATAGCAGTAGGTACATCTAGAGAGAAGGAGGTCTAAATGTGAGACTATAGCAGTAGGTATATCTAGAGAGAAATGGGTCTAAATGTGAGACTACAGCAGTAGGTATATCTAGAGAGAAAGCGGTCTAAATGTGAGACTATAGCAGTATGTATATCTAGTGACAAACAGGTCTAAATGTAAGACCATTACAGTAGGTATATCTAGAGAGAAACGGGTCTAATTGTGAGACTATAGCTGTAGGTATATCTAGAGAGAAACAGGTCTAAATGTAAGACTATAGCAGTAGGTATATCTAGAGAGAAACAGGTCTAACTGTGAGACTACAGCAGTAGGTATATCTAGAGAGAAACCGGTCTAAATGTGAGACTACAGCAGTAGGTACATCTAGAGAGAAACAGGTCTAAATGTGAGACTATAGCAGTAGGTATATCTAGAGAGAAACAGGTCTAAATGTGAGACTATAGCAGTAGGTACATCTAGAGAGGAACAGGTCTAAATGTAAGACTATATCAGTAGGTACATCTAGAGAGAAAGAGGTCTAAATGTAAGACTATAGCAGTAGGTATATCTAGAGAGAAACGGGTCTAAATGTGAGACTATAGCAGTAGGTATATCTGGAGAGAAACGGGTCGAAATGTGAGACTACAGCAGTAGGTATATCTAGAGAGAAAGAGGTCTAAATGTGAGACTATAGCAGTAGGTATATCTAGTGAGAAACAGGTCTAAATGTAAGACCATTACAGTAGGTATATCTAGAGAGAAACAGGTCTAAATGTAAGACTATAGCAGTAGGTATATCTAGAGAGAAACAGGTCTAACTGTGAGACTACAGCAGTAGGTATATCTAGAGAGAAACCGGTCTAAATGTGAGACTATAGCAGTAGGTACATCTAGAGAGAAACAGGTCTAAATGTGAGACTATAGCAGTAGGTACATGTAGAGAGAAACAGGTCTAAATGTGAGACTATAGCAGTAGGTATATCTAGAGAGATACAGGTCTAAATGTAAGACTATATCAATAGGTATATCTCGAGAGAAATAGGTCTAAATGTGAGACTATAGCTGTAGGTATATCTAGAGAGATACAGGTCTAAATGTAAGACTATAGCAGTAGGTATATCTAGAGAGAAACAGGTCTAAATGTGAGACTATAGCAGTAGGTATATCTAGAGAGAAACAGGTCTAAATGTAATACTATATCAGTAGGTATATCTAGAGAGAAACAGGTCTAAATGTAAGACTATATCAGTAGGTATATCTAGAGAGAAATAGGTCTAAATGTGAGACTATAGCAGTAGGTATATCTAGAGAGAAACAGGTCTAAATGTAAGACCATTGTAGTAGGTATATCTAGAGAGAAACAGGTCTAAATGTAAGACTATATCAGTAGGTATATCTAGATTGAAATAGGTCTAAATGTGAGACTATAGTTGTAGGTATATCTAGAGAGAAACAGGTCTAAATGTAAGACTATAGCAGTAGGTATATCTAGAGAGAAACAGGTCTAAATGTGAGACTATAGCAGTAGGTACATCTAGAGAGAAACAGGTCTAAATGTAAGACTATATCAGTAGGTATATCTAGAGAGAAACAGTTCTAAATGTAAGACTATATCAGTAAGTATATCTAGAGAGAAACAGGTCTAAATGTGAGACTATAGCAGTAGGTACATCTAGAGAGAAACAGGTCTAAATGTGAGACTACAGCAGTAGGTATATCTAGAGAGAAACAGGTCTAAATGTAAGACTATAGCAGTAGGTATATCTAGAGAGAAACAGGTCTAAATGTGAGACTACAGCAGTAGGTATATCTAGAGAGAAACAGGTCTAAATGTAAGACTATATCAGTAGGTATATCTAGAGAGAAACAGGTCTAAATGTGAGACTATAGCAGTAGGTACATCTAGAGAGAAACAGGTCTAAATGTGAGACTACAGCAGTAGGTATATCTAGAGAGAAACAGGTCTAGATGTAAGACTATAGCAGTAGGTATATCTAGAGAGAAACAGGTCTAAATGTGAGACTACAGCAGTAGGTATATCTAGAGAGAAACAGGTCTAAATGTAAGACTATAGCAGTAGGTATATCTAGAGAGAAACAGGTCTAAATGTGAGACTATAGCGGTAGGTACATCTAGAGAGAAACAGGTCTAAATGTGAGACTATAGCAGTAGGTATATCTAGAGAGAAACAGGTCTAAAGTGAGACTATAGCAGTAGGTATATCTAGAGAGAAATAGGTCTAAATGTAAGACTATAGCAGTAGGTACATCTAGAGAGAAACAGGTCTAAATGTGAGACTACAGCAGTAGGTATATCTAGGGAGAAACAGGTCTAAATGTGAGACTATATCAGTAGGTATATCTAGAGAGAAACAGGTCTAAATGTAAGACCATTGCAGTAGGTATATCTAGAGAGAAACGGGTCTAAATGTAATACTATAGCAGTAGGTATATCTAGAGAGAAACAGGTCTAAATGTGAGACTACAGCAGTAGGTATATCTAGAGAGAAACAGGTCTAAATGTGAGACTATAGCAGTAGGTACATCTAGAGAGAAACGGGTCTAAATGTAAGACCATTACAGTAGGTATATCTAGAGAGAAACAGGTCTAATTGTGAGACTATAGCTGTAGGTATATCTAGAGAGAAACAGGTCTAAATGTAAGACTATAGCAGTATGTATATCTAGTGAGAAACAGGTCTAACTGTGAGACTACAGCAGTAGGTATATCTAGAGAGAAACCGGTCTAAATGTGAGACTATAGCAGTAGGTACATCTAGAGAGAAACAGGTCTAAATGTGAGACTATAGCAGTAGGTATATCTAGAGAGAAACAGGTCTAAATGTAAGACCATTGCAGTTGGTATATCTAGAGAGAAGCAGGTCTAAATGTAAGACTATATCAGTAGGTATATCTAGAGAGAAATAGGTCTAAATGTGAGACTATATCAGTAGGTACATCTAGAGAGAACCAGGTCTAAATGTAAGACTATAGCAGTAGGTACATCTAGAGAGAAACAGGTCTAAATGTAAGACTATAGCAGTAGGTACATCTAGAGAGAAACAGGTCTAAATGTGAGACTATATCAGTAGGTACATCTAGAGAGAAACAGGTCTAAATGTAAGACTATAGCAGTAGGTATATCTAGAGAGAAACAGGTCTAAATGTGAGACTATAGCAGTAGGTATATCTAGAGAGATACAGGTCTAAATGTAAGACTATATCAATAGGTATATCTCGAGAGAAATAGGTCTAAATGTGAGACTATAGCTGTAGGTATATCTAGAGAGATACAGGTCTAAATGTAAGACTATATCAGTAGGTATATCTAGAGAGAAACAGGTCTGAATGTAATACTATAGCAGTAGGTATATCTAGAGAGAAACAGGTCTAAATGTGAGACTACAGCAGTAGGTATATCTAGAGAGAAACAGGTCTAAATGTGAGACTATATCAGTAGGTACATCTAGAGAGAAACGGGTCTAAATGTGAGACTATAGCAGTAGGTATATCTAGAGAGAAACAGGTCTAAATGTGAGACTATAGCAGTAGGTACATCTAGAGAGGAACAGGTCTAAATGTAAGACTATAGCAGTAGGTACATCTAGAGAGAAAGAGGTCTAAATGTAAGACTATAGCAGTAGGTATATCTAGAGAGAAACGGGTCTAAATGTGAGACTATAGCAGTAGGTATATCTGGAGAGAAACGGGTCGAAATGTGAGACTACAGCAGTAGGTATATCTAGAGAGAAAGAGGTCTAAATGTGAGACTATAGCAGTAGGTATATCTAGTGAGAAACAGGTCTAAATGTAAGACCATTCCAGTAGGTATATCTAGAGAGAAACAGGTCTAAATGTAAGACTATAGCAGTAGGTATATCTAGAGAGAAACAGGTCTAACTGTGAGACTACAGCAGTAGGTATATCTAGAGAGAAACCGGTCTAAATGTGAGACTATAGCAGTAGGTACATCTAGAGAGAAACAGGTCTAAATGTGAGACTATAGCAGTAGGTACATGTAGTGAGAAACAGGTCTAAATGTGAGACTATAGCAGTAGGTATATCTAGAGAGAAACAGATCTAAATGTAAGACCATTGCAGTAGGTATATCTAGAGAGAAGCAGGTCTAAATGTAAGACTATATCAGTAGGTATATCTAGAGAGAAATAGGTCTAAATGTGAGACTATAGCAGTAGGTATATCTAGAGAGAAACAGGTCTAAATGTAAGACCATTGCAGTAGGTATATCTAGAGAGAAACAGGTCTAAATGTAAGATTATATCAGTAGGTATATCTAGATAGAAATAGGTCTAAATGTCAGACTATAGTTGTAGGTATATCTAGAGAGAAACAGGTCCAAATGTAAGACTATATCAGTAGGTATATCTAGAGAGAAACAGGTCTAAATGTGAGACTATAGCAGTAGGTACATCTAGAGAGAAACAGGTCTAAATGTGAGACTACAGCAGTAGGTATATCTAGAGAGAAACAGGTCTAAATGTGAGACTATAGCAGTAGGTATATCTAGAGAGATACAGGTCTAAATGTAAGACTATATCAATAGGTATATCTCGAGAGAAATAGGTCTAAATGTGAGACTATAGCTGTAGGTATATCTAGAGAGATACAGGTCTAAATGTCAGACTATAGCAGTAGGTATATCTAGAGAGAAACAGGTCTAAATGTAAGACTATAGCAGTAGGTATATCTAGAGAGAAACAGGTCTAAATGTGAGACTATAGCGGTAGGTACATCTAGAGAGAAACAGGTCTAAATGTGAGACTATATCAGTAGGTATATCTAGAGAGAAACAGGTCTAAAGTGAGACTATAGCAGTAGGTATATCTAGAGAGAAACAGGTCTAAATGTAAGACTATAGCAGTAGGTGCATCTAGAGAGAAACAGGTCTAAATGTGAGACTACAGCAGTAGGTATATCTAGAGAGAAACAGGTCTAAATGTGAGACTATAGCAGTAGGGATATCTAGAGAGATACAGGTCTAAATGTAAGACTATATCAATAGGTATATCTCGAGAGAAATAGGTCTAAATGTGAGACTATAGCTGTAGGTATATCTAGAGAGAAACAGGTCTAAATGTAAGACTACAGCAGTAGGTATATCTAGAGAGAAACCGGTCTAAATGTAAGACTATAGCAGTAGGTACATCTAGAGAGAAAGAGGTCTAAATGTAAGACTATAGCAGTAGGTATATCTAGAGATAAACGGGTCTAAATGTGAGACTATAGCAGTAGGTATATCTGGAGAGAAACGGGTCGAAATGTGAGACTACAGCAGTAGGTATATCTAGAGAGAAAGAGGTCTAAATGTGAGACTATAGCAGTAGGTATATCTAGTGAGAAACAGGTCTAAATGTAAGACCATTACAGTAGGTATATCTAGAGAGAAACAGGTCTAAATGTAAGACTATAGCAGTAGGTATATCTAGAGAGAAACAGGTCTAACTGTGAGACTACAGCAGTAGGTATATCTAGAGAGAAACCGGTCTAAATGTGAGACTATAGCAGTAGGTACATCTAGAGAGAAACCGGTCTAAATGTGAGACTATAGCAGTAGGTATATCTAGAGAGATACAGGTCTAAATGTAAGACTATATCAATAGGTATATCTCGAGAGAAATAGGTCTAAATGTGAGACTATAGCTGTAGGTATATCTAGAGAGATACAGGTCTAAATGTAAGACTATAGCAGTAGGTATATCTAGAGAGAAACAGGTCTAAATGTGAGACTATAGCAGTAGGTATATCTAGAGAGAAACAGGTCTAAATGTAATACTATATCAGTAGGTATATCTAGAGAGAAACAGGTCTAAATGTAAGACTATATCAGTAGGTATATCTAGAGAGAAATAGGTCTAAATGTGAGACTATAGCAGTAGGTACATCTAGAGAGGAACAGGTCTAAATGTAAGACTATAGCAGTAGGTACATCTAGAGAGAAAGAGGTCTAAATGTAAGACTATAGCAGTAGGTATATCTAGAGAGAAACGGGTCTAAATGTGAGACTATAGCAGTAGGTATATCTGGAGAGAAACGGGTCGAAATGTGAGACTACAGCAGTAGGTATATCTAGAGAGAAAGTGGTCTAAATGTGAGACTATAGCAGTAGGTATATCTAGTGAGAAACAGGTCTAAATGTAAGACCATTACAGTAGGTATATCTAGAGAGAAACAGGTCTAAATGTATGACTATAGCAGTAGGTATATCTAGAGAGAAACAGGTCTAACTGTGAGACTACAGCAGTAGGTATATCTAGAGAGAAACCGGTCTAAATGTGAGACTATAGCAGTAGGTACATCTAGAGAGAAACAGGTCTAAATGTGAGACTATAGCAGTAGGTACATGTAGTGAGAAACAGGTCTAAATGTGAGACTATAGCAGTAGGTATATCTAGAGAGAAACAGATCTAAATGTAAGACCATTGCAGTAGGTATATCTAGAGAGAAGCAGGTCTAAATGTAAGACTATATCAGTAGGTATATCTAGAGAGAAATAGGTCTAAATGTGAGACTATAGCAGTAGGTATATCTAGAGAGAAACAGGTCTAAATGTAAGACCATTGCAGTAGGTATATCTAGAGAGAAACAGGTCTAAATATAAGACTATATCAGTAGGTATATCTAGATAGAAATAGGTCTAAATGTCAGACTATAGTTGTAGGTATATCTAGAGAGAAACAGGTCCAAATGTAAGACTATATCAGTAGGTATATCTAGAGAGAAACAGGTCTAAATGTGAGACTATAGCAGTAGGTACATATAGAGAGAAACAGGTCTAAATGTGAGACTACAGCAGTAGGTATATCTAGAGAGAAACAGGTCTAAATGTGAGACTATAGCAGTAGGTATATCTAGAGAGATACAGGTCTAAATGTAAGACTATATCAATAGGTATATCTCGAGAGAAATAGGTCTAAATGTGAGACTATAGCTGTAGGTATATCTAGAGAGATACAGGTCTAAATGTCAGACTATAGCAGTAGGTATATCTAGAGAGAAACAGGTCTAAATGTAAGACTATAGCAGTAGGTATATCTAGAGAGAAACAGGTCTAAATGTGAGACTATAGCGGTAGGTACATCTAGAGAGAAACAGGTCTAAATGTGAGACTATATCAGTAGGTATATCTAGAGAGAAACAGGTCTAAAGTGAGACTATAGCAGTAGGTATATCTAGAGAGAAACAGGTCTAAATGTAAGACTATAGCAGTAGGTGCATCTAGAGAGAAACAGGTCTAAATGTGAGACTACAGCAGTAGGTATATCTAGAGAGAAACAGGTCTAAATGTGAGACTATAGCAGTAGGGATATCTAGAGAGATACAGGTCTAAATGTAAGACTATATCAATAGGTATATCTCGAGAGAAATAGGTCTAAATGTGAGACTATAGCTGTAGGTATATCTAGAGAGAAACAGGTCTAAATGTAAGACTACAGCAGTAGGTATATCTAGAGAGAAATAGGTCTAAATGTGAGACTATAGCTGTAGGTATATCTAGAGAGATACAGGTCTAAATGTAAGACTATAGCAGTAGGTATATCTACAGAGAAACAGGTCTAAATGTGAGACTATAGCAGTAGGTATATATAGAGAGAAACAGGTCTAAATGTAATACTATAGCAGTAGGTATATCTAGAGAGAAACAGGTCTAAATGTGAAACTACAGCAGTAGGTATATCTAGAGAGAAACAGGTCTAAATGTGAGACTATAGCAGTAGGTACATCTAGAGAGAAACGGGTCTAAATGTGAGACTATAGCAGTAGGTATATCTAGAGAGAAACAGATCTAAATGTGAGACTATAGCAGTAGGTACATCTAGAGAGGAACAAGTCTAAATGTAAGACTATAGCAGTAGGTACATCTAGAGAGAAACAGGTCTAAATGTGAGACTATAGCAGTAGGTACATCTAGAGAGAAACAGGTCTAAATGTGAGACTATATCAGTAGGTACATCTAGAGAGAACCAGGTCTAAATGTGAGACTATAGCAGTAGGTACATCTAGAGAGAAACAGGTCTAAATGTAAGACTATAGCAGTAGGTATATCTAGAGAGAAACAGGTCTAAATGTGAGACTATAGCAGTAGGTATATCTAGAGAGATACAGGTCTAAATGTAAGACTATATCAATAGGTATATCTCGAGAGAAATAGGTCTAAATGTGAGACTATAGCTGTAGGTATATCTAGAGAGATACAGGTCTAAATGTAAGACTATAGCAGTAGGTATATCTAGAGAGAAACAGGTCTAAATGTGAGACTATAGCAGTAGGTATATCTAGAGAGAAACAGGTCTAAATGTAATACTATAGCAGTAGGTATATCTAGAGAGAAACAGGTCTAAATGTGTGACTACAGCAGTAGGTATATCTAGAGAGAAACAGGTCTAAATGTGAGACTATAGCAGTAGGTACATCTAGAGAGAAACGGGTCTAAATGTGAGACTATAGCAGTAGGTATATCTAGAGAGGAACAGGTCTAAATGTAAGACTATAGCAGTAGGTACATCTAGAGAGAAGGAGGTCTAAATGTGAGACTATAGCAGTAGGTATATCTAGAGAGAAATGGGTCTAAATGTGAGACTACAGCAGTAGGTATATCTAGAGAGAAAGCGGTCTAAATGTGAGACTATAGCAGTATGTATATCTAGTGACAAACAGGTCTAAATGTAAGACCATTACAGTAGGTATATCTAGAGAGAAACGGGTCTAATTGTGAGACTATAGCTGTAGGTATATCTAGAGAGAAACAGGTCTAAATGTAAGACTATAGCAGTAGGTATATCTAGAGAGAAACAGGTCTAACTGTGAGACTACAGCAGTAGGTATATCTAGAGAGAAACCGGTCTAAATGTGAGACTACAGCAGTAGGTACATCTAGAGAGAAACAGGTCTAAATGTGAGACTATAGCAGTAGGTATATCTAGAGAGAAACAGGTCTAAATGTGAGACTATAGCAGTAGGTACATCTAGAGAGGAACAGGTCTAAATGTAAGACTATAGCAGTAGGTACATCTAGGGAGAAAGAGGTCTAAATGTAAGACTATAGCAGTAGGTATATCTAGAGAGAAACGGGTCTAAATGTGAGACTATAGCAGTAGGTATATCTGGAGAGAAACGGGTCGAAATGTGAGACTACAGCAGTAGGTATATCTAGAGAGAAAGAGGTCTAAATGTGAGACTATAGCAGTAGGTATATCTAGTGAGAAACAGGTCTAAATGTAAGACCATTACAGTAGGTATATCTAGAGAGAAACAGGTCTAAATGTAAGACTATAGCAGTAGGTATATCTAGAGAGAAACAGGTCTAACTGTGAGACTACAGCAGTAGGTATATCTAGAGAGAAACCGGTCTAAATGTGAGACTATAGCAGTAGGTACATCTAGAGAGAAACAGGTCTAAATGTGAGACTATAGCAGTAGGTACATGTAGAGAGAAACAGGTCTAAATGTGAGACTATAGCAGTAGGTATATCTAGAGAGATACAGGTCTAAATGTAAGACTATATCAATAGGTATATCTCGAGAGAAATAGGTCTAAATGTGAGACTATAGCTGTAGGTATATCTAGAGAGATACAGGTCTAAATGTAAGACTATAGCAGTAGGTATATCTAGAGAGAAACAGGTCTAAATGTGAGACTATAGCAGTAGGTATATCTAGAGAGAAACAGGTCTAAATGTAATACTATATCAGTAGGTATATCTAGAGAGAAACAGGTCTAAATGTAAGACTATATCAGTAGGTATATCTAGAGAGAAATAGGTCTAAATGTGAGACTATAGCAGTAGGTATATCTAGAGAGAAACAGGTCTAAATGTAAGACCATTGTAGTAGGTATATCTAGAGAGAAACAGGTCTAAATGTAAGACTATATCAGTAGGTATATCTAGATTGAAATAGGTCTAAATGTGAGACTATAGTTGTAGGTATATCTAGAGAGAAACAGGTCTAAATGTAAGACTATAGCAGTAGGTATATCTAGAGAGAAACAGGTCTAAATGTGAGACTATAGCAGTAGGTACATCTAGAGAGAAACAGGTCTAAATGTAAGACTATATCAGTAGGTATATCTAGAGAGAAACAGTTCTAAATGTAAGACTATATCAGTAAGTATATCTAGAGAGAAACAGGTCTAAATGTGAGACTATAGCAGTAGGTACATCTAGAGAGAAACAGGTCTAAATATGAGACTACAGCAGTAGGTATATCTAGAGAGAAACAGGTCTAAATGTAAGACTATAGCAGTAGGTATATCTAGAGAGAAACAGGTCTAAATGTGAGACTACAGCAGTAGGTATATCTAGAGAGAAACAGGTCTAAATGTAAGACTATATCAGTAGGTATATCTAGAGAGAAACAGGTCTAAATGTGAGACTATAGCAGTAGGTACATCTAGAGAGAAACAGGTCTAAATGTGAGACTACAGCAGTAGGTATATCTAGAGAGAAACAGGTCTAGATGTAAGACTATAGCAGTAGGTATATCTAGAGAGAAACAGGTCTAAATGTGAGACTACAGCAGTAGGTATATCTAGAGAGAAACAGGTCTAAATGTAAGACTATAGCAGTAGGTATATCTAGAGAGAAACAGGTCTAAATGTGAGACTATAGCGGTAGGTACATCTAGAGAGAAACAGGTCTAAATGTGAGACTATAGCAGTAGGTATATCTAGAGAGAAACAGGTCTAAAGTGAGACTATAGCAGTAGGTATATCTAGAGAGAAATAGGTCTAAATGTAAGACTATAGCAGTAGGTACATCTAGAGAGAAACAGGTCTAAATGTGAGACTACAGCAGTAGGTATATCTAGGGAGAAACAGGTCTAAATGTGAGACTATATCAGTAGGTATATCTAGAGAGAAACAGGTCTAAATGTAAGACCATTGCAGTAGGTATATCTAGAGAGAAACGGGTCTAAATGTAATACTATAGCAGTAGGTATATCTAGAGAGAAACAGGTCTAAATGTGAGACTACAGCAGTAGGTATATCTAGAGAGAAACAGGTCTAAATGTGAGACTATAGCAGTAGGTACATCTAGAGAGAAACGGGTCTAAATGTAAGACCATTACAGTAGGTATATCTAGAGAGAAACAGGTCTAATTGTGAGACTATAGCTGTAGGTATATCTAGAGAGAAACAGGTCTAAATGTAAGACTATAGCAGTATGTATATCTAGTGAGAAACAGGTCTAACTGTGAGACTACAGCAGTAGGTATATCTAGAGAGAAACCGGTCTAAATGTGAGACTATAGCAGTAGGTACATCTAGAGAGAAACAGGTCTAAATGTGAGACTATAGCAGTAGGTATATCTAGAGAGAAACAGGTCTAAATGTAAGACCATTGCAGTTGGTATATCTAGAGAGAAGCAGGTCTAAATGTAAGACTATATCAGTAGGTATATCTAGAGAGAAATAGGTCTAAATGTGAGACTATATCAGTAGGTACATCTAGAGAGAACCAGGTCTAAATGTAAGACTATAGCAGTAGGTACATCTAGAGAGAAACAGGTCTAAATGTAAGACTATAGCAGTAGGTACATCTAGAGAGAAACAGGTCTAAATGTGAGACTATATCAGTAGGTACATCTAGAGAGAAACAGGTCTAAATGTAAGACTATAGCAGTAGGTATATCTAGAGAGAAACAGGTCTAAATGTGAGACTATAGCAGTAGGTATATCTAGAGAGATACAGGTCTAAATGTAAGACTATATCAATAGGTATATCTCGAGGGAAATAGGTCTAAATGTGAGACTATAGCTGTAGGTATATCTAGAGAGATACAGGTCTAAATGTAAGACTATATCAGTAGGTATATCTAGAGAGAAACAGGTCTGAATGTAATACTATAGCAGTAGGTATATCTAGAGAGAAACAGGTCTAAATGTGAGACTACAGCAGTAGGTATATCTAGAGAGAAACAGGTCTAAATGTGAGACTATATCAGTAGGTACATCTAGAGAGAAACGGGTCTAAATGTGAGACTATAGCAGTAGGTATATCTAGAGAGAAACAGGTCTAAATGTGAGACTATAGCAGTAGGTACATCTAGAGAGGAACAGGTCTAAATGTAAGACTATAGCAGTAGGTACATCTAGAGAGAAAGAGGTCTAAATGTAAGACTATAGCAGTAGGTATATCTAGAGAGAAACGGGTCTAAATGTGAGACTATAGCAGTAGGTATATCTGGAGAGAAACGGGTCGAAATGTGAGACTACAGCAGTAGGTATATCTAGAGAGAAAGAGGTCTAAATGTGAGACTATAGCAGTAGGTATATCTAGTGAGAAACAGGTCTAAATGTAAGACCATTCCAGTAGGTATATCTAGAGAGAAACAGGTCTAAATGTAAGACTATAGCAGTAGGTATATCTAGAGAGAAACAGGTCTAACTGTGAGACTACAGCAGTAGGTATATCTAGAGAGAAACCGGTCTAAATGTGAGACTATAGCAGTAGGTACATCTAGAGAGAAACAGGTCTAAATGTGAGACTATAGCAGTAGGTACATGTAGTGAGAAACAGGTCTAAATGTGAGACTATAGCAGTAGGTATATCTAGAGAGAAACAGATCTAAATGTAAGACCATTGCAGTAGGTATATCTAGAGAGAAGCAGGTCTAAATGTAAGACTATATCAGTAGGTATATCTAGAGAGAAATAGGTCTAAATGTGAGACTATAGCAGTAGGTATATCTAGAGAGAAACAGGTCTAAATGTAAGACCATTGCAGTAGGTATATCTAGAGAGAAACAGGTCTAAATGTAAGATTATATCAGTAGGTATATCTAGATAGAAATAGGTCTAAATGTCAGACTATAGTTGTAGGTATATCTAGAGAGAAACAGGTCCAAATGTAAGACTATATCAGTAGGTATATCTAGAGAGAAACAGGTCTAAATGTGAGACTATAGCAGTAGGTACATCTAGAGAGAAACAGGTCTAAATGTGAGACTACAGCAGTAGGTATATCTAGAGAGAAACAGGTCTAAATGTGAGACTATAGCAGTAGGTATATCTAGAGAGATACAGGTCTAAATGTAAGACTATATCAATAGGTATATCTCGAGAGAAATAGGTCTAAATGTGAGACTATAGCTGTAGGTATATCTAGAGAGATACAGGTCTAAATGTCAGACTATAGCAGTAGGTATATCTAGAGAGAAACAGGTCTAAATGTAAGACTATAGCAGTAGGTATATCTAGAGAGAAACAGGTCTAAATGTGAGACTATAGCGGTAGGTACATCTAGAGAGAAACAGGTCTAAATGTGAGACTATATCAGTAGGTATATCTAGAGAGAAACAGGTCTAAAGTGAGACTATAGCAGTAGGTATATCTAGAGAGAAACAGGTCTAAATGTAAGACTATAGCAGTAGGTGCATCTAGAGAGAAACAGGTCTAAATGTGAGACTACAGCAGTAGGTATATCTAGAGAGAAACAGGTCTAAATGTGAGACTATAGCAGTAGGGATATCTAGAGAGATACAGGTCTAAATGTAAGACTATATCAATAGGTATATCTCGAGAGAAATAGGTCTAAATGTGAGACTATAGCTGTAGGTATATCTAGAGAGAAGCAGGTCTAAATGTAAGACTACAGCAGTAGGTATATCTAGAGAGAAATAGGTCTAAATGTGAGACTATAGCTGTAGGTATATCTAGAGAGATACAGGTCTAAATGTAAGACTATAGCAGTAGGTATATCTACAGAGAAACAGGTCTAAATGTGAGACTATAGCAGTAGGTATATATAGAGAGAAACAGGTCTAAATGTAATACTATAGCAGTAGGTATATCTAGAGAGAAACAGGTCTAAATGTGAAACTACAGCAGTAGGTATATCTAGAGAGAAACAGGTCTAAATGTGAGACTATAGCAGTAGGTACATCTAGAGAGAAACGGGTCTAAATGTGAGACTATAGCAGTAGGTATATCTAGAGAGAAACAGATCTAAATGTGAGACTATAGCAGTAGGTACATCTAGAGAGGAACAAGTCTAAATGTAAGACTATAGCAGTAGGTACATCTAGAGAGAAACAGGTCTAAATGTGAGACTATAGCAGTAGGTACATCTAGAGAGAACCAGGTCTAAATGTGAGACTATAGCAGTAGGTACATCTAGAGAGAAACAGGTCTAAATGTAAGACTATAGCAGTAGGTATATCTAGAGAGAAACAGGTCTAAATGTGAGACTATAGCAGTAGGTATATCTAGAGAGATACAGGTCTAAATGTAAGACTATATCAATAGGTATATCTCGAGAGAAATAGGTCTAAATGTGAGACTATAGCTGTAGGTATATCTAGAGAGATACAGGTCTAAATGTAAGACTATAGCAGTAGGTATATCTAGAGAGAAACAGGTCTAAATGTGAGACTATAGCAGTAGGTATATCTAGAGAGAAACAGGTCTAAATGTAATACTATAGCAGTAGGTATATCTAGAGAGAAACAGGTCTAAATGTGTGACTACAGCAGTAGGTATATCTAGAGAGAAACAGGTCTAAATGTGAGACTATAGCAGTAGGTACATCTAGAGAGAAACGGGTCTAAATGTGAGACTATAGCAGTAGGTATATCTAGAGAGAAACAGGTCTAAATGTGAGACTATAGCAGTAGGTACATCTAGAGAGGAACAGGTCTAAATGTAAGACTATAGCAGTAGGTACATCTAGAGAGAAGGAGGTCTAAATGTGAGACTATAGCAGTAGGTATATCTAGAGAGAAATGGGTCTAAATGTGAGACTACAGCAGTAGGTATATCTAGAGAGAAAGCGGTCTAAATGTGAGACTATAGCAGTATGTATATCTAGTGACAAACAGGTCTAAATGTAAGACCATTACAGTAGGTATATCTAGAGAGAAACGGGTCTAATTGTGAGACTATAGCTGTAGGTATATCTAGAGAGAAACAGGTCTAAATGTAAGACTATAGCAGTAGGTATATCTAGAGAGAAACAGGTCTAACTGTGAGACTACAGCAGTAGGTATATCTAGAGAGAAACCGGTCTAAATGTGAGACTATAGCAGTAGGTACATCTAGAGAGAAACAGGTCTAAATGTGAGACTATAGCAGTAGGTATATCTAGAGAGAAACAGGTCTAAATGTGAGACTATAGCAGTAGGTACATCTAGAGAGGAACAGGTCTAAATGTAAGACTATAGCAGTAGGTACATCTAGAGAGAAAGAGGTCTAAATGTAAGACTATAGCAGTAGGTATATCTAGAGAGAAACGGGTCTAAATGTGAGACTATAGCAGTAGGTATATCTGGAGAGAAACGGGTCGAAATGTGAGACTACAGCAGTAGGTATATCTAGAGAGAAAGAGGTCTAAATGTGAGACTATAGCAGTAGGTATATCTAGTGAGAAACAGGTCTAAATGTAAGACCATTACAGTAGGTATATCTAGAGAGAAACAGGTCTAAATGTAAGACTATAGCAGTAGGTATATCTAGAGAGAAACAGGTCTAACTGTGAGACTACAGCAGTAGGTATATCTAGAGAGAAACCGGTCTAAATGTGAGACTATAGCAGTAGGTACATCTAGAGAGAAACAGGTCTAAATGTGAGACTATAGCAGTAGGTACATGTAGAGAGAAACAGGTCTAAATGTGAGACTATAGCAGTAGGTATATCTAGAGAGAAACAGATCTAAATGTAAGACCATTGCAGTAGGTATATCTAGAGAGAAGCAGGTCTAAATGTAAGACTATATCAGTAGGTATATCTAGAGAGAAATAGGTCTAAATGTGAGACTATAGCAGTAGGTATATCTAGAGAGAAACAGGTCTAAATGTAAGACCATTGCAGTAGGTATATCTAGAGAGAAACAGGTCTAAATGTAAGACTATATCAGTAGGTATATCTAGATAGAAATAGGTCTAAATGTCAGACTATAGTTGTAGGTATATCTAGAGAGAAACAGGTCTAAATGTAAGACTATAGCAGTAGGTATATCTAGAGAGAAACAGGTCCAAATGTAAGACTATATCAGTAGGTATATCTAGAGAGAAACAGGTCTAAATGTGAGACTATAGCAGTAGGTACATCTAGAGAGAAACAGGTCTAAATGTGAGACTACAGCAGTAGGTATATCTAGAGAGAAACAGGTCTAAATGTGAGACTATAGCAGTAGGTATATCTAGAGAGATACAGGTCTAAATGTAAGACTATATCAATAGGTATATCTCGAGAGAAATAGGTCTAAATGTGAGACTATAGCTGTAGGTATATCTAGAGAGATACAGGTCTAAATGTCAGACTATAGCAGTAGGTATATCTAGAGAGAAACAGGTCTAAATGTAAGACTATAGCAGTAGGTATATCTAGAGAGAAACAGGTCTAAATGTGAGACTATAGCAGTAGGGATATCTAGAGAGATACAGGTCTAAATGTAAGACTATATCAATAGGTATATCTCGAGAGAAATAGGTCTAAATGTGAGACTATAGCTGTAGGTATATCTAGAGAGATACAGGTCTAAATGTAAGACTATAGCAGTAGGTATATCTATAGAGAAACAGGTCTAAATGTGAGACTATAGCAGTAGGTATATATAGAGAGAAACAGGTCTAAATGTAATACTATAGCAGTAGGTATATCTAGAGAGAAACAGGTCTAAATGTGAGACTACAGCAGTAGGTATATCTAGAGAGAAACAGGTCTAAATGTGAGACTATAGCAGTAGGTACATCTAGAGAGAAACGGGTCTAAATGTGAGACTATAGCAGTAGGTATATCTAGAGAGAAACAGATCTAAATGTGAGACTATAGCAGTAGGTACATCTAGAGAGGAACAAGTCTAAATGTAAGACTATAGCAGTAGGTACATCTAGAGAGAAACAGGTCTAAATGTGAGACTATAGCAGTAGGTACATCTAGAGAGAAACAGGTCTAAATGTGAGACTATATCAGTAGGTACATCTAGAGAGAACCAGGTCTAAATGTGAGACTATAGCAGTAGGTATATCTAGAGAGAAACAGGTCTAAATGTAAGACTATAGCAGTAGGTATATCTAGAGAGAAACAGGTCTAAATGTGAGACTATAGCAGTAGGTATATCTAGAGAGATACAGGTCTAAATGTAAGACTATATCAATAGGTATATCTCGAGAGAAATAGGTCTAAATGTGAGACTATAGCTGTAGGTATATCTAGAGAGATACAGGTCTAAATGTAAGACTATAGCAGTAGGTATATCTAGAGAGAAACAGGTCTAAATGTGAGACTATAGCAGTAGGTATATCTAGAGAGAAACAGGTCTAAATGTAATACTATAGCAGTAGGTATATCTAGAGAGAAACAGGTCTAAATGTGTGACTACAGCAGTAGGTATATCTAGAGAGAAACAGGTCTAAATGTGAGACTATAGCAGTAGGTACATCTAGAGAGAAACGGGTCTAAATGTGAGACTATAGCAGTAGGTATATCTAGAGAGAAACAGGTCTAAATGTGAGACTATAGCAGTAGGTACATCTAGAGAGGAACAGGTCTAAATGTAAGACTATAGCAGTAGGTACATCTAGAGAGAAGGAGGTCTAAATGTGAGACTATAGCAGTAGGTATATCTAGAGAGAAATGGGTCTAAATGTGAGACTACAGCAGTAGGTATATCTAGAGAGAAAGCGGTCTAAATCTGAGACTATAGCAGTATGTATATCTAGTGAGAAACAGGTCTAAATGTAAGACCATTACAGTAGGTATATCTAGAGAGAAACAGGTCTAATTGTGAGACTATAGCTGTAGGTATATCTAGAGAGAAACAGGTCTAAATGTAAGACTATAGCAGTAGGTATATCTAGAGAGAAACAGGTCTAACTGTGAGACTACAGCAGTAGGTATATCTAGAGAGAAACCGGTCTAAATGTGAGACTATAGCAGTAGGTACATCTAGAGGGAAACAGGTCTAAATGTGAGACTATAGCAGTAGGTATATCTAGAGAGAAACAGGTCTAAATGTAAGACCATTGCAGTAGGTATATCTAGAGAGAAACAGGTCTAAATGTAAGACTATATCAGTAGGTATATCTAGATAGAAATAGGTCTAAATGTGAGACTATAGTTGTAGGTATATCTAGAGAGAAACAGGTCTAAATGTAAGACTATAGCAGTAGGTACATCTAGAGAGAAACAGGTCTAAATGTAAGACTATAGCAGTAGGTACATCTAGAGAGAAACAGGTCTAAATGTGAGACTATATCAGTAGGTACATCTAGAGAGAACCAGGTCTAAATGTGAGACTATAGCAGTAGGTATATCTAGAGAGAAACAGGTCTAAATGTAAGACTATAGCAGTAGGTATATCTAGAGTGAAACAGGTCTAAATGTGAGACTATAGCAGTAGGTATATCTAGAGAGATACAGGTCTAAATGTAAGACTATATCAATAGGTATATCTCGAGAGAAATAGGTCTAAATGTGAGACTATAGCTGTAGGTATATCTAGAGAGATACAGGTCTAAATGTAAGACTATAGCAGTAGGTATATCTAGAGAGAAACAGGTCTGAATGTAATACTATAGAAGTAGGTATATCTAGAGAGAAATAGGTCTAAATGTGAGACTACAGCAGTAGGTATATCTAGAGAGAAACAGGTCTAAATGTAAGACCATTGCAGTAGGTATATCTAGAGAGAAACAGGTCTAAATGTAAGACTATATCAGTAGGTATATCTAGATAGAAATAGGTCTAAATGTGAGACTATAGTTGTAGGTATATCTAGAGAGAAACAGGTCTAAATGTAAAACTATAGCAGTAGGTATATCTAGAGAGAAACAGGTCTAAATGTGAGACTATAGCAGTAGGTATATCTAGAGAGAAACAGGTCTAAATGTGAGACTACAGCAGTAGGTATATCTAGAGAGAAACAGGTCTAAATGTAAGACTATAACAGTAGGTATATCTAGAGAGAAAGAGGTCTAAATGTGAGACTATAGCAGTAGGTATATCTAGAGAGAGACAGGTCTAAATGTGAGACTATAGCAGTAGGTATATCTAGAGAGAAACAGGTCTAAAGTGAGACTATAGCAGTAGGTATATCTAGAGAGATACAGGTCTAAATGTCAGACTATAGCAGTAGGTATATCTAGAGAGAAACAGGTCTAAATGTAAGACTATAGCAGTAGGTATATCTAGAGAGAAACAGGTCTAAATGTGAGACTATAGCGGTAGGTACATCTAGAGAGAAACAGGTCTAAATGTGAGACTATATCAGTAGGTATATCTAGAGAGAAACAGGTCTAAAGTGAGACTATAGCAGTAGGTATATCTAGAGAGAAACAGGTCTAAATGTAAGACTATAGCAGTAGGTGCATCTAGAGAGAAACAGGTCTAAATGTGAGACTACAGCAGTAGGTATATCTAGAGAGAAACAGGTCTAAATGTGAGACTATAGCAGTAGGGATATCTAGAGAGATACAGGTCTAAATGTAAGACTATATCAATAGGTATATCTCGAGAGAAATAGGTCTAAATGTGAGACTATAGCTGTAGGTATATCTAGAGAGAAACAGGTCTAAATGTAAGACTACAGCAGTAGGTATATCTAGAGAGAAATAGGTCTAAATGTGAGACTATAGCTGTAGGTATATCTAGAGAGATACAGGTCTAAATGTAAGACTATAGCAGTAGGTATATCTACAGAGAAACAGGTCTAAATGTGAGACTATAGCAGTAGGTATATATAGAGAGAAACAGGTCTAAATGTAATACTATAGCAGTAGGTATATCTAGAGAGAAACAGGTCTAAATGTGAAACTACAGCAGTAGGTATATCTAGAGAGAAACAGGTCTAAATGTGAGACTATAGCAGTAGGTACATCTAGAGAGAAACGGGTCTAAATGTGAGACTATAGCAGTAGGTATATCTAGAGAGAAACAGATCTAAATGTGAGACTATAGCAGTAGGTACATCTAGAGAGGAACAAGTCTAAATGTAAGACTATAGCAGTAGGTACATCTAGAGAGAAACAGGTCTAAATGTGAGACTATAGCAGTAGGTACATCTAGAGAGAACCAGGTCTAAATGTGAGACTATAGCAGTAGGTACATCTAGAGAGAAACAGGTCTAAATGTAAGACTATAGCAGTAGGTATATCTAGAGAGAAACAGGTCTAAATGTGAGACTATAGCAGTAGGTATATCTAGAGAGATACAGGTCTAAATGTAAGACTATATCAATAGGTATATCTCGAGAGAAATAGGTCTAAATGTGAGACTATAGCTGTAGGTATATCTAGAGAGATACAGGTCTAAATGTAAGACTATAGCAGTAGGTATATCTAGAGAGAAACAGGTCTAAATGTGAGACTATAGCAGTAGGTATATCTAGAGAGAAACAGGTCTAAATGTAATACTATAGCAGTAGGTATATCTAGAGAGAAACAGGTCTAAATGTGTGACTACAGCAGTAGGTATATCTAGAGAGAAACAGGTCTAAATGTGAGACTATAGCAGTAGGTACATCTAGAGAGAAACGGGTCTAAATGTGAGACTATAGCAGTAGGTATATCTAGAGAGAAACAGGTCTAAATGTGAGACTATAGCAGTAGGTACATCTAGAGAGGAACAGGTCTAAATGTAAGACTATAGCAGTAGGTACATCTAGAGAGAAGGAGGTCTAAATGTGAGACTATAGCAGTAGGTATATCTAGAGAGAAATGGGTCTAAATGTGAGACTACAGCAGTAGGTATATCTAGAGAGAAAGCGGTCTAAATGTGAGACTATAGCAGTATGTATATCTAGTGACAAACAGGTCTAAATGTAAGACCATTACAGTAGGTATATCTAGAGAGGAACAGGTCTAAATGTAAGACTATAGCAGTAGGTACATCTAGAGAGAAAGAGGTCTAAATGTAAGACTACAGCAGTAGGTATATCTAGAGAGAAACCGGTCTAAATGTGAGACTATAGCAGTAGGTATATCTGGAGAGAAACGGGTCGAAATGTGAGACTACAGCAGTAGGTATATCTAGAGAGAAAGAGGTCTAAATGTGAGACTATAGCAGTAGGTATATCTAGTGAGAAACAGGTCTAAATGTAAGACCATTACAGTAGGTATATCTAGAGAGAAACAGGTCTAAATGTAAGACTATAGCAGTAGGTATATCTAGAGAGAAACAGGTCTAACTGTGAGACTACAGCAGTAGGTATATCTAGAGAGAAACCGGTCTAAATGTGAGACTATAGCAGTAGGTACATCTAGAGAGAAACAGGTCTAAATGTGAGACTATAGCAGTAGGTACATGTAGAGAGAAACAGGTCTAAATGTGAGACTATAGCAGTAGGTATATCTAGAGAGAAACAGATCTAAATGTAAGACCATTGCAGTAGGTATATCTAGAGAGAAGCAGGTCTAAATGTAAGACTATATCAGTAGGTATATCTAGAGAGAAATAGGTCTAAATGTGAGACTATAGCAGTAGGTATATCTAGAGAGAAACAGGTCTAAATGTAAGACCATTGCAGTAGGTATATCTAGAGAGAAACAGGTCTAAATGTAAGACTATATCAGTAGGTATATCTAGATAGAAATAGGTCTAAATGTCAGACTATAGTTGTAGGTATATCTAGAGAGAAACAGGTCTAAATGTAAGACTATAGCAGTAGGTATATCTAGAGAGAAACAGGTCCAAATGTAAGACTATATCAGTAGGTATATCTAGAGAGAAACAGGTCTAAATGTGAGACTATAGCAGTAGGTACATCTAGAGAGAAACAGGTCTAAATGTGAGACTACAGCAGTAGGTATATCTAGAGAGAAACAGGTCTAAATGTGAGACTATAGCAGTAGGTATATCTAGAGAGATACAGGTCTAAATGTAAGACTATATCAATAGGTATATCTCGAGAGAAATAGGTCTAAATGTGAGACTATAGCTGTAGGTATATCTAGAGAGATACAGGTCTAAATGTCAGACTATAGCAGTAGGTATATCTAGAGAGAAACAGGTCTAAATGTAAGACTATAGCAGTAGGTATATCTAGAGAGAAACAGGTCTAAATGTGAGACTATAGCAGTAGGGATATCTAGAGAGATACAGGTCTAAATGTAAGACTATATCAATAGGTATATCTCGAGAGAAATAGGTCTAAATGTGAGACTATAGCTGTAGGTATATCTAGAGAGATACAGGTCTAAATGTAAGACTATAGCAGTAGGTATATCTATAGAGAAACAGGTCTAAATGTGAGACTATAGCAGTAGGTATATATAGAGAGAAACAGGTCTAAATGTAATACTATAGCAGTAGGTATATCTAGAGAGAAACAGGTCTAAATGTGAGACTACAGCAGTAGGTATATCTAGAGAGAAACAGGTCTAAATGTGAGACTATAGCAGTAGGTACATCTAGAGAGAAACGGGTCTAAATGTGAGACTATAGCAGTAGGTATATCTAGAGAGAAGCAGATCTAAATGTGAGACTATAGCAGTAGGTACATCTAGAGAGGAACAAGTCTAAATGTAAGACTATAGCAGTAGGTACATCTAGAGAGAAACAGGTCTAAATGTGAGACTATAGCAGTAGGTACATCTAGAGAGAAACAGGTCTAAATGTGAGACTATATCAGTAGGTACATCTAGAGAGAACCAGGTCTAAATGTGAGACTATAGCAGTAGGTATATCTAGAGAGAAACAGGTCTAAATGTAAGACTATAGCAGTAGGTATATCTAGAGAGAAACAGGTCTAAATGTGAGACTATAGCAGTAGGTATATCTAGAGAGATACAGGTCTAAATGTAAGACTATAGCAGTAGGTATATCTAGAGAGAAACAGGTCTAAATGTGAGACTATAGCAGTAGGTATATCTAGAGAGAAACAGGTCTAAATGTAATACTATAGCAGTAGGTATATCTAGAGAGAAACAGGTCTAAATGTGAGACTACAGCAGTAGGTATATCTAGAGAGAAACAGGTCTAAATGTGAGACTATAGCAGTAGGTATATCTAGAGAGAAACAGGTCTAAATGTAAGACCATTGCAGTAGGTATATCTAGAGAGAAACAGGTCTAAATGTAAGACTATATCAGTAGGTATATCTAGATAGAAATAGGTCTAAATGTGAGACTATAGTTGTAGGTATATCTAGAGAGAAACAGGTCTAAATGTAAGACTATAGCAGTAGGTACATCTAGAGAGAAACAGGTCTAAATGTAAGACTATAGCAGTAGGTATATCTAGAGAGAAACAGGTCTGAATGTAATACTATAGCAGTAGGTATATCTAGAGAGAAATAGGTCTAAATGTGAGACTACAGCAGTAGGTATATCTAGAGAGAAACAGGTCTAAATGTAAGACCATTGCAGTAGGTATATCTAGAGAGAAACAGGTCTAAATGTAAGACTATATCAGTAGGTATATCTAGATAGAAATAGGTCTAAATGTGAGACTATAGTTGTAGGTATATCTAGAGAGAAACAGGTCTAAATGTAAGACTATAGCAGTAGGTATATCTAGAGAGAAACAGGTCTAAATGTGAGACTATAGCAGTAGGTATATCTAGAGAGAAACAGGTCTAAATGTGAGACTACAGCAGTAGGTATATCTAGAGAGAAACAGGTCTAAATGTAAGACTATAACAGTAGGTATATCTAGAGAGAAAGAGGTCTAAATGTGAGACTATAGCAGTAGGTATATCTAGAGAGAGACAGGTCTAAATGTGAGACTATAGCAGTAGGTATATCTAGAGAGAAACAGGTCTAAATGTGAGACTATAGCAGTAGGTACATCTAGAGAGAAACAGGTCTAAATGTGAGACTATATCAGTAGGTACATCTAGAGAGAAACAGGTCTAAATGTAAGACTATAGCAGTAGGTACATCTAGAGAGAAACAGGTCTAAATGTAAGACTATAGCAGTAGGTACATCTAGAGAGAAACAGGTCTAAATGTAAGACTATAGCAGTAGGTACATCTAGAGAGAAACAGGTCTAAATGTGAGACTATATCAGTAGGTACATCTAGAGAGAACCAGGTCTAAATGTGAGACTATAGCAGTAGGTATATCTAGAGAGAAACAGGTCTAAATGTAAGACTATAGCAGTAGGTATATCTAGAGAGAAACAGGTCTAAATGTGAGACTATAGCAGTAGGTATATCTAGAGAGATACAGGTCTAAATGTAAGACTATATCAATAGGTATATCTCGAGAGAAATAGGTCTAAATGTGAGACTATAGCTGTAGGTATATCTAGAGAGATACAGGTCTAAATGTAAGACTATAGCAGTAGGTATATCTAGAGAGAAACAGGTCTGAATGTAATACTATAGCAGTAGGTATATCTAGAGAGAAACAGGTCTAAATGTGAGACTACAGCAGTAGGTATATCTAGAGAGAAACAGGTCTAAATGTGAGACTATATCAGTAGGTACATCTAGAGAGAAACGGGTCTAAAAGTGAGACTATAGCAGTAGGTATATCTAGAGAGAAACAGGTCTAAATGTGAGACTATAGCAGTAGGTACATCTAGAGAGGAACAGGTCTAAATGTAAGACTATAGCAGTAGGTACATCTAGAGAGAAAGAGGTCTAAATGTGAGACTATAGTAGTAGGTATATCTAGAGAGAGACAGGTCTAAATGTGAGACTATAGCAGTAGGTATATCTAGAAAGAAGCAGGTCTAAATGTAAGACTATAGCAGTAGGTATATCTAGAGAGAAACGGGTCTAAATGTGAGACTATAGCAGTAGGTATATCTAGAGAGAAACGGGTCTAAATGTGAGACTACAGCAGTAGGTATATCTAGAGAGAAAGAGGTCTAAATGTGAGACTATAGCAGTAGGTATATCTAGTGAGAAACAGGTCTAAATGTAAGACCATTACAGTAGGTATATCTAGAGAGAAACAGGTCTAAATGTAAGACTATAGCAGTAGGTATATCTAGAGAGAAACAGGTCTAACTGTGAGACTACAGCAGTAGGTATATCTAGAGAGAAACCGGTCTAAATGTGAGACTATAGCAGTAGGTACATCTAGAGAGAAACAGGTCTAAATGTAAGACTATAGCAGTAGGTATATCTAGAGAGAAACAGGTCTAAATGTGAGACTATAGCAGTAGGTATATCTAGAGAGATACAGGTCTAAATGTAAGACTATATCAATAGGTATATCTCGAGAGAAATAGGTCTAAATGTGAGACTATAGCTGTAGGTATATCTAGAGAGATACAGGTCTAAATGTAAGACTATAGCAGTAGGTATATCTAGAGAGAAACAGGTCTAAATGTGAGACTATAGCAGTAGGTATATCTAGTGAGAAACAGGTCTAAATGTAATACTATAGCAGTAGGTACATCTAGAGAGAAACAGGTCTAAATGTGAGACTATAGCAGTAGGTATATCTAGAGAGAAACAGGTCTAAATGTGAGACTATAGCAGTAGGTATATCTAGAGAGAAACAGGTCTAAATGTAATACTATAGCAGTAGGTATATCTAGAGAGAAACAGGTCTAAATGTGAGACTATAGCAGTAGGTATATCTAGAGAGAAACAGGTCTAAATGTGAGACTACAGCAGTAGGTATATCTAGAGAGAAACAGGTCTAAATGTGAGACTATAGCAGTAGGTACATCTAGAGAGAAACGGGTCTAAATGTGAGACTATAGCAGTAGGTATATCTAGAGAGAAACAGGTCTAAATGTGAGACTATAGCAGTAGGTACATCTTCAGAGGAACAGGTCTAAATGTAAGACTATAGCAGTAGGTACATCTAGAGAGAAGGAGGTCTAAATGTGAGACTATAGCAGTAGGTATATCTAGAGAGAAATGGGTCTAAATGTGAGACTACAGCAGTAGGTATATCTAGAGAGAAAGAGGTCTAAATGTGAGACTATAGCAGTAGGTATATCTAGTGAGAAACAGGTCTAAATGTAAGACCATTACAGTAGGTATATCTAGAGAGAAACAGGTCGAATTGTGAGACTATAGCTGTAGGTATATCTAGAGAGAAACAGGTCTAAATGTAAGACTATAGCAGTAGGTATATCTAGAGAGAAACAGGTCTAACTGTGAGACTACAGCAGTAGGTATATCTAGAGAGAAACCGGTCTAAATGTGAGACTATAGCAGTAGGTACATCTAGAGAGAAACAGGTCTAAATGTGAGACTATAGCAGTAGGTATATCTAGAGAGAAACAGGTCTAAATGTAAGACCATTGCAGTAGGTATATCTAGAGAGAAGCAGGTCTATATGTAAGACTATATCAGTAGGTATATCTAGAGAGAAATAGGTCTAAATGTGAGACTATAGCAGTAGGTATATCTAGAGAGAAACAGGTCTAAATGTAAGACCATTGCAGTAGGTATATCTAGAGAGAAACAGGTCTAAATGTAAGACTATATCAGTAGGTATATCTAGATAGAAATAGGTCTAAATGTGAGACTATAGTTGTAGGTATATCTAGAGAGAAACAGGTCTAAATGTAAGACTATAGCAGTAGGTATATCTAGAGAGAAACAGGTCTAAATGTGAGACTATAGCAGTAGGTACATCTAGAGAGAAACAGGTCTAAATGTAAGACTATATCAGTAGGTATATCTAGAGAGAAACAGGTCTAAATGTAAGACTATATCAGTAGGTATATCTAGAGAGAAACAGGTCTAAATGTGAGACTATAGCGGTAGGTACATCTAGAGAGAAACAAGTCTAAATGTGAGACTATAGCAGTAGGTATATCTAGAGAGAAACAGGTCTAAAGTGAGACTATAGCAGTAGGTATATCTAGAGAGAAACAGGTCTAAATGTAAGACTATAGCAGTAGGTACATCTAGAGAGAAACAGGTCTAAATGTAAGACTATATCAGTAGGTACATCTAGAGAGAAACAGGTCTAAATGTGAGACTATAGCAGTAGGTATATCTAGAGAGATACAGGTCTAAATGTAAGACTATATCAATAGGTATATCTCGAGAGAAATAGGTCTAAATGTGAGACTATAGCTGTAGGTATATCTAGAGAGATACAGGTCTAAATGTAAGACTATAGCAGTAGGTATATCTAGAGAGAAACGGGTCTAAATGTGAGACTATAGCAGTAGGTATATCTAGAGAGAAACAGGTCTAAATGTAATACTATAGCAGTAGGTATATCTAGAGAGAAACAGGTCTAAATGTGAGACTACAGCAGTAGGTATATCTAGAGAGAAACAGGTCTAAATGTGAGACTATAGCAGTAGGTACATCTAGAGAGAAACGGGTCTAAATGTGAGACTATAGCAGTAGGTATATCTAGAGAGAAACAGGTCTAAATGTGAGACTATAGCAGTAGTTACATCTAGAGAAGAACAGGTCTAAATGTAAGACTATAGCAGTAGGTACATCTAGAGAGAAACAGGTCTAAATGTGAGACTATAGCAGTAGGTACATCTAGAGAGAAACCGGTCTAAATGTGAGACTATATCAGTAGGTATATCTAGAGAGAACCAGGTCTAAATGTGAGACTATAGCAGTAGGTATATCTAGAGAGAAACAGGTCTAAATGTAAGACTATAGCAGTAGGTATATCTAGAGAGAAACAGGTCTAAATGTGAGACTATAGCAGTAGGTATATCTAGAGAGATACAGGTCTAAATGTAAGACTATATCAATAGGTATATCTCGAGAGAAATAGGTCTAAATGTGAGACTATAGCTGTAGGTATATCTAGAGAGATACAGGTCTAAATGTAAGACTATAGCAGTAGGTATATCTAGAGAGAAACAGGTCTAAATGTGAGACTATAGCAGTAGGTATATCTAGAGAGAAACAGGTCTAAATGTAATACTATAGCAGTAGGTATATCTAGAGAGAAACAGGTCTAAATGTGAGACTACAGCAGTAGGTATATCTAGAGAGAAACAGGTCTAAATGTGAGACTATAGCAGTAGGTATATCTAGAGAGAAACAGGTCTAAATGTGAGACTACAGCAGTAGGTATATCTAGAGAGAAACAGGTCTAAATGTAAGACTATAACAGTAGGTATATCTAGAGAGAAAGAGGTCTAAATGTGAGACTATAGCAGTAGGTATATCTAGAGAGAGACAGGTCTAAATGTGAGACTATAGCAGTAGGTATATCTAGAGAGAAACAGGTCTAAATGTGAGACTATAGCAGTAGGTACATCTAGAGAGAAACAGGCCTAAATGTGAGACTATATCAGTAGGTACATCTAGAGAGAAACAGGTCTAAATGTAAGACTATAGCAGTAGGTACATCTAGAGAGAAACAGGTCTAAATGTAAGACTATAGCAGTAGGTACATCTAGAGAGAAACAGGTCTAAATGTAAGACTATAGCAGTAGGTACATCTAGAGAGAAACAGGTCTAAATGTGAGACTATATCAGTAGGTACATCTAGAGAGAACCAGGTCTAAATGTGAGACTATAGCAGTAGGTATATCTAGAGAGAAACAGGTCTAAATGTAAGACTATAGCAGTAGGTATATCTAGAGAGAAACAGGTCTAAATGTGAGACTATAGCAGTAGGTATATCTAGAGAGATACAAGTCTAAATGTAAGACTATATCAATAGGTATATCTCGAGAGAAATAGGTCTAAATGTGAGACTATAGCTGTAGGTATATCTAGAGAGATACAGGTCTAAATGTAAGACTATAGCAGTAGGTATATCTAGAGAGAAACAGGTCTGAATGTAATACTATAGCAGTAGGTATATCTAGAGAGAAACAGGTCTAAATGTGAGACTACAGCAGTAGGTATATCTAGAGAGAAACAGGTCTAAATGTGAGACTATATCAGTAGGTACATCTAGAGAGAAACGGGTCTAAATGTGAGACTATAGCAGTAGGTATATCTAGAGAGAAACAGGTCTAAATGTGAGACTATAGCAGTAGGTACATCTAGAGAGGAACAGGTCTAAATGTAAGACTATAGCAGTAGGTACATCTAGAGAGAAAGAGGTCTAAATGTGAGACTATAGTAGTAGGTATATCTAGAGAGAGACAGGTCTAAATGTGAGACTATAGCAGTAGGTATATCTAGAAAGAAGCAGGTCTAAATGTAAGACTATAGCAGTAGGTATATCTAGAGAGAAACGGGTCTAAATGTGAGACTATAGCAGTAGGTATATCTAGAGAGAAACGGGTCGAAATGTGAGACTACAGCAGTAGGTATATCTAGAGAGAAAGAGGTCTAAATGTGAGACTATAGCAGTAGGTATATCTAGTGAGAAACAGGTCTAAATGTAAGACCATTACAGTAGGTATATATAGAGAGAAACAGGTCTAAATGTAAGACTATAGCAGTAGGTATATCTAGAGAGAAACAGGTCTAACTGTGAGACTACAGCAGTAGGTATATCTAGAGAGAAACCGGTCTAAATGTGAGACTATAGCAGTAGGTACATCTAGAGAGAAACAGGTCTAAATGTAAGACTATAGCAGTAGGTATATCTAGAGAGAAAAAGGTCTAAATGTAAGACTATAGCAGTAGGTATATCTAGAGAGAAACAGGTCTAAATGTGAGACTATAGCAGTAGGTATATCTAGAGAGATACACGTCTAAATGTAAGACTATATCAATAGGTATATCTCGAGAGAAATAGGTCTAAATGTGAGACTATAGCTGTAGGTATATCTAGAGAGATACAGGTCTAAATGTAAGACTATAGCAGTAGGTATATCTAGAGAGAAACAGGTCTAAATATGAGACTATAGCAGTAGGTATATCTAGAGAGAAACAGGTCTAAATGTAATACTATAGCAGTAGGTATATCTAGAGAGAAACAGGTCTAAATGTGAGACTACAGCAGTAGGTATATCTAGAGAGAAACAGGTCTAAATGTGAGACTATAGCAGTAGGTACATCTAGAGAGAAACGGGTCTAAATGTGAGACTATAGCAGTAGGTATATCTAGAGAGAAACAGGTCTAAATGTGAGACTATAGCAGTAGGTACATCTTCAGAGGAACAGGTCTAAATGTAAGACTATAGCAGTAGGTACATCTAGAGAGAAGGAGGTCTAAATGTGAGACTATAGCAGTAGGTATATCTAGAGAGAAATGGGTCTAAATGTGAGACTACAGCAGTAGGTATATCTAGAGAGAAAGAGGTCTAAATGTAAGACCATTACAGTAGGTATATCTAGAGAGAAACAGGTCGAATTGTGAGACTATAGCTGTAGGTATATCTAGAGAGAAACAGGTCTAAATGTAAGACTATAGCAGTAGGTATATCTAGAGAGAAACAGGTCTAACTGTGAGACTACAGCAGTAGGTATATCTAGAGAGAAACAGGTCTAAATGTAAGACCATTGCAGTAGGTATATCTAGAGAGAAACAGGTCTAAATGTGAGACTATAGCAGTAGGTACATCTAGAGAGAAACAGGTCTAAATGTGAGACTATAGCAGTAGGTATATCTAGAGAGAAACAGGTCTAAATGTAAGACCATTGCAGTAGGTATATCTAGAGAGAAGCAGGTCTAAATGTAAGACTATATCAGTAGGTATATCTAGAGAGAAATAGGTCTAAATGTGAGACTATAGCAGTAGGTATATCTAGAGAGAAACAGGTCTAAATGCAAGACCATTGCAGTAGGTATATCTAGAGAGAAACAGGTCTAAATGTAAGACTATATCAGTAGGTATATCTAGATAGAAATAGGTCTAAATGTGAGACTATAGTTGTAGGTATATCTAGAGAGAAACAGGTCTAAATGTAAGACTATAGCAGTAGGTATATCTAGAGAGAAACAGGTCTAAATGTGAGACTATAGCAGTAGGTACATCTAGAGAGAAACAGGTCTAAATGTAAGACTATATCAGTAGGTATATCTAGAGAGAAACAGGTCTAAATGTAAGACTATATCAGTAGGTATATCTAGAGAGAAACAGGTCTAAATGTGAGACTATAGCGGTAGGTACATCTAGAGAGAAACAAGTCTAAATGTGAGACTATAGCAGTAGGTATATCTAGAGAGAAACAGGTCTAAAGTGAGACTATAGCAGTAGGTATATCTAGAGAGAAACAGGTCTAAATGTAAGACTATAGCAGTAGGTACATCTAGAGAGAAACAGGTCTAAATGTGAGACTACAGCAGTAGGTATATCTAGAGAGAAACAGGTCTAAATGTAAGACTATAACAGTAGGTACATCTAGAGAGAAAGAGGTCTAAATGTGAGACTATAGCAGTAGGTATATCTAGAGAGAGACAGGTCTAAATGTGAGACTATAGCAGTAGGTACATCTAGAGAGAAACAGGTCTAAATGTAAGACTATAGCAGTAGGTACATCTAGAGAGAAACAGGTCTAAATGTAAGACTATATCAGTAGGTACATCTAGAGAGAAACAGGTCTAAATGTGAGACTATAGCAGTAGGTATATCTAGAGAGATACAGGTCTAAATGTAAGACTATATCAATAGGTATATCTTGAGAGAAATAGGTCTAAATGTGAGACTATAGCTGTAGGTATATCTAGAGAGATACAGGTCTAAATGTAAGACGATAGCAGTAGGTATATCTAGAGAGAAACGGGACTAAATGTGAGACTATAGCAGTAGGTATATCTAGAGAGAAACAGGTCTAAATGTAATACTATAGCAGTAGGTATATCTAGAGAGAAACAGGTCTAAATGTGAGACTACAGCAGTAGGTATATCTAGAGAGAAACAGGTCTAAATGTGAGACTATAGCAGTAGGTACATCTAGAGAGAAACGGGTCTAAATGTGAGACTATAGCAGTAGGTATATCTAGAGAGAAACAGGTCTAAATGTGAGACTATAGCAGCAGTTACATCTAGAGAAGAACAGGTCTAAATGTAAGACTATAGCAGTAGGTACATCTAGAGAGAAACAGGTCTAAATGTGAGACTATAGCAGTAGGTACATCTAGAGAGAAACAGGTCTAAATGTGAGACTATATCAGTAGGTATATCTAGAGAGAACCAGGTCTAAATGTGAGACTATAGCAGTAGGTATATCTAGAGAGAAACAGGTCTAAATGTAAGACTATAGCAGTAGGTATATCTAGAGAGAAACAGGTCTAAATGTGAGACTATAGCAGTAGGTATATCTAGAGAGATACAGGTCTAAATGTAAGACTATATCAATAGGTATATCTCGAGAGAAATAGGTCTAAATGTGAGACTATAGCTGTAGGTATATCTAGAGAGATACAGGTCTAAATGTAAGACTATAGCAGTAGGTATATCTAGAGAGAAATAGGTCTAAATGTGAGACTATAGCAGTAGGTATATCTAGAGAGAAACAGGTCTAAATGCAAGACCATTGCAGTAGGTATATCTAGAGAGAAACAGGTCTAAATGTAAGACTATATCAGTAGGTATATCTAGATAGAAATAGGTCTAAATGTGAGACTATAGTTGTAGGTATATCTAGAGAGAAACAGGTCTAAATGTAAGACTATAGCAGTAGGTATATCTAGAGAGAAACAGGTCTAAATGTGAGACTATAGCAGTAGGTACATCTAGAGAGAAACAGGTCTAAATGTAAGACTATATCAGTAGGTATATCTAGAGAGAAACAGGTCTAAATGTAAGACTATATCAGTAGGTATATCTAGAGAGAAACAGGTCTAAATGTGAGACTATAGCGGTAGGTACATCTAGAGAGAAACAAGTCTAAATGTGAGACTATAGCAGTAGGTATATCTAGAGAGAAACAGGTCTAAAGTGAGACTATAGCAGTAGGTATATCTAGAGAGAAACAGGTCTAAATGTAAGACTATAGCAGTAGGTACATCTAGAGAGAAACAGGTCTAAATGTGAGACTACAGCAGTAGGTATATCTAGAGAGAAACAGGTCTAAATGTAAGACTATAACAGTAGGTATATCTAGAGAGAAAGAGGTCTAAATGTGAGACTATAGCAGTAGGTATATCTAGAGAGAGACAGGTCTAAATGTGAGACTATAGCAGTAGGTACATCTAGAGAGAAACAGGTCTAAATGTAAGACTATAGCAGTAGGTACATCTAGAGAGAAACAGGTCTAAATGTAAGACTATATCAGTAGGTACATCTAGAGAGAAACAGGTCTAAATGTGAGACTATAGCAGTAGGTATATCTAGAGAGATACAGGTCTAAATGTAAGACTATATCAATAGGTATATCTTGAGAGAAATAGGTCTAAATGTGAGACTATAGCTGTAGGTATATCTAGAGAGATACAGGTCTAAATGTAAGACTATAGCAGTAGGTATATCTAGAGAGAAACGGGACTAAATGTGAGACTATAGCAGTAGGTATATCTAGAGAGAAACAGGTCTAAATGTAATACTATAGCAGTAGGTATATCTAGAGAGAAACAGGTCTAAATGTGAGACTACAGCAGTAGGTATATCTAGAGAGAAACAGGTCTAAATGTGAGACTATAGCAGTAGGTACATCTAGAGAGAAACGGGTCTAAATGTGAGACTATAGCAGTAGGTATATCTAGAGAGAAACAGGTCTAAATGTGAGACTATAGCAGCAGTTACATCTAGAGAAGAACAGGTCTAAATGTAAGACTATAGCAGTAGGTACATCTAGAGAGAAACAGGTCTAAATGTGAGACTATAGCAGTAGGTACATCTAGAGAGAAACAGGTCTAAATGTGAGACTATATCAGTAGGTATATCTAGAGAGAACCAGGTCTAAATGTGAGACTATAGCAGTAGGTATATCTAGAGAGAAACAGGTCTAAATGTAAGACTATAGCAGTAGGTATATCTAGAGAGAAACAGGTCTAAATGTGAGACTATAGCAGTAGGTATATCTAGAGAGATACAGGTCTAAATGTAAGACTATATCAATAGGTATATCTCGAGAGAAATAGGTCTAAATGTGAGACTATAGCTGTAGGTATATCTAGAGAGATACAGGTCTAAATGTAAGACTATAGCAGTAGGTATATCTAGAGAGAAACAGGTCTAAATGTGAGACTATAGCAGTAGGTATATCTAGAGAGAAACAGGTCTAAATGTGAGACTATAGCAGTAGGTACATCTAGAGAGAAACGGGTCTAAATGTGAGACTATAGCAGTAGGTATATCTAGAGAGAAACAGGTCTAAATGTGAGACTATAGCAGTAGGTACATCTAGAGAGGAACAGGTCTAAATGTAAGACTATAGCAGTAGGTACATCTAGAGAGAAAGAGGTCTAAATGTGAGACTATAGTAGTAGGTATATCTAGAGAGAGACAGGTCTAAATGTGAGACTATAGCAGTAGGTATATCTAGAGAGAAGCAGGTCTAAATGTAAGACTATAGCAGTAGGTATATCTAGAGAGAAACAGGTCTAAATGTGAGACTATAGCAGTAGGTATATCTAGAGAGAAACGCGTCTAAATGTGAGACTACAGCAGTAGGTATATCTAGAGAGAAAGAGGTCTAAATGTGAGACTATAGCAGTAGGTATATCTAGTGAGAAACAGGTCTAAATGTAAGACCATTACAGTAGGTATATCTAGAGAGAAACAGGTCTAAATGTAAGACTATATCAATAGGTATATCTAGAGAGAAATAGGTCTAATTGTGAGACTATAGCTGTAGGTATATCTAGAGAGAAACAGGTATAAATGTAAGACTATAGCAGTAGGTATATCTAGAGAGAAACAGGTCTAACTGTGAGACTACAGCAGTAGGTATATCTAGAGAGAAACCGGTCTAAATGTGAGACTATAGCAGTAGGTACATCTAGAGAGAAACAGGTCTAAATGTGAGACTATAGCAGTAGGTATATCTAGAGAGAAACAGGTCTAAATGTAAGACCATTGCAGTAGGTATATCTAGAGAGAAGCAGGTCTAAATGTAAGACTATATCAGTAGGTATATCTAGAGAGAAATAGGTCTAAATGTGAGACTATAGCAGTAGGTATATCTGAAGAGAAACGGGTCTAAATGTAAGACCATTGCAGTAGGTATATCTAGAGAGAAAAAGGTCTAAATGTAAGACTATAGCAGTAGGTATATCTAGAGAGAAACAGGTCTAAATGTGAGACTATAGCAGTAGGTACATCTAGAGAGAAACAGGTCTAAATGTAAGACTATATCAGTAGGTATATCTAGAGAGAAACAGGTCTAAATGTAAGACTATATCAGTAGGTATATCTAGGGAGAAACAGGTCTAAATGTGAGACTATAGCAGTAGGTACATCTAGAGAGAAACAGGTCTAAATGTGAGACTATAGCAGTAGGTATATCTAGAGAGATACAGGTCTAAATGTAAGACTGTATCAATAGGTATATCTCGAGAGAAATAGGTCTAAATGTGAGACTATAGCAGTAGGTATATCTAGAGAGAAACAGGTCTAAATGTGAGACTATAGCAGTAGGTATATCTAGAGAGATACAGGTCTAAATGTAAGACTATATCAATAGGTATATCTCGAGAGAAATAGGTCTAAATGTGAGACTATAGCTGTAGGTATATCTAGAGAGATACAGGTCTAAATGTAAGACTATAGCAGTAGGTATATCTAGAGAGAAACAGGTCTGAATGTAATACTATAGCAGTAGGTATATCTAGAGAGAAACAGGTCTAAATGTGAGACTACAGCAGTAGGTATATCTAGAGAGAAACAGGTCTAAATGTGAGACTACAGCAGTAGGTATATCTAGAGAGAAACAGGTCTAAATGTGAGACTATAGCAGTAGGTACATCTAGAGAGAAACGGGTCTAAATGTGAGACTATAGCAGTAGGTATATCTAGAGAGAAACAGGTCTAAATGTGAGACTATAGCAGTAGTTACATCTAGAGAAGAACAGGTCTAAATGTAAGACTATAGCAGTAGGTACATCTAGAGAGAAACAGGTCTAAATGTGAGACTATAGCAGTAGGTACATCTAGAGAGAAACAGGTCTAAATGTGAGACTATATCAGTAGGTATATCTAGAGAGAACCAGGTCTAAATGTGAGACTATAGCAGTAGGTATATCTAGAGAGAAACAGGTCTAAATGTAAGACTATAGCAGTAGGTATATCTAGAGAGAAACAGGTCTAAATGTGAGACTATAGCAGTAGGTATATCTAGAGAGATACAGGTCTAAATGTAAGACTATATCAATAGGTATATCTCGAGAGAAATAGGTCTAAATGTGAGACTATAGCTGTAGGTATATCTAGAGAGATACAGGTCTAAATGTAAGACTATAGCAGTAGGTATATCTAGAGAGAAACAGGTCTAAATGTGAGACTATAGCAGTAGGTATATCTAGAGAGAAACAGGTCTAAATGTAATACTATAGCAGTAGGTATATCTAGAGAGAAACAGGTCTAAATGTGAGACTACAGCAGTAGGTATATCTAGAGAGAAACAGGTCTAAATGTGAGACTATAGCAGTAGGTACATCTAGAGAGAAACGGGTCTAAATGTGAGACTATAGCAGTAGGTATATCTAGAGCGAAACAGGTCTAAATGTGAGACTATAGCAGTAGGTACATCTAGAGAGGAACAGGTCTAAATGTAAGACTATAGCAGTAGGTACATCTAGAGAGAAAGAGGTCTAAATGTGAGACTATAGTAGTAGGTATATCTAGAGAGAGACAGGTCTAAATGTGAGACTATAGCAGTAGGTATATCTAGAGAGAAGCAGGTCTAAATGTAAGACTATAGCAGTAGGTATATCTAGAGAGAAACAGGTCTAAATGTGAGACTATAGCAGTAGGTATATCTAGAGAGAAACGCGTCTAAATGTGAGACTACAGCAGTAGGTATATCTAGAGAGAAAGAGGTCTAAATGTGAGACTATAGCAGTAGGTATATCTAGTGAGAAACAGGTCTAAATGTAAGACCATTACAGTAGGTATATCTAGAGAGAAACAGGTCTAAATGTAAGACTATATCAATAGGTATATCTAGAGAGAAATAGGTCTAATTGTGAGACTATAGCTGTAGGTATATCTAGAGAGAAACAGGTCTAAATGTAAGACTATAGCAGTAGGTATATCTAGAGAGAAACAGGTCTAACTGTGAGACTACAGCAGTAGGTATATCTAGAGAGAAACCGGTCTAAATGTGAGACTATAGCAGTAGGTACATCTAGAGAGAAACAGGTCTAAATGTGAGACTATAGCAGTAGGTATATCAAGAGAGAAACAGGTCTAAATGTAAGACCATTGCAGTAGGTATATCTAGAGAGAAGCAGGTCTAAATGTAAGACTATATCAGTAGGTATATCTAGAGAGAAATAGGTCTAAATGTGAGACTATAGCAGTAGGTATATCTAGAGAGAAACGGGTCTAAATGTAAGACCATTGCAGTAGGTATATCTAGAGAGAAACAGGTCTAAATGTGAGACTATAGCAGTAGGTATATCTAGAGAGATACAGGTCTAAATGTGAGACTATAGCGGTAGGTACATCTGGAGAGAAACAAGTCTAAATGTAAGACTATAGCAGTAGGTACATCTAGAGAGAACCAGGTCTAAATGTAAGACTATAGCAGTAGGTACATCTAGAGAGAAACAGGTCTAAATGTAAGACTATAGCAGTAGGTACATCTAGAGAGAAACAGGTCTAAATGTAAGACTATAGCAGTAGGTATATCTAGAGAGAAACAGGTCTAAATGTGAGACTATAGCAGTAGGTATATCTAGAGAGATACAGGTCTAAATGTAAGACTATATCAATAGGTATATCTCGAGAGAAATAGGTCTAAATGTGAGACTATAGCTGTAGGTATATCTAGAGAGATACAGGTCTAAATGTAAGACTATAGCAGTAGGTATATCTAGAGAGAAACAGGTCTGAATGTAATACTATAGCAGTAGGTATATCTAGAGAGAAACAGGTCTAAATGTGAGACTACAGCAGTAGGTATATCTAGAGAGAAACAGGTCTAAATGTGAGACTATATCAGTAGGTACATCTAGAGAGAAACGGGTCTAAATGTGAGACTATAGCAGTAGGTATATCTAGAGAGAAACAGGTCTAAATGTGAGACTATAGCAGTAGGTACATCTAGAGAGGAACAGGTCTAAATGTAAGACTATAGCAGTAGGTACATCTAGAGAGAAAGAGGTCTAAATGTAAGACTATAGCAGTAGGTATATCTAGAGAGAAACGGGTCTAAATGTGAGACTATAGCAGTAGGTATATCTAGAGAGAAACGGGTCGAAATGTGAGACTACAGCAGTAGGTATATCTAGAGAGAAAGAGGTCTAAATGTGAGACTATAGCAGTAGGTATATCTAGTGAGAAACAGGTCTAAATGTAAGCCCATTACAGTAGGTATATCTAGAGAGAAACAGGTCTAAATGTAAGACTATAGCAGTAGGTATATCTAGAGAGAAACAGGTCTAACTGTGAGACTACAGCAGTAGGTATATCTAGAGAGAAACCGGTCTAAATGTGAGACTATAGCAGTAGGTACATCTAGAGAGAAACAGGTCTAAATGTGAGACTATAGCAGTAGGTACATGTAGAGAGAAACAGGTCTAAATGTGAGACTATAGCAGTAGGTATATCTAGAGAGAAACAGATCTAAATGTAAGACCATTGCAGTAGGTATATCTAGAGAGAAGCAGGTCTAAATGTAAGACTATATCAGTAGGTATATCTAGAGAGAAATAGGTCTAAATGTGAGACTATAGCAGTAGGTATATCTAGAGAGAAACAGGTCTAAATGTAAGACCATTGCAGTAGGTATATCTAGAGAGAAACAGGTCTAAATGTAAGACTATATCAGTAGGTATATCTAGATAGAAATAGGTCTAAATGTCAGACTATAGTTGTAGGTATATCTAGAGAGAAACAGGTCTAAATGTAAGACTATAGCAGTAGGTATATCTAGAGAGAAACAGGTCTAAATGTGAGACTATAGCAGTAGGTACATCTAGAGAGAAACAGGTCCAAATGTAAGACTACATCAGTAGGTATATCTAGAGAGAAACAGGTCTAAATGTGAGACTATAGCAGTAGGTACATCTAGAGAGAAACAGGTCTAAATGTGAGACTACAGCAGTAGGTATATCTAGAGAGAAACAGGTCTAAATGTGAGACTATAGCAGTAGGTATATCTAGAGAGATACAGGTCTAAATGTAAGACTATATCAATAGGTATATCTCGAGAGAAATAGGTCTAAATGTGAGACTATAGCTGTAGGTATATCTAGAGAGATACAGGTCTAAATGTAAGACTATAGCAGTAGGTATATCTAGAGAGAAACAGGTCTAAATGTAAGACTATAGCAGTAGGTATATCTAGAGAGAAACAGGTCTAAATGTGAGACTATAGCGGTACGTACATCTAGAGAGAAACAGGTCTAAATGTGAGACTATATCAGTAGGTATATCTAGAGAGAAACAGGTCTAAAGTGAGACTATAGCAGTAGGTATATCTAGAGAGAAACAGGTCTAAATGTAAGACTATAGCAGTAGGTACATCTAGAGAGAAACAGGTCTAAATGTGAGACTACAGCAGTAGGTATATCTAGAGAGAAACAGGTCTAAATGTGAGACTATAGCAGTAGGGATATCTAGAGAGATACAGGTCTAAATGTAAGACTATATCAATAGGTATATCTCGAGAGAAATAGGTCTAAATGTGAGACTATAGCTGTAGGTATATCTAGAGAGATACAGGTCTAAATGTAAGACTATAGCAGTAGGTATATCTATAGAGAAACAGGTCTAAATGTGAGACTATAGCAGTAGGTATATCTAGAGAGAAACAGGTCTAAATGTAATACTATAGCAGTAGGTATATCTAGAGAGAAACAGGTCTAAATGTGAGACTACAGCAGTAGGTATATCTAGAGAGAAACAGGTCTAAATGTGAGACTATAGCAGTAGGTACATCTAGAGAGAAACGGGTCTAAATGTGAGACTATAGCAGTAGGTATATCTAGAGAGAAACAGATCTAAATGTGAGACTATAGCAGTAGGTACATCTAGAGAGGAACAAGTCTAAATGTAAGACTATAGCAGTAGGTACATCTAGAGAGAAACAGGTCTAAATGTGAGACTATAGCAGTAGGTACATCTAGAGAGAAACAGGTCTAAATGTGAGACTATATCAGTAGGTACATCTAGAGAGAACCAGGTCTAAATGTGAGACTATAGCAGTAGGTATATCTAGAGAGAAACAGGTCTAAATGTAAGACTATAGCAGTAGGTATATCTAGAGAGAAACAGGTCTAAATGTGAGACTATAGCAGTAGGTATATCTAGAGAGATACAGGTCTAAATGTAAGACTATATCAATAGGTATATCTCGAGAGAAATAGGTCTAAATGTGAGACTATAGCTGTAGGTATATCTAGAGAGATACAGGTCTAAATGTAAGACTATAGCAGTAGGTATATCTAGAGAGAAACAGGTCTAAATGTAATACTATAGCAGTAGGTATATCTAGAGAGAAACAGGTCTAAATGTGAGACTACAGCAGTAGGTATATCTAGAGAGAAACAGGTCTAAATGTGAGACTATAGCAGTAGGTACATCTAGAGAGAAACGGGTCTAAATGTGAGACTATAGCAGTAGGTATATCTAGAGAGAAACAGGTCTAAATGTGAGACTATAGCAGTAGGTACATCTAGAGAGGAACAGGTCTAAATGTAAGACTATAGCAGTAGGTACATCTAGAGAGAAGGAGGTCTAAATGTGAGACTATAGCAGTAGGTATATCTAGAGAGAAATGGGTCTAAATGTGAGACTACAGCAGTAGGTATATCTAGAGAGAAACAGGTCTAAATGTAAGACCATTACAGTAGGTATATCTAGAGAGAAACAGGTCTAATTGTGAGACTATAGCTGTAGGTATATCTAGAGAGAAACAGGTCTAAATGTAAGACTATAGCAGTAGGTATATCTAGAGAGAAACAGGTCTAACTGTGAGACTACAGCAGTAGGTATATCTAGAGAGAAACCGGTCTAAATGTGAGACTATAGCAGTAGGTACATCTAGAGAGAAACAGGTCTAAATGTGAGACTATAGCAGTAGGTATATCTAGAGGGAAACAGGTCTAAATGTAAGACCATTGCAGTAGGTATATCTAGAGAGAAACAGGTCTAAATGTAAGACTATATCAGTAGGTATATCTAGATAGAAATAGGTCTAAATGTGAGACTATAGTTGTAGGTATATCTAGAGAGAAACAGGTCTAAATGTAAGATTATAGCAGTAGGTACATCTAGAGAGAAACAGGTCTAAATGTAAGACTATAGCAGTAGGTACATCTAGAGAGAAACAGGTCTAAATGTGAGACTATATCAGTAGGTACATCTAGAGAGAACCAGGTCTAAATGTGAGACTATAGCAGTAGGTATATCTAGAGAGAAACAGGTCTAAATGTAAGACTATAGCAGTAGGTATATCTAGAGAGAAACAGGTCTAAATGTGAGACTATAGCAGTAGGTATATCTAGAGAGATACAGGTCTAAATGTAAGACTATATCAATAGGTATATCTCGAGAGAAATAGGTCTAAATGTGAGACTATAGCTGTAGGTATATCTAGAGAGATACAGGTCTAAATGTAAGACCATAGCAGTAGGTATATCTAGAGAGAAACAGGTCTAAATGTGAGACTATAGCAGTAGGTATATCTAGAGAGAAACAGGTCTAAATGTAATACTATAGCAGTAGGTATATCTAGAGAGAAACAGGTCTAAATGTGAGACTACAGCAGTAGGTATATCTAGAGAGAAACAGGTCTAAATGTGAGACTATAGCAGTAGGTACATCTAGAGAGAAACGGGTCTAAATGTGAGACTATAGCAGTAGGTATATCTAGAGAGAAACAGGTCTAAATGTGAGACTATAGCAGTAGGTACATCTAGAGAGGAACAGGTCTAAATGTAAGACTATAGCAGTAGGTACATCTAGAGAGAAGGAGGTCTAAATGTGAGACTATAGCAGTAGGTATATCTAGAGAGAAATGGGTCTAAATGTGAGACTACAGCAGTAGGTATATCTAGAGAGAAAGAGGTCTAAATGTGAGACTATAGCAGTAGGTATATCTAGTGAGAAACAGGTCTAAATGTAAGACCATTACAGTAGGTATATCTAGAGAGAAACAGGTCTAATTGTGAGACTATAGCTGTAGGTATATCTAGAGAGAAACAGGTCTAAATGTAAGACTATAGCAGTAGGTATATCTAGAGAGAAACAGGTCTAACTGTGAGACTACAGCAGTAGGTATATCTAGAGAGAAACCGGTCTAAATGTGAGACTATAGCAGTAGGTACATCTAGAGAGAAACAGGTCTAAATGTGAGACTATAGCAGTAGGTATATCTAGAGGGAAACAGGTCTAAATGTAAGACCATTGCAGTAGGTATATCTAGAGAGAAACAGGTCTAAATGTAAGACTATATCAGTAGGTATATCTAGATAGAAATAGGTCTAAATGTGAGACTATAGTTGTAGGTATATCTAGAGAGAAACAGGTCTAAATGTAAGACTATAGCAGTAGGTACATCTAGAGAGAAACAGGTCTAAATGTAAGACTATAGCAGTAGGTACATCTAGAGAGAAACAGGTCTAAATGTGAGACTATATCAGTAGGTACATCTAGAGAGAACCAGGTCTAAATGTGAGACTATAGCAGTAGGTATATCTAGAGAGAAACAGGTCTAAATGTAAGACTATAGCAGTAGGTATATCTAGAGAGAAACAGGTCTAAATGTGAGACTATAGCAGTAGGTATATCTAGAGAGATACAGGTCTAAATGTAAGACTATATCAATAGGTATATCTCGAGAGAAATAGGTCTAAATGTGAGACTATAGCTGTAGGTATATCTAGAGAGATACAGGTCTAAATGTAAGACTATAGCAGTAGGTATATCTAGAGAGAAACAGGTCTGAATGTAATACTATAGCAGTAGGTATATCTAGAGAGAAATAGGTCTAAATGTGAGACTACAGCAGTAGGTATATCTAGAGAGAAACAGGTCTAAATGTAATACCATTGCAGTAGGTATATCTAGAGAGAAACAGGTCTAAATGTAAGACTATATCAGTAGGTATATCTAGATAGAAATAGGTCTAAATGTGAGACTATAGTTGTAGGTATATCTAGAGAGAAACAGGTCTAAATGTAAGACTATAGCAGTAGGTACATCTAGAGAGAAACAGGTCTAAATGTAAGACTATAGCAGTAGGTACATCTAGAGAGAAACAGGTCTAAATGTGAGACTATATCAGTAGGTACATCTAGAGAGAACCAGGTCTAAATGTGAGACTATAGCAGTAGGTATATCTAGAGAGAAACAGGTCTAAATGTAAGACTATAGCAGTAGGTATATCTAGAGAGAAACAGGTCTAAATGTGAGACTATAGCAGTAGGTATATCTAGAGAGATACAGGTCTAAATGTAAGACTATATCAATAGGTATATCTCGACAGAAATAGGTCTAAATGTGAGACTATAGCTGTAGGTATATCTAGAGAGATACAGGTCTAAATGTAAGACTATAGCAGTAGGTATATCTAGAGAGAAACAGGTCTGAATGTAATACTATAGCAGTAGGTATATCTAGAGAGAAACAGGTCTAAATGTGAGACTACAGCAGTAGGTATATCTAGAGAGAAACAGGTCTAAATGTGAGACTATATCAGTAGGTACATCTAGAGAGAAACGGGTCTAAATGTGAGACTATAGCAGTAGGTATATCTAGAGAGAAACAGGTCTAAATGTGAGACTATAGCAGTAGGTACATCTAGAGAGGAACAGGTCTAAATGTAAGACTATAGCAGTAGGTACATCTAGAGAGAAAGAGGTCTAAATGTGAGACTATAGTAGTAGGTATATCTAGAGAGAGACTGGTCCAAATGTGAGACTATAGCAGTAGGTATATCTAGAAAGAAGCAGGTCTAAATGTAAGACTATAGCAGTAGGTATATCTAGAGAGAAACGGGTCTAAATGTGAGACTATAGCAGTAGGTATATCTAGAGAGAAACGGGTCGAAATGTGAGACTACAGCAGTAGGTATATCTAGAGAGAAAGAGGTCTAAATGTGAGACTATAGCAGTAGGTATATCTAGTGAGAAACAGGTCTAAATGTAAGACCATTACAGTAGGTATATCTAGAGAGAAACAGGTCTAAATGTAAGACTATAGCAGTAGGTATATCTAGAGAGAAACCGGTCTAACTGTGAGACTACAGCAGTAGGTATATCTAGAGAGAAACCGGTCTAAATGTGAGACTATAGCAGTAGGTACATCTAGAGAGAAACAGGCCTAAATGTAAGACTATAGCAGTAGGTATATCTAGAGAGAAACAGGTCTAAATGTGAGACTATAGCAGTAGGTATATCTAGAGAGATACAGGTCTAAATGTAAGACTATATCAATAGGTATATCTCGAGAGAAATAGGTCTAAATGTGAGACTATAGCTGTAGGTATATCTAGAGAGATACAGGTCTAAATGTAAGACTATAGCAGTAGGTATATCTAGAGAGAAACAGGTCTAAATGTGAGACTATAGCAGTAGGTATATCTAGAGAGAAACGGGTCTAAATGTAATACTATAGCAGTAGGTATATCTAGAGAGAAACAGGTCTAAATGTGAGACTACAGCAGTAGGTATATCTAGAGAGAAACAGGTCTAAATGTGAGACTATAGCAGTAGGTACATCTAGAGAGAAACGGGTCTAAATGTGAGACTATAGCAGTAGGTATATCTAGAGAGAAACAGGTCTAAATGTGAGACTATAGCAGTAGGTACATCTTCAGAGGAACAGGTCTAAATGTAAGACTATAGCAGTAGGTACATCTAGAGAGAAGGAGGTCTAAATGTGAGACTATAGCAGTAGGTATATCTAGAGAGAAATGGGTCTAAATGTGAGACTACAGCAGTAGGTATATCTCGAGAGAAATAGGTCTAAATGTGAGACTATAGCTGTAGGTATATCTAGAGAGAAACAGGTCTAAATGTAAGACTATATCAGTAGGTATATCTAGATAGAAATAGGTCTAAATGTGAGACTATAGTTGTAGGTATATCTAGAGAGAAACAGGTCTAAATGTAAGACTATAGCAGTAGGTACATCTAGAGAGAAACAGGTCTAAATGTAAGACTATAGCAGTAGGTACATCTAGAGAGAAACAGGTCTAAATGTGAGACTATATCAGTAGGTACATCTAGAGAGAACCAGGTCTAAATGTGAGACTATAGCAGTAGGTATATCTAGAGAGAAACAGGTCTAAATGTAAGACTATAGCAGTAGGTATATCTAGAGAGAAACAGGTCTAAATGTGAGACTATAGCAGTAGGTATATCTAGAGAGATAGAGGTCTAAATGTAAGACTATATCAATAGGTATATCTCGAGAGAAATAGGTCTAAATGTGAGACTATAGCTGTAGGTATATCTAGAGAGATACAGGTCTAAATGTAAGACTATAGCAGTAGGTATATCTAGAGAGAAACAGGTCTGAATGTAATACTATAGCAGTAGGTATATCTAGAGAGAAATAGGTCTAAATGTGAGACTACAGCAGTAGGTATATCTAGAGAGAAACAGGTCTAAATGTAAGACCATTGCAGTAGGTATATCTAGAGAGAAACAGGTCTAAATGTAAGACTATATCAGTAGGTATATCTAGATAGAAATAGGTCTAAATGTGAGACTATAGTTGTAGGTATATCTAGAGAGAAACAGGTCTAAATGTAAGACTATAACAGTAGGTATATCTAGAGAGAAAGAGGTCTAAATGTGAGACTATAGCAGTAGGTATATCTAGAGAGAGACAGGTCTAAATGTGAGACTATAGCAGTAGGTATATCTAGAGAGAAACAGGTCTAAATGTGAGACTATAGCAGTAGGTACATCTAGAGAGAAACAGGTCTAAATGTGAGACTATATCAGTAGGTACATCTAGAGAGAAACAGGTCTAAATGTAAGACTATAGCAGTAGGTACATCTAGAGAGAAACAGGTCTAAATGTAAGACTATAGCAGTAGGTACATCTAGAGAGAAACAGGTCTAAATGTAAGACTATAGCAGTAGGTACATCTAGAGAGAAACAGGTCTAAATGTGAGACTATATCAGTAGGTACATCTAGAGAGAACCAGGTCTAAATGTGAGACTATAGCAGTAGGTATATCTAGAGAGAAACAGGTCTAAATGTAAGACTATAGCAGTAGGTATATCTAGAGAGAAACAGGTCTGAATGTAATACTATAGCAGTAGGTATATCTAGAGAGAAACAGGTCTAAATGTGAGACTACAGCAGTAGGTATATCTAGAGAGAAACAGGTCTAAATGTGAGACTATATCAGTAGGTACATCTAGAGAGAAACGGGTCTAAATGTGAGACTATAGCAGTAGGTATATCTAGAGAGAAACAGGTCTAAATGTGAGACTATAGCAGTAGGTACATCTAGAGAGGAACAGGTCTAAATGTAAGACTATAGCAGTAGGTACATCTAGAGAGAAAGAGGTCTAAATGTGAGACTATAGTAGTAGGTATATCTAGAGAGAGACAGGTCCAAATGTGAGACTATAGCAGTAGGTATATCTAGAAAGAAGCAGGTCTAAATGTAAGACTATAGCAGTAGGTATATCTAGAGAGAAACGGGTCTAAATGTGAGACTATAGCAGTAGGTATATCTAGAGAGAAACGGGTCGAAATGTGAGACTACAGCAGTAGGTATATCTAGAGAGAAAGAGGTCTAAATGTGAGACTATAGCAGTAGGTATATCTAGTGAGAAACAGGTCTAAATGTAAGACTATAGCAGTAGGTATATCTAGAGAGAAACAGGTCTAACTGTGAGACTACAGCAGTAGGTATATCTAGAGAGAAACCGGTCTAAATGTGAGACTATAGCAGTAGGTACATCTAGAGAGAAACAGGCCTAAATGTAAGACTATAGCAGTAGGTATATCTAGAGAGAAACAGGTCTAAATGTGAGACTATAGCAGTAGGTATATCTAGAGAGATACAGGTCTAAATGTAAGACTATATCAATAGGTATATCTCGAGAGAAATAGGTCTAAATGTGAGACTATAGCTGTAGGTATATCTAGAGAGATACAGGTCTAAATGTAAGACTACAGCAGTAGGTATATCTAGAGAGAAACAGGTCTAAATGTGAGACTATAGCAGTAGGTATATCTAGAGAGAAACGGGTCTAAATGTAATACTATAGCAGTAGGTATATCTAGAGAGAAACAGGTCTAAATGTGAGACTACAGCAGTAGGTATATCTAGAGAGAAACAGGTCTAAATGTGAGACTATAGCAGTAGGTACATCTAGAGAGAAACGGGTCTAAATGTGAGACTATAGCAGTGGGTATATCTAGAGAGAAACAGGTCTAAATGTGAGACTATAGCAGTAGGTACATCTTCAGAGGAACAGGTCTAAATGTAAGACTATAGCAGTAGGTACATCTAGAGAGAAGGAGGTCTAAATGTGAGACTATAGCAGTAGGTATATCTAGAGAGAAATGGGTCTAAATGTGAGACTACAGCAGTAGGTATATCTAGAGAGAAAGAGATCTAAATGTGAGACTATAGCAGTAGGTATATCTAGTGAGAAACAGGTCTAAATGTAAGACCATTACAGTAGGTATATCTAGAGAGAAACAGGTCTAATTGTGAGACTATAGCTGTAGGTATATCTAGAGAGAAACAGGTCTAAATGTAAGACTATAGCAGTAGGTATATCTAGAGAGAAACAGGTCTAACTGTGAGACTACAGCAGTAGGTATATCTAGAGAGAAACCGGTCTAAATGTGAGACTATAGCAGTAGGTACATCTAGAGAGAAACAGGTCTAAATGTGAGACTATAGCAGTAGGTATATCTAGAGAGAAACAGGTCTAAATGTAAGACCATTGCAGTAGGTATATCTAGAGAGAAGCAGGTCTAAATGTAAGACTATATCAGTAGGTATATCTAGAGAGAAACAGGTCTAAATGTAAGACCATTGCAGTAGGTATATCTAGAGAGAAACAGGTCTAAATGTAAGACTATATCAGTAGGTATATCTAGATAGAAATAGGTCTAAATGTGAGACTATAGTTGTAGGTATATCTAGAGAGAAACAGGTCTAAATGTAAGACTATAGCAGTAGGTATATCTAGAGAGAAACAGGTCTAAATGTGAGACTATAGCAGTAGGTACATCTAGAGAGAAACAGGTCTAAATGTAAGACTATATCAGTAGGTATATCTAGAGAGAAACAGGTCTAAATGTAAGACTATATCAGTAGGTATATCTAGAGAGAAACAGGTCTAAATGTGAGACTATAGCGGTAGGTACATCTAGAGAGAAACAAGTCTAAATGTGAGACTATAGCAGTAGGTATATCTAGAGAGAAACAGGTCTAAAGTGAGACTATAGCAGTAGGTATATCTAGAGAGAAACAGGTCTAAATGTAAGACTATAGCAGTAGGTACATCTAGAGAGAAACAGGTCTAAATGTGAGACTACAGCAGTAGGTATATCTAGAGAGAAACAGGTCTAAATGTAAGACTATAACAGTAGGTATATCTAGAGAGAAAGAGGTCTAAATGTGAGACTATAGCAGTAGGTATATCTAGAGAGAGACAGGTCTAAATGTGAGACTATAGCAGTAGGTACATCTAGAGAGAAACAGGTCTAAATGTAAGACTATAGCAGTAGGTACATCTAGAGAGAAACAGGTCTAAATGTAAGACTATATCAGTAGGTACATCTAGAGAGAAACAGGTCTAAATGTGAGACTATAGCAGTAGGTATATCTAGAGAGATACAGGTCTAAATGTAAGACTATATTAATAGGTATATCTCGAGAGAAATAGGTCTAAATGTGAGACTATAGCTGTAGGTATATCTAGAGAGATATAGGTCTAAATGTAAGACTATAGCAGTAGGTATATCTAGAGAGAAACGGGTCTAAATGTGAGACTATAGCAGTAGGTATATCTAGAGAGAAACAGGTCTAAATGTAATACTATAGCAGTAGGTATATCTAGAGAGAAACAGGTCTAAATGTGAGACTACAGCAGTAGGTATATCTAGAGAGAAACAGGTCTAAATGTGAGACTATAGCAGTAGGTACATCTAGAGAGAAACGGGTCTAAATGTGAGACTATAGCAGTAGGTATATCTAGAGAGAAACAGGTCTAAATGTGAGACTATAGCAGTAGTTACATCTAGAGAAGAACAGGTCTAAATGTAAGACTATAGCAGTAGGTACATCTAGAGAGAAACAGGTCTAAATGTGAGACTATAGCAGTAGGTACATCTAGAGAGAAACAGGTCTAAATGTGAGACTATATCAGTAGGTATATCTAGAGAGAACCAGGTCTAAATGTGAGACTATAGCAGTAGGTATATCTAGAGAGATGCAGGTCTAAATGTAAGACTATATCAATAGGTATATCTCGAGAGAAATAGGTCTAAATGTGAGACTATAGCTGTAGGTATATCTAGAGAGATACAGGTCTAAATGTAAGACTATAGCAGTAGGTATATCTAGAGAGAAACAGGTCTAAATGTGAGACTATAGCAGTAGGTATATCTAGAGAGAAACAGGTCTAAATGTAATACTATAGCAGGAGGTATATCTAGAGAGAAACAGGTCTAAATGTGAGACTACAGCAGTAGGTATATCTAGAGAGAAACAGGTCTAAATGTGAGACTATAGCAGTAGGTACATCTAGAGAGAAACGGGTCTAAATGTGAGACTATAGCAGTAGGTATATCTAGAGAGAAACAGGTCTAAATGTGAGACTATAGCAGTAGGTACATCTAGAGAGGAACAGGTCTAAATGTAAGACTATAGCAGTAGGTACATCTAGAGAGAAAGAGGTCTAAATGTGAGACTATAGTAGTAGGTATATCTAGAGAGAGACAGGTCTAAATGTGAGACTATAGCAGTAGGTATATCTAGAGAGAAGCAGGTCTAAATGTAAGACGATAGCAGTAGGTATATCTAGAGAGAAACAGGTCTAAATGTGAGACTATAGCAGTAGGTATATCTAGAGGGAAAGAGGTCTAAATGTGAGACTATAGCAGTAGGTATATCTAGTGAGAAACAGGTCTAAATGTAAGACCATTACAGTAGGTATATCTAGAGAGAAACAGGTCTAAATGTAAGACTATATCAATAGGTACATCTAGAGAGAAATAGGTCTAATTGTGAGACTATAGCTGTAGGTATATCTAGAGAGAAACAGGTCTAAATGTAAGACTATAGCAGTAGGTATATCTAGAGAGAAACAGGTCTAACTGTGAGACTACAGCAGTAGGTATATCTAGAGAGAAACCGGTCTAAATGTGAGACTATAGCAGTAGGTACATCTAGAGAGAAACAGGTCTAAATGTGAGACTATAGCAGTAGGTATATCTAGAGAGAAACAGGTCTAAATGTAAGACCATTGCAGTAGGTATATCTAGAGAGAAGCAGGTCTAAATGTAAGACTATATCAGTAGGTATATCTAGAGAGAAATAGGTCTAAATGTGAGACTATAGCAGTAGGTATATCTAGAGAGAAACGGGTCTAAATGTAAGACCATTGCAGTAGGTATATCTAGAGAGAAAAAGGTCTAAATGTAAGACTATAGCAGTAGGTATATCTAGAGAGAAACAGGTCTAAATGTGAGACTATAGCAGTAGGTACATCTAGAGAGAAACAGGTCTAAATGTAAGACTATATCAGTAGGTATATCTAGAGAGAAACAGGTCTAAATGTAAGACTATATCAGTAGGTATATCTAGGGAGAAACAGGTCTAAATGTGAGACTATAGCAGTAGGTACATCTGGAGAGAAACAAGTCTAAATGTGAGACTACAGCAGTAGGTATATCTAGAGAGAAACAGGTCTAAATGTAAGACTATATCAGTAGGTATATCTAGATAGAAATAGGTCTAAATGTGAGACTATAGTTGTAGGTATATCTAGAGAGAAACAGGTCTAAATGTAAGACTATAGCAGTAGGTATATCTAGAGAGAAACAGGTCTAAATGTGAGACTACAGCAGTAGGTATATCTAGAGAGAAACAGGTCTAAATGTAAGACTATAACAGTAGGTATATCTAGAGAGAAAGAGGTCTAAATGTGAGACTATAGCAGTAGGTATATCTAGAGAGAGACAGGTCTAAATGTGAGACTATAGCAGTAGGTATATCTAGAGAGAAACAGGTCTAAATGTGAGACTATAGCAGTAGGTACATCTAGAGAGAAACAGGTCTAAATGTGAGACTATATCAGTAGGTACATCTAGAGAGAAACAGGTCTAAATGTAAGACTATAGCAGTAGGTACATCTAGAGAGAAACAGGTCTAAATGTAAGACTATAGCAGTAGGTACATCTAGAGAGAAACAGGTCTAAATGTAAGACTATAGCAGTAGGTACATCTAGAGAGAAACAGGTCTAAATGTGAGACTATATCAGTAGATACATCTAGAGAGAACCAGGTCTAAATGTGAGACTATAGCAGTAGGTATATCTAGAGAGAAACAGGTCTAAATGTAAGACTATAGCAGTAGGTATATCTAGAGAGAAACAGGTCTAAATGTGAGACTATAGCAGTAGGTATATCTAGAGAGATACAGGTCTAAATGTAAGACTATATCAATAGGTATATCTCGAGAGAAATAGGTCTAAATGTGAGACTATAGCTGTAGGTATATCTAGAGAGATACAGGTCTAAATGTAAGACTATAGCAGTAGGTATATCTAGAGAGAAACAGGTCTGAATGTAATACTATAGCAGTAGGTATATCTAGAGAGAAACAGGTCTAAATGTGAGATTACAGCAGTAGGTATATCTAGAGAGAAACAGGTCTAAATGTGAGACTATATCAGTAGGTACATCTAGAGAGAAACGGGTCTAAATGTGAGACTATAGCAGTAGGTATATCTAGAGAGAAACAGGTCTAAATGTGAGACTATAGCAGTAGGTACATCTAGAGAGGAACAGGTCTAAATGTAAGACTATAGCAGTAGGTACATCTAGAGAGAAAGAGGTCTAAATGTGAGACTATAGTAGTAGGTATATCTAGAGAGAGACAGGTCCAAATGTGAGACTATAGCAGTAGGTATATCTAGAAAGAAGCAGGTCTAAATGTAAGACTATAGCAGTAGGTATATCTAGAGAGAAACGGGTCTAAATGTGAGACTATAGCAGTAGGTATATCTAGAGAGAAACGGGTCGAAATGTGAGACTACAGCAGTAGGTATATCTAGAGAGAAAGAGGTCTAAATGTGAGACTATAGCAGTAGGTATATCTAGTGAGAAACAGGTCTAAATGTAAGACCATTACAGTAGGTATATCTAGAGAGAAACAGGTCTAAATGTAAGACTATAGCAGTAGGTATATCTAGAGAGAAACAGGTCTAACTGTGAGACTACAGCAGTAGGTATATCTAGAGAGAAACCGGTCTAAATGTGAGACTATAGCAGTAGGTACATCTAGAGAGAAACAGGCCTAAATGTAAGACTATAGCAGTAGGTATATCCAGAGAGAAACAGGTCTAAATGTGAGACTATAGCAGTAGGTATATCTAGAGAGATACAGGTCTAAATGTAAGACTATATCAATAGGTATATCTCGAGAGAAATAGGTCTAAATGTGAGACTATAGCTGTAGGTATATCTAGAGAGATACAGGTCTAAATGTAAGACTATAGCAGTAGGTATATCTAGAGAGAAACAGGTCTAAATGTGAGACTATAGCAGTAGGTATATCTAGAGAGAAACGGGTCTAAATGTAATACTATAGCAGTAGGTATATCTAGAGAGAAACAGGTCTAAATGTGAGACTACAGCAGTAGGTATATCTAGAGAGAAACAGGTCTAAATGTGAGACTATAGCAGTAGGTACATCTAGAGAGAAACGGGTCTAAATGTGAGACTATAGCAGTAGGTATATCTAGAGAGAAACAGGTCTAAATGTGAGACTATAGCAGTAGGTACATCTTCAGAGGAACAGGTCTAAATGTAAGACTATAGCAGTAGGTACATCTAGAGAGAAGGAGGTCTAAATGTGAGACTATAGCAGTAGGTATATCTAGAGAGAAATGGGTCTAAATGTGAGACTACAGCAGTAGGTATATCTAGAGAGAAAGAGGTCTAAATGTGAGACTATAGCAGTAGGTATATCTAGTGAGAAACAGGTCTAAATGTAAGACCATTACAGTAGGTATATCTAGAGAGAAACAGGTCTAATTGTGAGACTATAGCTGTGGGTATATCTAGAGAAAAACAGGTCTAAATGTATGACTATAGCAGTAGGTATATCTAGAGAGAAACAGGTCTAACTGTGAGACTACAGCAGTAGGTATATCTAGAGAGAAACCGGTCTAAATGTGAGACTATAGCAGTAGGTACATCTAGAGAGAAACAGGTCTAAATGTGAGACTATAGCAGTAGGTATATCTAGAGAGAAACAGGTCTAAATGTAAGACCATTGCAGTAGGTATATCTAGAGAGAAGCAGGTCTAAATGTAAGACTATATCAGTAGGTATATCTAGAGAGAAATAGGTCTAAATGTGAGACTATAGCAGTAGGTATATCTAGAGAGAAACAGGTCTAAATGTAAGACCATTGCAGTAGGTATATCTAGAGAGAAACAGGTCTAAATGTAAGACTATATCAGTAGGTATATCTAGATAGAAATAGGTCTAAATGTGAGACTATAGTTGTAGGTATATCTAGAGAGAAACAGGTCTAAATGTAAGACTATAGCAGTAGGTATATCTAGAGAGAAACAGGTCTAAATGTGAGACTATAGCAGTAGGTACATCTAGAGAGAAACAGGTCTAAATGTAAGACTATATCAGTAGGTATATCTAGAGAGAAACAGGTCTAAATGTAAGACTATATCAGTAGGTATATCTAGAGAGAAACAGGTCTAAATGTGAGACTATAGCGGTAGGTACATCTAGAGAGAAACAAGTCTAAATGTGAGACTATAGCAGTAGGTATATCTAGAGAGAAACAGGTCTAAAGTGAGACTATAGCAGTAGGTATATCTAGAGAGAAACAGGTCTAAATGTAAGACTATAGCAGTAGGTACATCTAGAGAGAAACAGGTCTAAATGTGAGACTACAGCAGTAGGTATATCTAGAGAGAAACAGGTCTAAATGTAAGACTATAACAGTAGGTATATCTAGAGAGAAAGAGGTCTAAATGTGAGACTATAGCGGTAGGTATATCTAGAGAGAGACAGGTCTAAATGTGAGACTATAGCAGTAGGTACATCTAGAGAGAAACAGGTCTAAATGTAAGACTATAGCAGTAGGTACATCTAGAGAGAAACAGGTCTAAATGTAAGACTATATCAGTAGGTACATCTAGAGAGAAACAGGTCTAAATGTGAGACTATAGCAGTAGGTATATCTAGAGAGATACAGGTCTAAATGTAAGACTATATCAATAGGTATATCTCGAGAGAAATAGGTCTAAATGTGAGACTATAGCTGTAGGTATATCTAGAGAGATATAGGTCTAAATGTAAGACTATAGCAGTAGGTATATCTAGAGAGAAACGGGTCTAAATGTGAGACTATAGCAGTAGGTATATCTAGAGAGAAACAGGTCTAAATGTAATACTATAGCAGTAGGTATATCTAGAGAGAAACAGGTCTAAATGTGAGACTACAGCAGTAGGTATATCTAGAGAGAAACAGGTCTAAATGTGAGACTATAGCAGTAGGTACATCTAGAGAGAAACGGGTCTAAATGTGAGACTATAGCAGTAGGTATATCTAGAGAGAAACAGGTCTAAATGTGAGACTATAGCAGTAGTTACATCTAGAGAAGAACAGGTCTAAATGTAAGACTATAGCAGTAGGTACATCTAGTGAGAAACAGGTCTAAATGTGAGACTATAGCAGTAGGTACATCTAGAGAGAAACAGGTCTAAATGTGAGACTATATCAGTAGGTATATCTAGATAGAAATAGGTCTAAATGTGAGACTATAGCAGTAGGTATATCTAGAGAGAAACAGGTCTAAATGTAAGACTATAGCAGTAGGTATATCTAGAGAGAAACAGGTCTAAATGTGAGACTATAGCAGTAGGTATATCTAGAGAGATACAGGTCTAAATGTAAGACTATATCAATAGGTATATCTCGAGAGAAATAGGTCTAAATGTGAGACTATAGCTGTAGGTATATCTAGAGAGATACAGGTCTAAATGTAAGACTATAGCAGTAGGTATATCTAGAGAGAAACAGGTCTAAATGTGAGACTATAGCAGTAGGTATATCTAGAGAGAAACAGGTCTAAATGTAATACTATAGCAGTAGGTATATCTAGAGAGAAACAGGTCTAAATGTGAGACTACAGCAGTAGGTATATCTAGAGAGAAACAGGTCTAAATGTGAGACTATAGCAGTAGGTACATCTAGAGAGAAACGGGTCTAAATGTGAGACTATAGCAGTAGGTATATCTAGAGAGAAACAGGTCTAAATGTGAGACTATAGCAGTAGGTACATCTAGAGAGGAACAGGTCTAAATGTAAGACTATAGCAGTAGGTACATCTAGAGAGAAAGAGGTCTAAATGTGAGACTATAGTAGTAGGTATATCTAGAGAGAGACAGGTCTAAATGTGAGACTACAGCAGTAGGTATATCTAGAGAGAAGCAGGTCTAAATGTAAGACTATAGCAGTAGGTATATCTAGAGAGAAACCGGTCTAAATGTGAGACTATAGCAGTAGGTACATCTAGAGAGAAACAGGTCTAAATGTGAGACTATAGCAGTAGGTATATCTAGAGAGAAACAGGTCTAAATGTAAGACCATTGCAGTAGGTATATCTAGAGAGAAGCAGGTCTAAATGTAAGACTATATCAGTAGGTATATCTAGAGAGAAACAGGTCTAAATGTAAGACCATTGCAGTAGGTATATCTAGAGAGAAACAGGTCTAAATGTAAGACTATATCAGTAGGTATATCTAGATAGAAATAGGTCTAAATGTGAGACTATAGTTGTAGGTATATCTAGAGAGAAACAGGTCTAAATGTAAGACTATAGCAGTAGGTATATCTAGAGAGAAACAGGTCTAAATGTGAGACTATAGCAGTAGGTACATCTAGAGAGAAACAGGTCTAAATGTAAGACTATATCAGTAGGTATATCTAGAGAGAAACAGGTCTAAATGTAAGACTATATCAGTAGGTATATCTAGAGAGAAACAGGTCTAAATGTGAGACTATAGCGGTAGGTACATCTAGAGAGAAACAAGTCTAAATGTGAGACTATAGCAGTAGGTATATCTAGAGAGAAACAGGTCTAAAGTGAGACTATAGCAGTAGGTATATCTAGAGAGAAACAGGTCTAAATGTAAGACTATAGCAGTAGGTACATCTAGAGAGAAACAGGTCTAAATGTGAGACTACAGCAGTAGGTATATCTAGAGAGAAACAGGTCTAAATGTAAGACTATAACAGTAGGTATATCTAGAGAGAAAGAGGTCTAAATGTGAGACTATAGCAGTAGGTATATCTAGAGAGAGACAGGTCTAAATGTGAGACTATAGCAGTAGGTACATCTAGAGAGAAACAGGTCTAAATGTAAGACTATAGCAGTAGGTACATCTAGAGAGAAACAGGTCTAAATGTAAGACTATATCAGTAGGTACATCTAGAGAGAAACAGGTCTAAATGTGAGACTATAGCAGTAGGTATATCTAGAGAGATACAGGTCTAAATGTAAGACTATATTAATAGGTATATCTCGAGAGAAATAGGTCTAAATGTGAGACTATAGCTGTAGGTATATCTAGAGAGATATAGGTCTAAATGTAAGACTATAGCAGTAGGTATATCTAGAGAGAAACGGGTCTAAATGTGAGACTATAGCAGTAGGTATATCTAGAGAGAAACAGGTCTAAATGTAATACTATAGCAGTAGGTATATCTAGAGAGAAACAGGTCTAAATGTGAGACTACAGCAGTAGGTATATCTAGAGAGAAACAGGTCTAAATGTGAGACTATAGCAGTAGGTACATCTAGAGAGAAACGGGTCTAAATGTGAGACTATAGCAGTAGGTATATCTAGAGAGAAACAGGTCTAAATGTGAGACTATAGCAGTAGTTACATCTAGAGAAGAACAGGTCTAAATGTAAGACTATAGCAGTAGGTACATCTAGAGAGAAACAGGTCTAAATGTGAGACTATAGCAGTAGGTACATCTAGAGAGAAACAGGTCTAAATGTGAGACTATATCAGTAGGTATATCTAGAGAGAACCAGGTCTAAATGTGAGACTATAGCAGTAGGTATATCTAGAGAGATGCAGGTCTAAATGTAAGACTATATCAATAGGTATATCTCGAGAGAAATAGGTCTAAATGTGAGACTATAGCTGTAGGTATATCTAGAGAGATACAGGTCTAAATGTAAGACTATAGCAGTAGGTATATCTAGAGAGAAACAGGTCTAAATGTGAGACTATAGCAGTAGGTATATCTAGAGAGAAACAGGTCTAAATGTAATACTATAGCAGTAGGTATATCTAGAGAGAAACAGGTCTAAATGTGAGACTACAGCAGTAGGTATATCTAGAGAGAAACAGGTCTAAATGTGAGACTATAGCAGTAGGTACATCTAGAGAGAAACGGGTCTAAATGTGAGACTATAGCAGTAGGTATATCTAGAGAGAAACAGGTCTAAATGTGAGACTATAGCAGTAGGTACATCTAGAGAGGAACAGGTCTAAATGTAAGACTATAGCAGTAGGTACATCTAGAGAGAAAGAGGTCTAAATGTGAGACTATAGTAGTAGGTATATCTAGAGAGAGACAGGTCTAAATGTGAGACTATAGCAGTAGGTATATCTAGAGAGAAGCAGGTCTAAATGTAAGACGATAGCAGTAGGTATATCTAGAGAGAAACAGGTCTAAATGTGAGACTATAGCAGTAGGTATATCTAGAGAGAAAGAGGTCTAAATGTGAGACTATAGCAGTAGGTATATCTAGTGAGAAACAGGTCTAAATGTAAGACCATTACAGTAGGTATATCTAGAGAGAAACAGGTCTAAATGTAAGACTATATCAATAGGTACATCTAGAGAGAAATAGGTCTAATTGTGAGACTATAGCTGTAGGTATATCTAGAGAGAAACAGGTCTAAATGTAAGACTATAGCAGTAGGTATATCTAGAGAGAAACAGGTCTAACTGTGAGACTACAGCAGTAGGTATATCTAGAGAGAAACCGGTCTAAATGTGAGACTATAGCAGTAGGTACATCTAGAGAGAAACAGGTCTAAATGTGAGACTATAGCAGTAGGTATATCTAGAGAGAAACAGGTCTAAATGTAAGACCATTGCAGTAGGTATATCTAGAGAGAAGCAGGTCTAAATGTAAGACTATATCAGTAGGTATATCTAGAGAGAAATAGGTCTAAATGTGAGACTATAGCAGTAGGTATATCTAGAGAGAAACGGGTCTAAATGTAAGACCATTGCAGTAGGTATATCTAGAGAGAAAAAGGTCTAAATGTAAGACTATAGCAGTAGGTATATCTAGAGAGAAACAGGTCTAAATGTGAGACTATAGCAGTAGGTACATCTAGAGAGAAACAGGTCTAAATGTAAGACTATATCAGTAGGTATATCTAGAGAGAAACAGGTCTAAATGTAAGACTATATCAGTAGGTATATCTAGGGAGAAACAGGTCTAAATGTGAGACTATAGCAGTAGGTACATCTGGAGAGAAACAAGTCTAAATGTGAGACTACAGCAGTAGGTATATCTAGAGAGAAACAGGTCTAAATGTAAGACTATATCAGTAGGTATATCTAGATAGAAATAGGTCTAAATGTGAGACTATAGTTGTAGGTATATCTAGAGAGAAACAGGTCTAAATGTAAGACTATAGCAGTAGGTATATCTAGAGAGAAACAGGTCTAAATGTGAGACTACAGCAGTAGGTATATCTAGAGAGAAACAGGTCTAAATGTAAGACTATAACAGTAGGTATATCTAGAGAGAAAGAGGTCTAAATGTGAGACTATAGCAGTAGGTATATCTAGAGAGAGACAGGTCTAAATGTGAGACTATAGCAGTAGGTATATCTAGAGAGAAACAGGTCTAAATGTGAGACTATAGCAGTAGGTACATCTAGAGAGAAACAGGTCTAAATGTGAGACTATATCAGTAGGTACATCTAGAGAGAAACAGGTCTAAATGTAAGACTATAGCAGTAGGTACATCTAGAGAGAAACAGGTCTAAATGTAAGACTATAGCAGTAGGTACATCTAGAGAGAAACAGGTCTAAATGTAAGACTATAGCAGTAGGTACATCTAGAGAGAAACAGGTCTAAATGTGAGACTATATCAGTAGATACATCTAGAGAGAACCAGGTCTAAATGTGAGACTATAGCAGTAGGTATATCTAGAGAGAAACAGGTCTAAATGTAAGACTATAGCAGTAGGTATATCTAGAGAGAAACAGGTCTAAATGTGAGACTATAGCAGTAGGTATATCTAGAGAGATACAGGTCTAAATGTAAGACTATATCAATAGGTATATCTCGAGAGAAATAGGTCTAAATGTGAGACTATAGCTGTAGGTATATCTAGAGAGATACAGGTCTAAATGTAAGACTATAGCAGTAGGTATATCTAGAGAGAAACAGGTCTGAATGTAATACTATAGCAGTAGGTATATCTAGAGAGAAACAGGTCTAAATGTGAGATTACAGCAGTAGGTATATCTAGAGAGAAACAGGTCTAAATGTGAGACTATATCAGTAGGTACATCTAGAGAGAAACGGGTCTAAATGTGAGACTATAGCAGTAGGTATATCTAGAGAGAAACAGGTCTAAATGTGAGACTATAGCAGTAGGTACATCTAGAGAGGAACAGGTCTAAATGTAAGACTATAGCAGTAGGTACATCTAGAGAGAAAGAGGTCTAAATGTGAGACTATAGTAGTAGGTATATCTAGAGAGAGACAGGTCCAAATGTGAGACTATAGCAGTAGGTATATCTAGAAAGAAGCAGGTCTAAATGTAAGACTATAGCAGTAGGTATATCTAGAGAGAAACGGGTCTAAATGTGAGACTATAGCAGTAGGTATATCTAGAGAGAAACGGGTCGAAATGTGAGACTACAGCAGTAGGTATATCTAGAGAGAAAGAGGTCTAAATGTGAGACTATAGCAGTAGGTATATCTAGTGAGAAACAGGTCTAAATGTAAGACCATTACAGTAGGTATATCTAGAGAGAAACAGGTCTAAATGTAAGACTATAGCAGTAGGTATATCTAGAGAGAAACAGGTCTAACTGTGAGACTACAGCAGTAGGTATATCTAGAGAGAAACCGGTCTAAATGTGAGACTATAGCAGTAGGTACATCTAGAGAGAAACAGGCCTAAATGTAAGACTATAGCAGTAGGTATATCCAGAGAGAAACAGGTCTAAATGTGAGACTATAGCAGTAGGTATATCTAGAGAGATACAGGTCTAAATGTAAGACTATATCAATAGGTATATCTCGAGAGAAATAGGTCTAAATGTGAGACTATAGCTGTAGGTATATCTAGAGAGATACAGGTCTAAATGTAAGACTATAGCAGTAGGTATATCTAGAGAGAAACAGGTCTAAATGTGAGACTATAGCAGTAGGTATATCTAGAGAGAAACGGGTCTAAATGTAATACTATAGCAGTAGGTATATCTAGAGAGAAACAGGTCTAAATGTGAGACTACAGCAGTAGGTATATCTAGAGAGAAACAGGTCTAAATGTGAGACTATAGCAGTAGGTACATCTAGAGAGAAACGGGTCTAAATGTGAGACTATAGCAGTAGGTATATCTAGAGAGAAACAGGTCTAAATGTGAGACTATAGCAGTAGGTACATCTTCAGAGGAACAGGTCTAAATGTAAGACTATAGCAGTAGGTACATCTAGAGAGAAGGAGGTCTAAATGTGAGACTATAGCAGTAGGTATATCTAGAGAGAAATGGGTCTAAATGTGAGACTACAGCAGTAGGTATATCTAGAGAGAAAGAGGTCTAAATGTGAGACTATAGCAGTAGGTATATCTAGTGAGAAACAGGTCTAAATGTAAGACCATTACAGTAGGTATATCTAGAGAGAAACAGGTCTAATTGTGAGACTATAGCTGTAGGTATATCTAGAGAAAAACAGGTCTAAATGTATGACTATAGCAGTAGGTATATCTAGAGAGAAACAGGTCTAACTGTGAGACTACAGCAGTAGGTATATCTAGAGAGAAACCGGTCTAAATGTGAGACTATAGCAGTAGGTACATCTAGAGAGAAACAGGTCTAAATGTGAGACTATAGCAGTAGGTATATCTAGAGAGAAACAGGTCTAAATGTAAGACCATTGCAGTAGGTATATCTAGAGAGAAGCAGGTCTAAATGTAAGACTATATCAGTAGGTATATCTAGAGAGAAATAGGTCTAAATGTGAGACTATAGCAGTAGGTATATCTAGAGAGAAACAGGTCTAAATGTAAGACCATTGCAGTAGGTATATCTAGAGAGAAACAGGTCTAAATGTAAGACTATATCAGTAGGTATATCTAGATAGAAATAGGTCTAAATGTGAGACTATAGTTGTAGGTATATCTAGAGAGAAACAGGTCTAAATGTAAGACTATAGCAGTAGGTATATCTAGAGAGAAACAGGTCTAAATGTGAGACTATAGCAGTAGGTACATCTAGAGAGAAACAGGTCTAAATGTAAGACTATATCAGTAGGTATATCTAGAGAGAAACAGGTCTAAATGTAAGACTATATCAGTAGGTATATCTAGAGAGAAACAGGTCTAAATGTGAGACTATAGCGGTAGGTACATCTAGAGAGAAACAAGTCTAAATGTGAGACTATAGCAGTAGGTATATCTAGAGAGAAACAGGTCTAAAGTGAGACTATAGCAGTAGGTATATCTAGAGAGAAACAGGTCTAAATGTAAGACTATAGCAGTAGGTACATCTAGAGAGAAACAGGTCTAAATGTGAGACTACAGCAGTAGGTATATCTAGAGAGAAACAGGTCTAAATGTAAGACTATAACAGTAGGTATATCTAGAGAGAAAGAGGTCTAAATGTGAGACTATAGCGGTAGGTATATCTAGAGAGAGACAGGTCTAAATGTGAGACTATAGCAGTAGGTACATCTAGAGAGAAACAGGTCTAAATGTAAGACTATAGCAGTAGGTACATCTAGAGAGAAACAGGTCTAAATGTAAGACTATATCAGTAGGTACATCTAGAGAGAAACAGGTCTAAATGTGAGACTATAGCAGTAGGTATATCTAGAGAGATACAGGTCTAAATGTAAGACTATATCAATAGGTATATCTCGAGAGAAATAGGTCTAAATGTGAGACTATAGCTGTAGGTATATCTAGAGAGATATAGGTCTAAATGTAAGACTATAGCAGTAGGTATATCTAGAGAGAAACGGGTCTAAATGTGAGACTATAGCAGTAGGTATATCTAGAGAGAAACAGGTCTAAATGTAATACTATAGCAGTAGGTATATCTAGAGAGAAACAGGTCTAAATGTGAGACTACAGCAGTAGGTATATCTAGAGAGAAACAGGTCTAAATGTGAGACTATAGCAGTAGGTACATCTAGAGAGAAACGGGTCTAAATGTGAGACTATAGCAGTAGGTATATCTAGAGAGAAACAGGTCTAAATGTGAGACTATAGCAGTAGTTACATCTAGAGAAGAACAGGTCTAAATGTAAGACTATAGCAGTAGGTACATCTAGTGAGAAACAGGTCTAAATGTGAGACTATAGCAGTAGGTACATCTAGAGAGAAACAGGTCTAAATGTGAGACTATATCAGTAGGTATATCTAGATAGAAATAGGTCTAAATGTGAGACTATAGCAGTAGGTATATCTAGAGAGAAACAGGTCTAAATGTAAGACTATAGCAGTAGGTATATCTAGAGAGAAACAGGTCTAAATGTGAGACTATAGCAGTAGGTATATCTAGAGAGATACAGGTCTAAATGTAAGACTATATCAATAGGTATATCTCGAGAGAAATAGGTCTAAATGTGAGACTATAGCTGTAGGTATATCTAGAGAGATACAGGTCTAAATGTAAGACTATAGCAGTAGGTATATCTAGAGAGAAACAGGTCTAAATGTGAGACTATAGCAGTAGGTATATCTAGAGAGAAACAGGTCTAAATGTAATACTATAGCAGTAGGTATATCTAGAGAGAAACAGGTCTAAATGTGAGACTACAGCAGTAGGTATATCTAGAGAGAAACAGGTCTAAATGTGAGACTATAGCAGTAGGTACATCTAGAGAGAAACGGGTCTAAATGTGAGACTATAGCAGTAGGTATATCTAGAGAGAAACAGGTCTAAATGTGAGACTATAGCAGTAGGTACATCTAGAGAGGAACAGGTCTAAATGTAAGACTATAGCAGTAGGTACATCTAGAGAGAAAGAGGTCTAAATGTGAGACTATAGTAGTAGGTATATCTAGAGAGAGACAGGTCTAAATGTGAGACTACAGCAGTAGGTATATCTAGAGAGAAGCAGGTCTAAATGTAAGACTATAGCAGTAGGTATATCTAGAGAGAAACAGGTCTAAATGTGAGACTATAGCAGTAGGTATATCTAGAGAGAAAGAGGTCTAAATGTGAGACTATAGCAGTAGGTATATCTAGTGAGAAACAGGTCTAAATGTAAGACCATTACAGTAGGTATATCTAGAGAGAAACAGGTCTAAATGTAAGACTATATCAATAGGTATATCTAGAGAGAAATAGGTCTAATTGTGACACTATAGCTGTAGGTATATCTAGAGAGAAACAGGTCTAAATGTAAGACTATAGCAGTAGGTATATCTAGAGAGAAACAGGTCTAACTGTGAGACTACAGCAGTAGGTATATCTAGAGAGAAACCGGTCTAAATGTGAGACTATAGCAGTAGGTACATCTAGAGAGAAACAGGTCTAAATGTGAGACTATAGCAGTAGGTATATCTAGAGAGAAACAGGTCTAAATGTAAGACCATTGCAGTAGGTATATCTAGAGAGAAGCAGGTCTAAATGTAAGACTATATCAGTAGGTATATCTAGAGAGAAATAGGTCTAAATGTGAGACTATAGCAGTAGGTATATCTAGAGAGAAACGGGTCTAAATGTAAGACCATTGCAGTAGGTATATCTAGAGAGAAAAAGGTCTAAATGTAAGACTATAGCAGTAGGTATATCTAGAGAGAAACAGGTCTAAATGTGAGACTATAGCAGTAGGTACATCTAGAGAGAAACAGGTCTAAATGTAAGACTATATCAGTAGGTATATCTAGAGAGAAACAGGTCTAAATGTAAGACTATATCAGTAGGTATATCTAGGGAGAAACAGGTCTAAATGTGAGACTATAGCAGTAGGTACATCTAGAGAGAAACAGGTCTAAATGTGAGACTACAGCAGTAGGTACATCTAGAGAGAAACAGGTCTAAATGTGAGACTATAGCAGTAGGTATATCTAGAGAGAGACAGGTCTAAATGTGAGACTATAGCAGTAGGTATATCTAGAGAGAAACAGGTCTCAATGTAAGACTATAGCAGTAGGTATATCTAGAGAGAAACAGATCTCAATGTAAGACTATAGCAGTAGGTATATCTAGAGAGAAACAGGTCTAAATGTGAGACTATATCAGTAGGTATATCTAGAGAGAAACAGGTGTAAATGTGAGACTATAGCAGTAGGTATATCTAGAGAGAAACAGGTGTAAATGTGAGACTATAACAGTAGGTATATCTAGAGAGAAACAGGTGTAAATGTGAGACTACAGCAGTAGGTATATCTAGAGAGAAACAGGTGTAAATGTGAGACTATAACAGTAGGTACATCTAGAGAGAAACGGGTCTAAACGTGAGACTATAGCAGTAGGTACAGTGTACCCCTGGCATTCACAGATCCGACATTTGTAGTCCCGGTCATTTAAGGAATGTGTTGCATATATATATATAGGTAGAGAGACAGACTGACAGATGAATAGACAGACAGACAAATAACTAGGTAGATAGGTATGTAGATAGAAAGACATACTGACTTATGGATAGAGAGACTGACAGGTGAATAGACAGACAAATAGAGAGATAGATAGAGAGACTGACTTATGGATAGAGAGACAGACAGATAGATAGATAGACAGACTGACTTATGGATAGACAGACAGGGGCGTACAAAAATGGGACATGACAAGACATGACGGCAGGGTTTTACATAAATATCATGACTTTAACATTAATAAATAACAATAAACTATATATAATAAAATAACAATTGTAATCCCCAATAGGGGGGAACGTTACTGCAGGGTTGTTTTACACCCTGTAGATAGAACAACCCTTAACACCAGGAAGACTTTTTGTAGGTGTTCCCGTCTTCGCTTTGTTTATCTTCCTCAACCTACAGGTTTATATACAGAGAAGGCCCATTCAATCGGGCCATTTTTGCCACATTCACCCACCTTTCAGTGAATTTACTGGGGTGTAGCACTTCTCTCTCTCTTCCTTCTGAAGTGATACTTAAAGAAGGGGATAAGTCGTAGTCCGGAGAGAAAGGTGTTTGCCCTCAGTCCTTTTAACCTCGCCCACCATATTACCTCTTTCACCATAGCCACCAGACAGGAAAACTGCCTCTCCTTCATTCATATATGAAGGTGGTGGGGTGATCCTCACGATGAACTCGGCTGACAACTGCATGTATCCCACACGTGATAGTAGCTGTTCGACATAATTCCACAGGTCGGTCATCCCTGGGCACTGAACAATTATGGGCAGAACGGTTTTGATGTCCTGCTCGCATCTTGGACAGGTCCTTTTGGCAGGATCTCTGCCAGGGCGTCTGTGCCTGTAGATTTTGTGTCGAACTGGTAGAGCTCCTCGGTAGCACTGCCAGCCCAGAGACCTCTGGAAGCTATCCATAGGCCCTGGGCGGAAAGTCCTCCCGAACAGACTGGTCAGTTTGTCTTCCTCAATGACTAGAGTTTCCCAGAGAACATCGTTGCACTTATCCTCCACTAATCCCCTATAGAAGGTCGATGTGGAGTCTCCGATGATTTCCACTTGGTAGAGGGCTGTGAATGCCTGAAGGCACTTGAGGTGCCAGGCGCCCATTTTCGGTCTTCGCTTGACCCAAGGCTGCAGCTCTGTTAGTGAGTCGAGTTGTGGGAGAGCTTGTCTCACAAACAACAACCACACCGGTTCGCTGGTCAGGAATATCTGGAGATGGCGTAGCCTCAGCGCATGTCTGCGTATCATCAGCCACGGCATGCCCAGCCCTCCTTTAGAAGGGTGTTGACAGCAGATGGATCTCCTCACCAATGGAGCCTCTTCCAGAGGAATTTGAAGCGAAGATGCTTCATCTTGGTGAGGTGATCACGGGAGCAAGGCACAACTGTCAAGTGGCAGTAGATGGCGGAAGCTATGTAAGTGTTTGCTACCTCTGCTCGACCTTTTAAGGAGAGTTTGCACTCAGCCCACTTCTGGGTGAGTGCAAACACCTTCGCCGTGACCTCGTTCCAGTTTTTGTCCACCTTGAGGTTTGGTCCAAACCAGACCCTGAGCAATTTCACTGGTCCTTCTGTCCAGCGTCCAACGACGCTGTCGGAAGGCATGGGTTTGCCTCTCCATGTACCGAGTTGCAAACCAAAAGACTTGATCAGTTTTAGTCTTGCTCCTGTCAACGTTTCATATTTCTGTAATAAGTTGTTGATTACCCTGATTTCCGAGGCTTTCGACACCATTACGGTCACGTCGTCAGCATAGGCCGATGCTGCTTTTCGCATTCCTGGTTTGATTGGGATGCCTTGCAATAGTTCCAATTTCTGTAGTAGTGGCTTGAGAGTCAGCACATACAGAATGGAGGAGAGGGGGCATCCTCGATGGATGGAACGCATTCACCTTGATTGCCGAGCAGATGCTGGTGTGCATGGCAGCAATCCAGCCTCTGAAGACTGGACCAAAGTCTGCCATCTTGAGAACCGCTTCTAAGTATTGATGGTCGACCCTATCAAATGCCTTAGACTGATCTAAATTGATCAAAGCCCCACCGAAGTCAGGTTTACACCCTACACTCTCTATGATGTATCGCATGAGGTGGAGATTGTCGTGTATGGACGTGGTTGGGATTGTACACGTTTGTGCTTCCCCCTCCAGGTTCTCGACGACAAGCACCAGCCTCGTTGCTAACACCTTGGCCAAAATCTTTAACCCTGTGTTGAGCAGAGCTATAGCCCTGAAATTGTTTATCTTAACCCCCCCCCCCTTGTTCTCATCTTTCCTGATCAGCGTTACTATACCTCTGCCTACAGCACTGGGAATCCTCCTGTTCTGCTGCCAGTTGCAGTAGACTGCTTCGAGGACGCCAGAGAACAAGTCTGGCATGCCTATGTAAAACTCATAGGGTAGACCATCTAAACCTGGCGATTTGCGTTTCCCATAGCAGCATAGGGCATCTTCTATTTCGCCCGCTGTGATCGGCCTTTCGCGGCTCTCTGCATCCGTCCTCGAGAGTCATGGTAGGCGATCGAGGTAGGAACTGAAGTCCATCACCTCCCTTGACATACTGCTTTGCCCGAACAATTGTGTAAAGTGCTGTTGGATGGCCGTGCACATCTGCTTGGATTCAAGTAAAATGCGTCCATCTTTGTCTTGCAAAGGCCGAATTGTGGATTTGTTGCCACTCTTCGCCTCTGCCATATGGGCCCAGCTAACAGCTTTGGCTTCCTCATTTCTTAGAGCATGTGTTCTACTTCTGACAATACAACCTTCGTGTTTCATGTTGAAGAACTCGCTGCTAGCACGTCAGCTGTACTGCCATTCCTAAGTGTCTCTTCTACTTTGGCTACCAGTTCTTTTTCAGTTTTGTTCTACTCTAATTGCTCTCTTGAGAGAGCACCTCCAGCTGTTGTTGATGATGTCCCCACATCAACTGGCGTTTAACTAAAGTGCTAATGCGTTTACTGTAGGCTTTACGTGTTGGGAACGACATGTTTAGCTTCCAGTATCCAGGTCCTTGTCTGTGTTGACTATGCAGGTCATTAATTTGTGGTCTGAATAGGCAACTATGTGCATTTATGGACAGCTTAACGTTTCCCTCTCGTTTCTTCTAATTAGAAATCTATCTAAATACGATCTAGAAGGCCCAGTGCGGTTGCTCCACGTCCACAGTGGTGCACTTGGGAAATCTAGTCGATATCTATCAGCCATTTGGAATTGGCTGATAAGATATTTGAGGCTATTACACCCCCCCCCCCTCTATTATCACAAGCTCCTACATAGTCCCAACGTGTATCTAAGATGCCATTCCAGTCCCCCGCTAACAGTAAAGAGTGAGACGTTCCCAGGAATGGCTGCAGACGCTTAAAGAACTCTGGTCACGATGTTCTATTCAGGGCATATATGGCCACCAGTCAGAAAGCTCCATCTTCACCACCATTCACATCTAGGACCACCAAATTGCCCTCTGAGTCCAAGTACTTTGAGATCCAAGTTTTTCTGAAACAAAACAGCAACTCGCCCTCTACCTTCTGGCTGACAGAGAGATGCGTAGATCTCAAAGTCATCTAACATGGGGGTTAACTGCTGCTTGTTATGAATCCTGGACTCGGTGACGGCTATCACATCTATACAGTGTGACTTGAAATCATTTAGAACCTGGCCCTGTTTCCAGGGCATGCCTAGGCCACGTATATTCAAACATCCAACTTGTATAGTCGCCATGTTGGTGAAGAAGAGTTAGAGAGAGAAAAAGGCAGGAACTTTTAGTTTCCTGGAGGTTGGGTTGTTTGATCTTCATGTCCAGATTGGGGGTGTTTAGGGAGGGAGGGATTCCTTTTAGCAGAACACAATTAAGGCATTTTTGACAAGGAGGGCCCACATCATGTGGGAAGTTCTGTCTCATAGTTTCGTTTTGTAGGGTTGTGACCCAAATTTGTTTCAGGTTTGTGGGTGGGTTTTCCCTCCTGTTTGGATGGTCAGGTCCTTTCGGACAGTTTCCACCAGTTTTTTGTTTGTGGTTCTTATATATGTGTAATGTGTTTTTTTTTTTTCCGTGTGCTATTTCTGTTTGTAGTTTTCTTTTTGTGGTTGGGGTTTGTGATTGTGGTGGTGTGGGTGTTTGTTTTGTTGGTGAAATGTCTGGTTGTGTTGGTGGTGATTGTGTTGTTGGTCTGGTTGTCATTTGTGGCGGTATGTTTATGTCAGTGTTGGGTATAGATAAATAAACAGACAGATAGATAGACAAATTCAATTTCTTTAATGTTAACAAAAAATAGATAAATACTTACAGATAGAATTATCTGGATAATAAAATGCATTGACGGCCATTTCATTTGGAATGGAGCTGAAAATAGTGAAGTAAACAGAATTATTCTCAAAGAACAAACTTCTCACTGTTTTACAACTTTCCTTGTTTTCCTTTATTTTTAATCACTTACAATTATTTCTGGTAGACTGTGAAATGAAATTGCCTAAGTACATCAGACTTTCCTACTTCCTCTCCCTAATCATATGCCCCATCATTGAAATGTCCCCAGATATATGTGACAGCACGGAGGACCTCCTCAGCAGAATCAGCGAAAGTAACCGATCTAGGGACCTAACAAACTGTATAATAGGTAGTATGGATGTTGTGTCCCTATATCCATCCATTGACGTGGATTTTGCTGTGAAGAAATGCGTAGAAATTATCAGTGAGAGCAATGTTGAATTCCGTGGGATTGATACCAGTGAGCTGGGACTCCTACTTAAACTTACTTATAGTAATGATTATCTAGATACATATGACCTTAGCAACCTGTGCCCTACAAGACCAGCAAGGGACAGACTACCTACCATTACCTCAATGGCCAAGAAAACCCACACAGATAGATGGAACGGGTGGACCAGAGCCGTATGGACCCCCGAAAACTATGATGAACTAAAGAAAATGATTGCACATGCAGTGGGGGCCAGTATAAAATTAACCCTTAAGGAACATATGTTCAAATTTAATGGAAAAACATATGCCCAAGAGGAGGGAGCAGCCATTGGTGTTAGCATTGCAGGTGACATAGCTAACCTATTCATGGTATGGTGGGACAATAGACTTAAACTTAAAGAACAATTAGAAGACAGCAACCTCTTAACCCTGATAATGTACTCCCGCTACGTTGATGATATAAACATCGTAGTAAAAACACCCCTACTAGAGAACAGTCAGGAATTAGAGAAAAACACCATGGAAAGCATCCAGCAAATAGCTAACTCCATCCACCAGAGTATTAGAGTTACTATAGACTACCCAAGCAAACACCCCAACCATCGATTACCTGTACTAGACACAGAGCTCTGGTTAGAAACCATTAATAACAAAAAACAAATACTCCATTCCCATTATGCCAAACCCATGACTTCCAAATATCTGATCCACCGAAACTCAGCTGTTTAGGACCACACCAAAATCAACATACTGATTGCGGATTTGGTACGGGTGATGAGAAACGTGTCCTGCATGTGCAACCCCAAAGAACTAAAGAGACACTTACAACACTTCATCTACCGTATGAAGTTCTCTGGTTACAATCAGAGAGATAAAATCAGAGTATATAGAGGAGCCAGAACCAAATGGTAAAAAATGGTAAATAATGATACAAATGGGACCTGCTCCTTGTATAGGAGCAAATTTTGGAATAGAATAGAAAGAACTAGGAATAAGGTTAATAGAATAAACTCATGGTATGATAGCAATAAATACCAGAGTGTAATGTTCATCAATACAACCCCTATAGGTGAATTAACTTACAAATTTAGAAGGGCCCTAGATAAACATAAACTCAATATTAAGATAGTAGAAAGACCAGGTACCTCCATAAAAACACTTATTAGCAATACATACCCTTTTCAAAGACCTCCCTGTATAGATAAGAAATGTATAATCTGTAAATTAAGCCCCCATATTAACTGTAAAACTAGAAATGTAGTATATAGCATAAGATGTACTGAAGGACAATGTAGAGATAAGACTATAGTGTACATAGGTGAGACAGCTCGTAGTATAGGAGAACGGATAAATAAACACTGGCGAGAGCTTCAAGATAGTAAAGAATCATCTGTACTCCACCAGCTCCCAGTCCACACTGTAAGGTGGTCGTGTAGGAGATAGGGTAAAAAGGCTCCCAGTCCACACTGTAAGGTGGCCGTGTAGGAGATAGGGTAAAAAGGCTCCCAGTCCACACTGTAAGGTGGTCGTGTAGGAGATAGGGTAAAAAGCCTCCCAGTCCACACTGTAAGGTGGTCGTGTAGGAGATAGGGTAAAAAGGCTCCCAGTCCACACTGTAAGGTGGTCGTGTAGGAGATAGGGTAAAAAGGCTCCCAGTCCACACTGTAAGGTGGCCGTGTAGGAGATAGGGTAAAAAGGCTCCCAGTCCACACTGTAAGGTGGTCGTGTAGGAGATAGGGTAAAAAGGCTCCCAGTCCACACTGTAAGGTGGCCGTGTAGGAGACACAATAAAAAGCCTCCCAGTCCACACTGTAAAGTGGTAGTGTAGGAGAAACGGTAAAAAGGCTCCCAGTCCACACTGTAAACGTGGTCATGTAGGAGACACGGTAAAAAGGCTCGCAGTCCACACTGTAAAGTGGTCATGTAGGAGACACGGTAAAAAGGCTCCCAGTCCACACTGTAAAGTGGTCATGTAGGAGACACGGTAAAAAGGCTCCCAGTCCACATTGTAAAGTGGTCATGTAGGAGACACGGTAAAAAGGCTCCCAGTACAAACAGAATGTACAGCTTCTAAAAAAGTAAGCAGCCGGAACCATTTGATATATTAAAAGCTCAACATGGCCTGCAGACCCTCACAAGCCATTCATCTACACCAAGTTTCCTAAGTGGGACCCTGTCAAAGTATTTCTTTAGATCTACAAATGTTAGGTTCAGTGGTTTACCCTTAACTAAATGCCTCTCCTGTAGTTGTCTCACTAGAAAGAGGGCATTAGTAATACTTCTACCTGGCAATACTTCAAACTGCATCCATAGAACATGTGCAAATTTCTTCTTTTCTGTTTCTCCCCTTGTTAGATATTATTCTGTGGGGGACTCCGAGCCAATCCTCTATGAAATGCATGTAGCAGATAGTTACACAATAAAAAACTAACTACATGTAAAAGAAACTTCATCGTTTCTTTTAATATGTATGTGTCTCTGTGTGAATAAAACTTCAATTAACTCTTTAGTATTCACATTACTCTATATATACTATTGTATTTTCACAGAAAAGGCTTTACCTCACATAATATCTCACATAACATTTATATTACTCTATATATACTATTGTATTTTCACAGAAAAGGCTTTACCTCACATAATATCTCACATAACATTTACATTACTCTATATATACTATTGTATTTTCACAGAAAAGGCTTTACCTCACATAATATCTCACATAACATTTACATTACTCTATATATACTATTGTATTGTCACAGTAAAGGCTTTACCTCACATAATATCTCACATAACATTTACATTACACTATATATACTATTGTATTGTCACAGTAAAGGCTTTACCTCACATAATATCTCACATAACATTTACATTACTCTATATATACTATTGTATTTTCACAGTAAAGGCTTTACCCCACATAATATCTCACATAACATTTACATTACTCTATATATACTATTGTATTTTCACAGTAAAGGCTTTACCCCACATAATATCTCACATAACATTTACATTACTCTATATATACTATTGTATTGTCACAGTAAAGGCTTTGCGTCACATAATATCTCACCTAATATCGAATCTATGAGATTTTGATATTATATATTTTGAGAACAATACCTTAACATAATTATGAGTGGCCAGTTACAACTGGTTTGAACAGAAAGAGATGAGAGAATTCTGGCCAGATGTGGCTAGTTTAAATGTTAAAGGAATAATTCACCTTCTTCTATGAAACTTGGTCAATATCCAGAGTTTTGTGTATCGTAAAGCCACAGTGAAGACATTCAGGTGAAAACTGTCGGTGAGATATACCTGAAATATAAAGAGAATTACAAATATACAAGATAATTAATATAAAGAGTAACGCAGTGATTCCCAAGATGTAGTGCACACCCTACAGGGGAACAATTTCAATATTTCAGGGGTGCAGATTGAAAATGATGTTAATTAGAACAAACTTCAGGTTTTACCTTATTACATTTACACCAAGGCAACTTTGGTGCACATTACTGTCAGAAACTCCTGTCTCCCCTCCACCACTGGCACCACCTATATGGTAGACATTACTGTCAGAAACTCCTGTCTCCCCTCCTCCACCACTGGCACCACCTATATGGTACACATTACTGTCAGAAACTCCTGTCTCTCCTCCTCCACCACTGGCACCACCTATATGGTAGACATTACTGTCAGAAACTCCTGTCTCACCACCTCCACCACAAGTTATTGTACATCTGACACCACCTATATGGTAGACATTACTGTCATAAACTCCTGTCTCACCTCCACCACATGTTATTGTACATCTGACACCACCTATATGGTACACATTACTGTCAGAAACTCCTGTCTCACCTCCACCACATGTTATTGTACATCTGACACCACCTATATGGTACACATTACTGTCAGAAACTCCTGTCTCACCTCCACCACATGTTATTGTACATCTGACACCACCTATATGGTAGACATTACTGTCAGAAACTCCTGACTCACCTCCACCACATGCTATTGTACATCTGGCACCACCTATATGGTACACATTACTGTCAGAAACTCCTGTCTCACCTCCTCCACCACATGTTATTGTACATCTGACACCACCTATATGGTACACATTACTGTCAGAAACTCCTGTCTCACCTCCACCACATGTTATTGTACATCTGACACCACCTATATGGTACACATTACTGTCAGAAACTCCTGTCTCACCTCCACCACATGTTATTGTACATCTGACACCACCTATATGGTACACATTACTGTCAGAAACTCCTGTCTCACCTCCACCACATGTTATTGTACATCTGACACCACCTATATGGTAGACATTACTGTCAGAAACTCCTGTCTCACCTCCTCCACCACATGTTATTGTACATCTGACACCACCTATATGGTACACATTACTGTCAGAAACTCCTGTCTCACCTCCACCACATGTTATTGTACATCTGACACCACCTATATGGTAGACATTACTGTCAGAAACTCCTGACTCACCTCCACCACATGCTATTGTACATCTGGCACCACCTATATGGTAGACATTACTGTCAGAAACTCCTGACTCACCTCCACCACATGCTATTGTACATCTGGCACCACCTATATGGTAGACATTACTGTCAGAAACTCCTGTCTCACCTCCACCACATGCTATTGTACATCTGGCACCACCTATATGGTAGACATTACTGTCAGAAACTCCTGTCTCACCTCCACCACATGCTATTGTACATCTGGCACCACCTATATGGTAGACATTACTGTCAGAAACTCCTGTCTCCCCTCCACCACATGTTATTGTACATCTGACACCACCTATATGGTACACATTACTGTCAGAAACTCCTGTCTCACCTCCTCCACCACATATTATTGTACATCTGACACCACCTGTATGGTACACATTACTGTCAGAAACTCCTGTCTCCCTTCCATCACATGTTATTGTACATCTGACACCACCTATATGGTACACATTACTGTCAGAAACTCCTGTCTCCCCTCCACCGCTGGCACCACCTATATGGTACACATTACTGTCAGAAACTCCTGTCTCCCCTCCACCACTGGCACCACCTATATGGTAGACATTACTGTCAGAAACTCCTGTCTCACCACCTCCACCACAAGTTATTGTACATCTGACACCACCTATATGGTAGACATTACTGTCATAAACTCCTGTCTCACCTCCACCACATGTTATTGTACATCTGACACCACCTATATGGTAGACATTACTGTCAGAAACTCCTGTCTCACCTCCACCACATGTTATTGTACATCTGACACCACCTATATGGTAGACATTACTGTCAGAAACTCCTGTCTCACCTCCACCACATGTTATTGTACATCTGACACCACCTATATGGTAGACATTACTGTCATAAACTCCTGTCTCACCTCCACCACATGTTATTGTACATCTGACACCACCTATATGGTACACATTACTGTCAGAAACTCCTGTCTCACCTCCACCACATGTTATTGTACATCTGACACCACCTATATGGTAGACATTACTGTCAGAAACTCCTGTCTCACCTCCACCACAAGTTATTGTACATCTGACACCACCTATATGGTAGACATTACTGTCAGAAACTCCTGTCTCACCTCCACCACATGTTATTGTACATCTGACACCACCTATATGGTAGACATTACTGTCAGAAACTCCTGTCTCACCTCCACCACATGTTATTGTACATCTGACACCACCTATATGGTAGACATTACTGTCAGAAACTCCTGTCTCACCTCCTCCACCACATGTTATTGTACATCTGACACCACCTATATGGTACACATTACTGTCAGAAACTCCTGTCTCACCTCCTCCACCACATGTTATTGTACATCTGACACCACCTATATGGTAGACATTACTGTCAGAAACTCCTGTCTCACCTCCACCACATGTTATTGTACATCTGACACCACCTGTATGGTACACATTACTGTCAGAAACTCCTGTCTCACCTCCACCACATGTTATTGTACATCTGACACCACCTGTATGGTACATATTACTGTCAGAAACTCCTGTCTCACCTCCACCACATGTTATTGTATATCTGACACCACCTATATGGTAGACATTACTGTCAGAAACTCCTGTCTCACCTCCACCACATGTTATTGTACATCTGACACCACCTATATGGTACACATTACTGTCAGAAACTCCTGTCTCACCTCCTTCACCACATGTTATTGTACATCTGACACCACCTATATGGTAGACATTACTGTCAGAAACTCCTGTCTCACCTCCTCCACGACATGTTATTGTACATCTGACACCACCTGTATGGTTCACATTACTGTCAGAAACTCCTGTCTCTCCTCCATCACAAGTTATTGTACATCTGACACCACCTATATGGTACACATTACTGTCAGAAACTCCTGTCTCACCTCCTCCACCACATGTTATTGTACATCTGACACCACCTATATGGTAGTCATTACTGTCAGAAACTCCTGTCTCACTTGTACATGTTATTGTGCATCTGGCACTACCTATACACCAATTTGTTTATACTTTGCAGTTAATCATTGCTGTATTCATATCAAAGGGGACATTGTCATATCAAAGGGGACATTGTCATATCAAAGGCAGGCATTGTCATATTGAAGCTGGGAAATTTCATATGGAAAGTGGACATAACAATTTTTGAGATGTTAAGTTGTGTCATGGTGCACAAAAGGTTTGGAACCACTGTTTTACACTCTATATTAATTATCCTGGATATAAGTGGTTCCTAACCTTTTGTGCACCATGCCCCAGCTCAACATTTCAAGTAGCAGGTTTTACATTTCAGAAATTTAGCATGTCATAACTGTATATACACATGTATAGATACATGCATCTGATAATGAAAATTATTGTGTACAGTGCTCAGGTGCACTACAACTCATCAAATGTACACATATAATTCAAAACATCCAGATTCACACAAACAACATCAATTCCAGCACACACATACACACAAACATATTCATACATATTTACATAGTTGAAAGAGTCTTGTTTCTATGTTAGAAACTGGCTCCCTCTATTGGTGAACATTTATAAAATAATGATTTCTTCCTTAGGCACAGTTTGTGGGGAGGGGAAAGTCGATTAAATTGACCTCAGTGCATTACTGGTACTTTATTGTATCAACCCCATAAGGTTGAAAGGCAAAGCTAACCTCAGCGTGATTTGAACTCAGAATGTAAAGGGAAGCAACTCTATGCTGTAAAGTATGGTGTGTGACGCTCTACTGATTCTGCCAATTGACCATTACAAAACAATAAAACCAGAAAAATATACATATATACATAACAACGCGGTGTCATCGTCAAACTGCTGAAGAAGGGAAATCTGGCCGACTGCAACTAATCTGGTTTAGTATCACATTGCTGTCAGTGCCACGCAAGGCATTCTGTACTGTGCTGTTACGTTGACTCTGGCAGGCTGTCGACTCTGTGCTCCGGGAAGAACAAGCCGGCTTTCGAAACAATTACTCTGGTACCGAACAGATCTTCACACTACGCAACATCTTTGAACTCTGCATTGAATTCCAGCAACCTTTGGTGGTCAACTTCATTGATTTCCAGAAAGCCTTCAACAGTGTACATTGGGAATCGATGTGAAATATCGCGCACTCATAGTGCATTCGTGCAAGATTCATCGCCATTTTCAAGGCCCTGTACGTAGACTCTAGCTGCTGCGTGCAAGCTGAGTCTGGTGTGACGGAGTTCTTTGACATTGTCTCCGGAGTCAGACGGTTGCATTCTCTACCCGTTGCTGTTTCTGTTGACAGCTGATTTCATTCTAAGGCGAACAGATGAAGGACCCGGTCGAGGAATCCCATGGAGAGGCCAGTCGAGGCTGAGGGAACTGGTATGCTGATGACATTGCTTTGATCGCTAAACACCCTGCAGATCTGCAAGAGGGTGTGCAAAAGATCGGCCTGAGAATCAACACCAAAAAGACCAAGGTGATAAGAACAGTGAACAATACAGGTCCAGCAATCAGAATCAACCAAGACCTGCAAGAAGTCGATCACTTCACCTATCTGGACAGCATCCTGGCAAGCAATAGCAATGATATCAACTGTTGGATCGGTAAAGGAGCCGCAGTTTTCCAGCAGATGCGCCCAGTCTGGTCATCTTCATGCATCAGCACCAGGATCAAGCTGTGCCTGTACAAGAACATCGCACTGCCAACAGTGCTGCAAGTGAAACCTGGAAGAGCACAGCATGATCCTTCATGCGTCCTGGCGCGACCAGGTGCAAATACGAGGAAATCCTGCTGAGAGCCGAGTCATGGAGGCTACAGAAGATGGTCACGGAATGCCAGTGCCGCCTGGCTGGCCATATTCTGTGCCTACCCGACAAACAACACTCGAAAACAGCGTTGAACTGGACTCCACCTGGCAGCAAACGGAGGTGGGGTTGCCCCAGGATCACCTGGCAGTGAATGTTCCGAAAAGACCAGATGGCAGCCAACATCACTTGGCACGGATACGAAAAAGGCGCCACTTATCGTGACCATTGGTGACTACTTACTGCTCGATGTGCCGAACGGCGCAGAAGAACGTAAAACTAAAATACTACATACATACACATGCAGCTCCAACTGTTTTAATCCCCTTATTACTATACGAAAGCAGGGAGTTAACCTTGTGGGCCTAATGATATACTTCATACACAGCACAGGGTCTTCTTTTGGGCAATATTTTCCGACTGAATACCCTTCCTTTTAGTTACCTCTTACAAGACACTAGGATACAGTGTGTCTACTCTAAACCAGATACACATAGCAACATCATTTAAATGTAAACATGAGAAATAATTTCTAGAAAGATAGGTTAAAAGTGAGCTTACATTTTGATATCCTCTAATTAAGTCTGCTTTGATAAGGTTTGGTTGAGGAACACCTATATTGATATTATTTCCCAGCTCCTGAACAAAAATATTTGATAAAAATACAAATGGTAATACATAGGACAACAAACTGAAAAGTGAAGTGTACACACATACACACATGTATACAAAACACACGCTATATATGTCTCCTACCTGTTTGTATTTACTGTTGTTGTGCTAGAAACTATGGCCACATTCATTTGCTTGTTTTATTCTTTCTTAATTTTATGTTTACTCTGGATGAAAATGTATTAAAGTTTTGCACCACTGAGTGTTTTGTGATTGTCTCAAACAATTTGATTGGTATCAGCTTTTTTTCCATGGCACCTCCACGACCACTTTACAGTGTGGACTGGGTGTTTTTTGTTGTGACACCTACACGACCTCTTTAGATTGGTCTGGATGTTGTGGTTCCAACATAACTTTACAGAGAAAGGGTGGTGTTGGTGGGAATGGGAGGATGGAGTAGGGGCAGTGGGATGGGGTGTATATTTGGTTAAGAGGTGCCTACTGACTGTAGGTTTCGCTTTGTACATAGGCAAGGCGGGTCTTCTGTATTACTGTGTGGTGCCAAAGATCTTGATCCAGTGACATTGTCTTAGTGAGGTGAAACTATTATTATATATATATTATATTGGGAAAGAATAACAGATACGCTAGATTTTATCCTCATCAGAGGACGTGACAGATGGACGGTCGTAAACACAAAAGCCTTCCCTAGTGAGGAATGTACATCCCAACATAGCTTAGTTGTCAGCGACCTCACGGTCAGAACTAGACGAGCCCTGAAACAGAGGCCAACCTGGAGAAGAAAGATCTGGAAGCTGAAAGTCCCCTCAACCAGTAACAGATTTAAAGATATTTTACTCAACGCCTACGACAGTAAAGAAGAACAGATAGAGACATTTAACGTAGAAGAGAACTGGGAGTTCCTAAAAAATAACTTACTAGAGGCGACGGATGAGGTTTGTGGCTGGAGTAAGACCTCAAGCAGGAGGAGAGTGACTTGGTGGTGGAACAATAAGGTAGATGAAGCAGTCAAGGCCAAGAGACAGGCATGGAAAGAATGGAAGAACGGGGGGAGCAGGGTACATTACATAGAGACCAAGAGGGAAGCTAGGCGACAAGTATACTTAGCTAGGAGGGAAGCAGAGGATAGAAAATTCAAGCATGTTTTACAACGTGAGGACCAGAAACAGGAGGTATTCAAGATTGCGAGGCAGTGTGTCAGAGATAGTTGTGATGTCATTGGAGAGAAGTGTATCCGGAATGATAAAGGTGAGCTTGCCCTCACAAGTGCTGAGAAGAAAGATGCATGGAAGAGTCATTATGATAGATTACTAAATGAGGAGAATGCATGGGAAGAAGAGACCCTACCCCAAGTAGACCCTATAGAGGGACCAGCAGTACAAGTCAGCGGCAGCGTAGTAAGTAAGGCAATCAGAGATATGAAGATAGGGAAGGCAACCGGTCCATCGGGTGTAGCTGCCGAGATGCTGAAGGCATCTGGGTCTGTAGGTCACACTATAACCACACGTATCGTTAACCAGGTAATACTAGAGGGGGCCATACCAAAAGATTGGTGCAATAGCATCATTGTCAACTGCTACAAAGGTAAAGGCGATGCACTAGATAGAGGAAACTATAGAGGTATAAAGTTGATGGACCAGGTCATGAAAGTAACAGAAAGAGTTATAGCACAGCTGATTAGGGACCGGGTGAATATAGACGAGATGCAATTTGGGTTTGTACCAGGGAAAGGCACCACTGATGCCCTCTTCCTTGTGAGGCAATTACAGGAAAAGTACCTAGCTAAAAGTAAGCCACTCTACTTGGCATTTGTCGACCTTGAGAAAGCCTTTGACAGAGTTCCACGTGCAGTAATCTGGTGGGCTCTTAGAAAACTAGGAGTAGATGAATGGCTTGTGAAAGCGGTACAAGCCATGTATAGGGGAGCAGTCAGCAAAGTTAGGATTGGCAATGAGTATAGCGAGGAATTTAGCGTACAGGTTGGGGTCCACCAGGGCTCTGTTCTTAGCCCTCTCCTGTTCATCATAGTCCTGCAGGCAATAACGGAGGAGTTTAAGACCGGATGCCCATGGGAACTCCTGTATGCTGATGACCTCGCACTCATAGCTGAATCTATGGTAGAACTAGAGAATAAATTCCAAACCTGGAAGCAGGGACTAGAGAGAAAGGGCCTCAAAGTCAACATGACAAAGACTAAGGTCCTTATAAGTAGACGAGAAAACAGAACCCAGATCCCCTCAGGGAAATGGCCTTGCTCAGTATGTAGGAAAGGTGTAGGTAGGAACTCCATTCTCTGCCCCAAATGCAAACAATGGGTACACAAGAGATGTAGCGGGATCTCAGGAAGCTTAATTAAGAATGTAGGATTCACATACAGCAGCTGTGCTGAAACAGCAAGCAAACAGCCACAGGAAACAAGTACCACCAATCTCTGGGAGGGCCCTGTAGAAACAGTAGACAGCTTCTGCTACCTAGGTGACCGAATTAGCAACGGAGGTGGGTGCTCAGAAAGTACAATAACTAGGGTAAGAACGGGATGGAAGAAGTTTAGGGAACTACTACCACTGCTAGCTGCAAAAGGCTTCTCCCTCAGAATGAAAGGCAGACTGTATGATGCGTGTATCCGAACAGCGATGTTGTATGGTAGTGAGACCTGGGCGCTGAAGGTGGAAGACTTACGTAGATTAGAGAGAAACGAAGCCTGCATGCTCCGATGGATGTGTAACAGTAATATACGTGAACGACAAAGCATAAAGGAATTGAGAGAGAGACTGAGCATAAGAGGAATCAAATGCTGCGTGCAGGAGAGGCGGTTACGCTGGTATGGACATGTGATGCGTATGAAGGATGACAGCTGCATAAAAAGGTGCAGAGCACTAGAAGTTGATGGAAACCGCGGAGTGGGGAGACCCAAGATGACTTGGGATGAGGTGATAAAAGCCGACCTTACCCAACTACACCTCTCAAAGTCAATGACACACGACCGTGTCTTCTGGCGTCACGCAGTAATACAGGGTACCCGACCTCCCATGGGTACATGCTGAAGCATATAAACAATATCCCCCCCCCCCCCACCGCAAGGTGGTCGTGGAGGTGCCACGGCAAAAAAGCACCCAGCCCACACTGTAAAGTGGACGTGTAGGCGCCACGAAAAAGCACCCAGCACTCACTGTAAATGAGGTTGGTGTTAGGAAGGGCATCCAGCTGTAGAAATCAAGCCAGATCAGTTCCTGTATGAGCAAGGCATGGTCAGCCGACCAGACACTGCCCACAACAGGACAACCTGTCTAACCCATGCTAGCGTGGAAGAACGGACGTAAAACGGTGATGATGATGATGATGATGATATATATACACACACATATACACTAAATATATGTGTGTGGGTGTGTAAAGAAATAACCATCAGAGGATAGAATGAGAAATAAAAGGTGAAATAGACAGATAGAGAGTAAGAAGAGGAAGGAACAGAGAAAAGATTTTGAGAAAGTTTTGATGAAAAATATGTGAATTCTGTCAGCCATTTTGGAGAATAAGAAATATATCTATCCGTGTGTTATTGATGAATGTGAGAAAAAGTACTCAATGCTGAAGTAGAGTTTGAATATTCATTTATTATGACTAAGTGGTGAACCTTGTTACTCTGGAGTTTCACTTACACACTTGCAGGCTCATCAGATAAGACTCTTGTCTGATGATCCTGCAGGTGAAACTCCAGAGTAACAAGGCTCACTACTTGCCAGACTTGATTCATAAGTGGGACCACCCAGTCCCACAATATTCGTGTGGTTGGTGTTAGAAAAGGCATCCAGCAATTGTAAAAATCCCAACCAAAACACAGGTCCCACTATGATCAGGGTACAACGTGGCCAACTGGCCAGACCTACCTCCTAATGGGACCATCTAGTTTTATAGTTCTACTACAAGCAGGGTACGCATGGCCAACTGACCAGACCCTCTCATAAGAGTGTGGTACACCTAACATGGCCGTAGTCTAATGACTGAAACCAGTAAATAAATAAAAGAGTGTGGTACCCCTAACATGGCCGTAGTCTAATGACTGAAACCAGTAAATAAATAAAAGAGTGTGGTTCCCCCAACATGGCCGTAGTCTAATGACTGAAACCAGTAAATAATTTTTAAAAAAAGGAAAAGTCCCTGCAGAAAAATTTACCTTGAGTTTTGCTAAGGCAGATGTTTTACTCCAGTTGTCTAACCAGTCAGTTTCTTCTATAACTTCTTTTGTTGCTTCCAACAGATAAACACCAATGGAATCGGCCTGGATATACAATATAAAGAAAAGAGAACTGTATCTATACATGGATGTACCATATTTGATGGTTTATAAGGTGCACAACAATTTGGGCAGGTTTTTAAAAACAATAACAAATAAATGGGTTTAAACTACAAACAGCAGTTATAAAGTTTGTATGTCATAAGGAAGTGTTAAAATTTAATTTAAGGGCCACTGCAGCACAAGAATTCCATGTGTTATAATATATAGAGAGGGTGGTTTTAATATATAGAGAAAGGGATGGGTTTCTATATAGAGAGAGGGGGGTTTTAATAGAGAGAGACGGGATTATCCGTGAATTTTTTCACGGGTCCAGCTAGTATATTTAAATACATATGTAGTTTTAATAATAAAACTACTTCTGGGCAGCATGGTATAGCAAGTTGCATGAGACACTGGAATAGTTCCTTTATTTTCGTTGGAAGAAGAGATGTTAATCTTGAAATATCAGGACATAAAAATAAATTAAGGTTATAATAAACTACTTAACTCCATTCCTGAGAACTTTTTATTCTTTTCTTTGTAAATTGTGTATGATCCTTTTTCTTTTATGCACCTTTATTATAATTTAATTTAATATATGGCTAGTGAAATAAATGTTAAGAGAAAAATAAATTATTACAAAATGTTCCTTTTAACTAATGAATTGATTTTTCCATTTGCAGATAGAAAAATTAAAATATTTATTTTTAAATTGAGGCTCCTGAGGTGTGTGGTCCTAAGTTTTAAAGTAAGGTAAGTCCAGCACTGTTTGTCATTATCTTACAGAAACATTATTCTATTTACCATGTAATGTTGTTGCACATCAAAATGTTTTCTTCTATACATCCAGCTGAGTACATCATTCATCAGTGTCGCAATGTTGAAACACAAGTTAGTTTCTTTTGTTGAATTAATAAACTGATAAGGAGAAAAGAGTTGATAAATATAAAATCATAATACACAAATAAATAAAGATATGTGTATAGTTTTTATAGCATTTAGGTTGTGGCCATGCGAGGGCAGTAACTTTTGAAAAGTTTTTATTTATTTATTGGGATTGCACCGCAAGCACGATCCTCCCAAGACATGAAGAAATACTCTGACTAACCAGGAAACTACAATAGATATTTTATTATATTTTATCATTGTTGTTATTATGTTTTTATATGTGAACAAAGATTGTGCAAGTTATCCTACACACTGTTAAGTGTAAGTGAAGTCTTACAAACTCATGGAAATGAGGCAACAAAGAAAAGTTCCCATGAAAATATTTATAAAACATCAATGAGAGGTAACAACAAAAAAGATTAAAAAAAGTTGGTGAAGCAGACTAAAGCTACATAATCACCTCAAAGTGTTCCACTGGTTGGTTGGAAAGATTTGGGTAATCTGAGAAAAGATTGCCAAATATTTCGAGAAACACTAGAATCAGGAAATCCCTGAAATGAAAATTTAGTAGTAATAAATGGAATGAGCGAGATATAAAATTAATTACATAGAAAATTAATTGCTATAAATGTTAATAGCTCAGATAATTAGGTAAAATACCCCTATAAACATAAAAGAAGTGACCAGCAGCAGCTATGAATAATTGAACTACATTCCTCTCCCTATGAACAAAAGGTTGGTTGTATGATGCCTGTGTGAGATGTGTGATGCTGCTTGGTAGTGAGACATGGGCAGCAACTGTGGAGGATGTGCGAAGGCTGGAGAGAAATGAAGCAAGCATGCACCGATGGATGTGCAATGTCAATGTGTGTGAACGACCAAGCATGGACGAGTTGAGAGTGAAGCTGTGTATAAGAGGAATAAATTGTAGTGTGCTGGAGAAAAGACTACGTTCGTATGGACATGTGATGTGCATGGATGATGACCACTGGGTGAAGAAGTGCCAAGTAATCCCAGTGGAAGGAAGATGCAGTAGAAGAAGACCATGGAAAACATGGACGGAGGTGGTGAGAGCTGATCTCAGATCACTGAAGCTTGCAGAGGAGATGACGAAAGACCATGACTGTACTGAATAGATCCCGTCACACCCTTGTAGGCAGGGAAAAGCAGGTGTAAAATGATGATAACGATTATATATACACATAAATAAAGGTAAATGAAAACAACAAACCTATACCAACCAAAGCCCACCACACAAAATATAACTTGAAAAAATATATTAGGGTCAATATGATCAATTTTAAGGCAGTGTCCTAGAATGGGCACAGCCTAATGAGAAATCTGTAATAGAATAAAAATTTAGACCTTACTTTTGCTCTGTTTCCCGTATGATATTGTTCAACCATTTAAGGGTCTTTATGTCTTCTATTACAAAATAAACATTGTTGATGTCTTCATTGGCCACATTCAGTATGTCCTCAAATAGGGTAACCAGATCAAACTGTAAATAAGAAAAGAAACTAATTTAATATTTTCTTTGGGCTGAGGTAGGCAAAGACACAAACAATTAGACCCCCTGCCCCCAACATCACCACAGCCACCACCATCATCGTTTTTACATACACTTGCAGGGATTGGACGGATCTTTTTACAGCACAGCTCTTCCCTTGCCACGATCCTTTGTCATCTCTGTTGAGTTTAAGCAATTTCAGATAAGCTTGCACCACCTCAGGCCACGTCTTCCTTGGTCTTCCTCTACTGTGGCTTGCTTCCACTGGGATTTCCTGGCACTTTACCCCTCAGTCATCATCCATGTGCATCCCATGTCCATACCAATGCAGTCTTCTCTCTTCTACTATATCAGATATAATTCACTGCATGGCATAAAACAAGTGTATATACAGAGTGGGTGGAAAGAAACTACCGATTTAAAGTTGTTACAAAATGTATCAATTATTGGTCAATTTTCATAAAACATTTTATTTGACAGCCTAGCGAACATCCTGGAAAATGGACATGAAGCCACTCACAAAGAGTGCATGCATGAATCTGAGGTCATTGAGGTTGTCCAAAGTGGTCATATTAGGCCAAAAGTAATTTTCAATAGGGCGTTACTTTCCACCCACCCTGTATATATATATATATATATATTGTTATATTTAGGGAGGGTCATATTGTTATATTGTCAGAAATAATAATTGTTTCTACTTTAGGCACAAGGCCAGCAATTACCCAGTACATTACTGGTACTTTATTTTATCGAAACCGTAAGGATGAAAGGCAAAGTTAACCTCGGCGGGATTTGAACTCAGACTGTAAAGGGATGTAACTATGCTAGAAAGCATGGCATCCAACCCTCTACCGTTACTGCCAATTCACCACCCTAATAAATAATAAAACACATTCACTGTATATTTTATATCTCTATAGTTAATTTAGCTGGAAATCAATGTTTATCATTAGTTGACCAATGGTTAATATATATATATATATAGTCTATCAAAGTTCTTTCATCACACACCTGTGACATCATCAGGGGTACTATTACGTTTCCTCCCATTGTGTTGTAATGTCTATTCCATTTTTATTTATTTATTTATTCTTGTCTCTGTGCATGCGTCTGTGTGTGTGTTTTACCCCTTTAAGAAAACCCACTGTATGAATAAGAAATGTGTTTGTGGAATAAATCCACAAATAAACTGTAAAGCTAGAAATGTAGTCTATAGCATAAGATGTACAGAGGTTACCTGCAGAAACATGACAATGACATACATAGGTGAGACAGCTCGTAGCATAGGAGAGAGATTAGACCAACACTGGGGGGAAACTAAAAGGACAAAAAGACAGTTCGCTACTATACAAACATGCCGGACAAAGACATGATGGTAACATAGACAACATAGAAATTAAAATAATATATAAACATAGAAATGACCCAGCAGATAGGTAAATCAGAGAGGCCAGTGAAATAGAACTTAGAAGGCCAAAGCTAAACAGAAAAAATGAATGGAATAACAACTACCACCATACACAAACAATACTGACCTAAGGTAAATATAAATAAATATACACAGGTACAACAACAACCATACATAAACACACAATACTGACCTAAGGTAAATATAAATAAATATACACAGGTACAACAACAACCATACATAAACACACAATACTGACCTAAGGTAAATATAAATAAATATACACAGGTACAACAACAACCATACATAAACACACAATACTGACCTAAGGTAAATATAAATATACACAGGTACAACAACAACCACACATAAACACACACTAGTGAGCAAAGATAGAATACAAACACACAGACATGAACACACACACACAAACGCATACACAAACATATATATGATTGACATATATATATTTTTAAAATAAACATATGAAACAATCACAGGGAATAATTTGTAAAGTGTGTAATTACACATAGCTAGGTAGGTAACTAATTAAAGTTTAACTAGAACTTCAAATATTACCTTTTAAAAATGATTAATCTTCCTTGTATAGAGAAATATATTTCACCATTAATCCGTAAAGTCACAGTAGTCAAAATCCCGGATCTTCAGCAAGGGGGGAAGAATCAACTATCTGTGTTTACACATCAAATGCAAATCTGCAAATGACCAGTTGCACGTGTTGCATCCCTAAAACTACACACATCGTGTCAACGTCATCCCAGTGGCGTGAATAGGGTTATCGACAGCTAGAAATAGCAGCCGAGTCCTTTCAACTGAGTTAGCTCTACAATTAAGGGGCTGTGTATATATCCAAAATTTAGTTAAATTAAGGGAGTCATGTCCGAGACATGCACCATATCCACCGTAGAATAAGCTCAAAGATTCCAATGAATAGATCCGAGCATTTTATATAAACTAGAAATTGATTGACATATATGGAGGCACATGGCTTAGTGGTTAGAGCATTGGCCTGGCAATGGAAAGGTTGTGAGTTCAATTCTTAGACCGGGTGGTGTGTTGTTTCCTTGAGCAAGACACTTTATTTCACATTGTTCCAGTTTACTCAGCTGTAGAAATGAGATGATAGGGACTGGGGTTCATATCATTCCACTGCAAAGTGGTCGTGGAGGTGCCACGGCAAAAAAGCACCCAGCACTCACTGTAAATGAGGTTGGTGTTAGGAAGGGCATCCAGCTCTAGAAATCAAGCCAGAATCAGTTCCCGTCTCCCACCCTTGCAAGCAGAGAAAAAGCGGGCGTAAAAACGAAATGAATGAAATTGATTGAGATATATATATATATTTAAAATAAACACATGAAACACTTTACAAATTATCCCTCCCCTGTGATTGCTTCATCATCATCATCATTTCATTTTACGTCCGCTTTTTCCCTGCCTGCAAGGGTGGGACGGGAACTGATTCTGGCTTGATTTCTACAGCTGGATGCCCTTCCTAACACCAACCTCATTTACAGTGAGTGGTGGGTGCTTTTTTTTGTTTGCCGTGGCACCTCCACGACCACTTTCACATTTCTACAGCTGAGTAAACTGGAGCAATGTGAAATAAAGTGTCTTGCTCAAGGAAACAACACATCACCCGGTCTGAGAATTGAACTCACAACCTTTCGATTGCAAGGCCAATGCTCTAACCACTAAGCCATGTGCCTCCATAATATATATATAGAGAGAGAGCGAGATAATATTTATTTTGTTGCACTAAAAAACATGTCTACTGATGATGAAGATTATCTTAAATTTACTAATTATCTGGTATATTTTAATTATGGTAAATAGTATTTTTCTCTTGGTTTAAAACTGTAGTATAGGCAAGAATTTAATTAATATGAGAAAATTTCTGTCTCCTGCCTCGTCATATGTATTACAAAATATAATTATTGTTGTTCCCATGATAACAGTGTATAAGTATGCTCTGAATTATGGGACTTGCACCTAGAAAGTACAAGTACAAGGCACAAGTCTGGGCAAGGTGTTTTTGTGAAAGACCAACAGTTGCCCATGTACATCAGTTTACCTTCTTCATACCATTAATGTTGTCCAAGGTAAAGTCTAATAGTGCTTGGCATCACATTTCTACAGTTGTGTGAATGGGAGCAACATGAATAATAAAGTGTTTTGCTCAAGGAAACAACACATCCCCTCTTCTGAGAATTGAATTTACAACCTTATGATTGCGAAACCAACTCTCCAACCACTAAGCTATACACTCTCAAAAGATATGTATGTGTTGTTGACTTGGCTAGTGTGCTGTCAAAATATTGTATGTATACTTACAGCAGATAATATCGTCCTTAGTTGATCAGTAGTATAAATAGCTGGTATTTTATCACTCTGTCTCTAAAGAGGTAAAACAAACAAGGAAGAGAATCAACATTTATTACTATTTTCTCCATCAATCATATATTTTCTATCTGATCTTTACACTTTCATTAAGTTCTCAACACTAGATAGAGTCATCTGACTGCCTCTATAGAACAACATTTCTAACTACTGTATATAAACAAATAAGAGCTGACCTCCACCATTTTATGTCTGAGAGATGGGCAAAAATCCAAACCCTGTATATAAGACAAGGCAACATATAAACACATTATGTTTAGATGGTGCAGTTGTGAAATTCTCATGAATGGAGAATATATTTATAAAGTTTTTATATTTTGATATTTAAAAGGTTTTAAGTGTCATTTAAAGAATAGTTTTTGTTTCACAACTCCATTACATAATGTTTTTACCAATTTCTGACTCTTTTGAAGGCCATATTCATTCAAAACACAGAAAGCAATAAGAAAAACAAATTTCACCTCCAAAGTGAAACAGGTGTAATTTTCACCTCCAAAGTGAAACCGGTGTAATATTAACCACCAAAGTGAAACAGGTGTAATATTCACCACCAAAGTGAAAATATTTTAGTACTTCACTTAAAAATTCTGTTGCTAATACATGCAACACATACCACATATGAGTGTATACAGTATTTTCTTATTCAATCTATTTGGTAAATTTATAAAGAAATAAGATATTCTTATACAACAGAGTGAACCAACTTTCTGGACTGAAGATTTGGCAATCACTATGATATCATCATGCCAGCTTAACCCTTTAACATACACATTACTCTATATATACTATTATATTTTCATGGTAGAGGCTTTACCTCGCATAATTATCTCACATGATATCGAATCTATGAGATTTTGAAAGTATTTATTTTGAGAACAATACCTTAACATCAGTTTGAATGACCAGTTATATCCAGTTTCAACAGAAAAGGGTAGAAAATTCTGGCCGGTTTTGGCCGGTTTGAACATTAAAGGGAAAATCTCAAACCAAGAAGACTTATAGAACTGCTACAATATCAAAATTGGCTTACCTTTGTTGATACTTGCTTATAAAATTCCTGTATTGTTTCAGGATTAACATGTTTTGGAAACATGTTATGTAGAGTTTCAAGATAACTATCAGGGAGTTGAACATTAAAAATAAGTTGCAGCTGAAAATAGTTGGCATATGAAAACATATTAAAATATATTATGCAGACTTGGTGGCTGTGGGGCTAAGGAGTTTGTTTCATAACCGTGTAGTTTCAGGTAAAGCCAAACTACATGGGCCTTTTGTCAAGTGTCTACTATATTTTTTTTCCAGG
>OZ024764.1:4825293-4827793 GCA_964016885.1 Eledone cirrhosa | reverse complement strand
TCATTTCACATTATATACATGTCTGTATATCACATATATACACACACACACACACACACACACACACACATATATACACGCACCACACACACATATATATATATAGGCCTTCCTGTTTCATTTCACACTATATACATGTCTGTATATCACATATATACACACACCACACACACATATATATATATATAGGCCTTCCTGTTTCATTTCACATTATATACATGTCTGTATATCACATATATACACACACCACACACATATATATATATATATATATATAGGCCTTCCAGTTTCATTTCACATTATATACATGTCTGTATATCAAATATATACACACACCACACACATATATATATATATAGGCCTTCCAGTTTCATTTCACATTATATACATGTCTGTATATCAAATATATACACGCACCACACACATATATATATATATATATATATATATATATATATATATAGGCCTTCCAGTTTCATTTCACATTATATACATGTCTGTATATCACATATACACACACACACACACACACACACATATATACACACACCACACATATCATCATCATCATCATCATCATCAGGTTTAGCGTCCGTGTTCCACGCTTGCATGGGTTTGGACGGGGGTTTTCCCACTTGAGGCAAGAGTGGTTGTCTTGCTCGCATAGGACTGTCTGGCGGGTTTTCTACAGTTGGATGCCCTTCCTAACACCAACCACATCTACAGTGTGGGGCTGGGAGGTTTTTACCGTGTTGCCTACACGGCCACATTACAGCGTGGACTGTCTGGCGGGTTTTCTACAGCTGGATGCCCTTCCTAACACCAACCACATTTACAGTGTGGGGCTGGGAGGTTTTTACCGTGTTGCCTACACGGCCACATTTACAGCGTGGACTGTGTGATTTTTGTCGTGACACCTACACGATCTCATTTGTTTCGGCCTGGATGTTGTGGGACCAACATAACTTTACATTGAAAGGGGCGGTGTGGGTGGGGTGGAGGGTGGTGGGACGGGGGTGTGTTTTGATAGAGATGCCTACTGACTGTAGTAGGTTTTTACTTTGTATTTAGGTAAGGCGGGTCTTCTCTATTACTGAGTACCGCCAAAGGTCTCGGTCCAGTGACATTGTCTTGGAGAGGTGTAAGCGTGTGAGGTCGGAATTTATCAGCTCGTCCCATGTTTTTCTGGGTCTGCCTACTCCGTGGTTACCGTCTATCTTTATTGCCCTGCACTTTGTTATACAGCTGTCGTCTTTCATGCGCATCACATGACCGTACCAACGTAGCCTTCTCTCGAGTAAACAACATCTGATCCCTCTTATTTCTAATTTTTTCCTTAGTTCGTTTATGCTTTGCCGTTCACGTATATTACTATTGCACATCCAGCGGAGCATGCAAGCTTCGTTCCTCTCTAGTCTGCGTATATCCTCTGCACACAATGCCCAGGTCTCACTGCCATGCAGCATTGCTGTTCGTATGCAGGCATCGTATAACCTGCCTTTCATTTTTAGGGAGAACCCTCTAGCGGCTAATACTGGTATAAGCTCTCTGAACTTTTTCCATCCAGTTCTGACTCTAGCTACTGTACTTTCAGAGCACCCTCCCCCACTGCTGATTTTGTCACCCAGATAACGGAAGCTGTCCACTATTTCTATAGAACCCTCTGCGCAGTTGAAGGAGCTAGTATTTTGTGGGCACTTGCTGCTACTTATTGCACCAGAGCACCGGCCACATGTAAAATCTATCTTCTTAGTTAGCTTACCTGTGATCCCACTACATCTTTTATGCACCCATACTTTGCATTTGGGACATAAAATGGAGTTTCTACCTACGCCTTTCCTACACACTGAGCATGGCCATTTCCCCGATGGGACCACCGCCTTATTTTCTTTCCTACAAACTAGAACTTTAGTCTTAGCCAGGTTAATTTTAAGGCCTTTTGATTCTAGGCCGTGCTTCCACGTTTGGAATTTCTTCTCTAGTTCGGTCATTGATTCAGCTATGAGCGTTAGATCATCTGCGTATAGGAGTTCCCATGGGCAGCCGGTCTTGAACTCCTCTGTTATAGCCTGAAGGGCAATAATAAATAGTAGGGGGCTAAGAACAGAGCCCTGATGGACACCAACTTTTACGCTAAACTCTTCACTATATTCGTTGTTAATTCTAACCTTACTGACTGTTTCTTTATACATGGCTTGTATAGCTCTCACAAGCCATTCGTCAACACCTAGTTTTCTAAGAGACCACCAGATAATGGAACGGGGGACTCTGTCGAAGGCTTTCTCCAAGTCGACGAAAGCTAAGTATAGGGGTTTACTTTTAGCTAGGTACTTCTCCTGTAGTTGTCGTACAATGAAAAGAGCGTCTGTGGTACTTTTGCCTGACACAAACCCGAACTGCATTTCATCTAGATCAATTCTCTCTCTGATTAGTTGCGCTATTACTTTTTCCGTGACCTTCATGACCTGGTCGATTAATTTAATGCCTCTATAGTTACTCC
>OZ024764.1:4752793-4815293 GCA_964016885.1 Eledone cirrhosa | reverse complement strand
ATACATGTCTGTATATCACATATATACACACACCACACACATATATATATATATCATCATCATCATCATTTTACGTCCGCTTTTCCCTGCTTGCAAGGGTGGGACGGGTCTTATTCAGCACAGCATCTCTCCACTCGTCACGGTCCCTCGTCATCTCCACCGTGAGCTTCAATGATCTGAGGTCTGTTCTCACCACCTCCGCCCATGTTTTTCGTGGTCTACCTCTACTTCGTCTTCCTTCAACTGGCATTTCCTGGCACTTCTTCACCCATCGGTCATCCTCCATGCGCATCACATGTCCATACCACCTCAGTCTCCTCTCCCGTACACTACATTCTATCCCTCTCAGACACAGTTTCTCTCTCAACACATTTATGCTGGGTCGTTCACGCACATTTACACTGCACATCCAACGGAGCATGCTTGCCTCATTTCTCTCCAGCCGTCGCATATCTTCTGCGGTAGCTGCCCATGTCTCACTACCATGCAGCATCGCGCTCCTCACACAGGCATCATACAACCGGCCTTTCATACGCAGGGAGAAACCCTTCTTCGTCAACAGAGGAAGCAGCTCCCTAAACTTCTTCCAACCCGTCCTTATTCTAGATACTATGGCCTCGGAACACCCTCCTCCCATGCTAATCTGATCTCCTAGGTACCGGAAGCTATCCACCACTTCTATAGCGCCCTCTCGCATTTGAAAAATGTGTCTATCAGTGCGACTTCTACTGTCTAATTTCCCTGTGCATCTACTGCATACATATTTCTCCCTACCTGTTAGTTTGCCTGCTATCCCGCTACATCTCTTGTGTACCCAGGACCTACATTGTGTGCATTTTATAGAATTTATGCCAGTTCCTTTTCTGCATATCGAACATGGCCATTTCCCTGACGGAATCAGGGTTTTGTCCTCTTTTCTACTCATCAACACTTTTGTCTTAGCTAGATTTACTCTCAGTCCTCTTGCTTCCAACTGCTGTTTCCATAGCCGGAATTTATTCTCTAGCTCCTCTACTGATTCTGCCATAAGAGCCAGATCGTCAGCATAGAGAAGTTCCCATGGACAGCCAGTCTTAAACTCCTCTGTTATGGCTTGGAGGACTATAATGAACAAGAGCGGGCTGAGGACCGAACCCTGATGTACTCCTACTTGTATCTGGAATTCCTCACTAAACTCCATTCCTACCCTGACTTTACTGAGAGTACCTCTGTACAAAGTTTGCACTGTCCTTACAAGCCATTCCTCAACACCCAGCTTCCTTAGGGACCACCAGATGACAGATCGGGGTACCCTATCAAAGGCCTTCTCTAGGTCAACAAAGGCCAAGTATAGTGGCTTATTCTTCTCTAAGAACCTCTCTTGCATTTGTCTCACCAAGAAGAGGGCATCTGTTGTACTCTTCCCAGGCACAAAACCAAACTGCATCTCATCTAGTTTGACCCTTTCTCTAATTAGTTGTGCTAAAATCCTTTCTGCCACTTTCATAACCTGATCTATCAGTTTTATACCCCTATAATTGCTCCTCTCCAAAGCATCCCCTTTACCTTTGTAGCAATTTATGAGAATACTGCTGCACCAGTCTTTGGGTATGACACCACCATATATAGCCTGATTGATTATGCGTGCAACCAGTTTAGTGCCTACGTCCCCTGATGCCTTCAGCATCTCAGCAACTATTCCCGATGGTCCGGCCGCCTTACCATTTTTCATTTCCCTAATCGCCTCTTGGACCCTATATTCGTCAATCTCAATAGCTGGTCCCTCTGTCGGATCTACCAAGGGTAATTTCTCTCTCTCCCATTCGTTCTCCACATTCATCAGTCTCTCATAATGGCATTTCCAGGCCTCCTTTTTCTGGTCATTCGTGACACTAAGTACACCGGCATCATCCCGGACACATTTATCACCAACAACATCCTGATTTGCATTGACACACTGCCTTGCAATGTGGAACACCGCACGCCTCTGATCTTCCCGTCGCAGAACATTGGCAAACCTCCTACTCTCTGCCTCCCTGCGTGCTAAGTACACCTGACGTCTAGCTTCTCTCTTAGTGGCTGTATATTCTTCCCTACTCCCACCCTTATTCCAAGCCTTCCATGCTAGTCTTTTGTCTCTAATAGCCTTATCTACACTGCTGTTCCACCACCAGGTCACTCTCTGTCTGGTTGGGGCTCTGCTCCAGCCACAAGTTTCATCAGTAGCCTTCAGCAAGTTGTCACGTAAGAACTTCCAGTTATTATCTATGTCATACGTCTCTAAATCGTCTTCTTTTTCGTCATATACATCTTGAAGGGCTTTCCTAAATTTGAATTTTAGTGAAAGGTCTTTTAGCTTCCAGACCTTTCTTCTCCACACCTTCCTATATGGCTCATTCCATCTCTTGCTTACTGAGATATCACTAACAACTAACCTATGCTGTGGGGTACATTCTTCCCCAGGGTATGCCTTGGTATTAGACACTATCTGCCTGTCCCGCTGCCTAACTAGCAGGAAGTCAATCTGGCTTATGTGCTCACCAGATTTGTAGGTTATTAGGTGATTGGCAGGTTTCTGGAAGTTTGTGTTGCAAATAGTCAATGTACTTGCATCACAAAATTCAAGAAGTCTCACTCCTTCTTCATTTCTTGAACCGTAACCATGCCCACCATGTACCCCAGTGTAACCATCCTGGAGCTGTCCAACATGACCATTGAAGTCTCCTGCTAGCATAACGATGTCTCATATATATATATATAGGCCTTCCAGTTTCATTTCACATTATATACATGTCTGTATATCACATATATACACACACCACACACATATATATATATATATATATATATAGGCCTTCCAGTTTCATTTCACATTATATACATGTCTGTATATCACATATATACACACCACACACATATATATATATATATAGGCCTTCCAGTTTCATTTCACATTATATACATGTCTGTATATCACATATATACACACACCACACACATATATATATATATATAGGCCTTCCAGTTTCATTTCACATTATATACATGTCTGTATATCACATATATACACACACACACATATATACACACACCACACATATATACACACACCACACATATATATATATATATATATATATATATAGGCCTTCCAGTTTCATTTCACATTATATACATGTCTGTATGTCACATATATATACACACACACACACATATATACACACACCACACACCTATATAGATATATATAGGCCTTCCTGTTTCATTTCACATTATATACATGTCTGTATATCACATATATACACACACCACACACATATATATATATATATATATATATATATATAGGCCTTCCAGTTTCATTTCACATTATATACATGTCTGTATATCACATATATACACACACACACACACATATATACACACACCACACACATATATATATATATAGGCCTTCCAGTTTCATTTCACATTATATACATGTCTGTATATCACATATATACACACACCACACACACATATATATATATATAGGCCTTCCAGTTTCATTTCACATTATATACATGTCTGTATATCACATATATACACACACCACACACATATATATATATATATATATAGGCCTTCCAGTTTCATTTCACATTATATACATGTCTGTATATCACATATATACACACACCACACACACACATATATATATATATAGGCCTTCCAGTTTCATTTCACATTATATACATGTCTGTATATCACATATATACACACACCACACACATATATATATATATATATATAGGCCTTCCAGTTTCATTTCACATTATATACATGTCTGTATATCACATATATACACACACCACACACACATATATATATATATATAGGCCTTCCAGTTTCATTTCACATTATATACATGTCTGTATATCACATATATACACACACCACACACATATATATATATATATAGGCCTTCCAGTTTCATTTCACATTATATACATGTCTGTATATCACATATATACACACACCACACATATATATATATATATATATATATATATATATATATATATATATAGGCCTTCCAGTTTCATTTCACATTATATGCATGACTGTATATTTTAATTAATTAAAAAATATTTTGAAGTAAACATGACCTAATGGGTCACAGGTCGTCTTGTAATTAATAAAGTTATTAAAAGTTTTAAATAAGGAGTTTATTTCCATCCACCTTGCATTATACATTCTATACAGGTATTTTAACCCTTTAATGTTGAAACTGGCCAAAACCAGCCAGAATTCTCTACCTCTTTCTGTTGAAACTGGCTGTAACTGGTCACTCAAGCTGATGTTAAGGTATTGTTCTCAAAATACATACTTTCAAAATCTCATAGATCCGATATTATGTGAGGTAAAGCCTTTACTGTCATCATCATCATCATCATCATCATTATCGTTTAACGTCCATCTTCCACGCTTGCATGGGTTTGGACGGGAGTTTTCCCACTTGAGGCAAGATTTGTTGTCCTGCTCGTATAGGACTGTCTGGCGGGTTTTCTACGGCTGGATGCCCTTCCTAACACCAACCACGTTTACAGTGTGGACTGGGAGGTTTTTACAGTGTTACCTACACGGCCACATTACATCGTGGACTGTGTTTTTTTGTCGTGACACCTACACGTCTGGCGGGTTTTCTACGGCTGGGTGCCCTTCCCAACACCAACCACGTTTACAGTGTGGACTGGGAGGTTTTTACAGTGTTACCTACATGGCCACATTACATCGTGGACTGTGTGTTTTTTTGTCGTGACACCTACACGTCTGGCAGGGTTTTCTACGGCTGGGTGCCCTTCCCAACACCAACCACGTTTACAGTGTGGACTGGGAGGTTTTTACAGTGTTACCTACATGGCCACATTACATCGTGGACTGTGTGTTTTTTTGTCGTGACACCTACACGTCTGGCGGGTTTTCTACGGCTGGGTGCCCTTCCCAACACCAACCACGTTTACAGTGTGGACTGGGAGGTTTTTACCGTGAAAATACAATAGTATATATAGAGTAATGTAAATGTTATGTGAGGTAAAGCCTATACTGTGAAAATACAATAGTATATATAGAGTATCTCACTCTTCCTCTTTCTTTCTCTCTCTGGCTTTCTCTATTGTATACACTCCCTCTCTTCTTGTTTACTTTGCCACAGAACAACTTCTCATTTCTGAATATCTATAATCTCTCTCTCCTTCTCTTCTCCCCCCCCCCTCTCTATATATATATGTCTATGTATGTACTGCATGCCTTACTTTTTCCAGGATAAATGTTTGTGTAATATCAAATTAATTATTCTCTATCCTCATTGTACTTGTGATACATACATATATATATATCTTTTTCTATGTCTCATTCCTTTATTTCTTTAGATAAATTGTAAACAATTATTGAAGTAGAGAAAGCTCCAGCTGGCTTTGTGAAAAAAAAAGAATAAAAATCACTGAATTATTTTCTTCCATTTTCTATGTATGAAGGAGTGGGAGTGAGGTTAAAGAGAGAAAAGCAGCTCCCCTACCCCACACTCTGCCATGGCAATTGGCTGGCATCATGGACTGCATGCCCTGCTTTCCATGTCACCCTTTGCTACTGATATATATATATAGGCTCATGGCTTAGTGGTTAGAGCATTGGGCTTGCAATTGAAAGGTTGTGAGTTTAATTCTCAGACCGGGTGATGTGTTGTTTCCTTGAGCAAGACACTTTATTTCATATTGCTCCAGTTTACTCAGCTGTAGAAATGAGATGATAGGGACTGGGGTCCCTACCATTCCACTGCAAAGTGGTCGTGCAGGTGCCACGGCAAAAAAGCACCCAGCACTCACTGTAAATGAGGTTGGTGTTAGGAAGGGCATCCAGCTGTAGAAATCAAGCCAGAATCAGTTCCTGTATGAGCAAGACATGGTAAACTGACCTAACATTGCCAACAACAGGACAACCCGTCTAACCCATGCTAGCGTGGAAGAACGGACGTAAAACGGTGAGGATGAGGAGAGTAATATAAATGTTATGTGATATTATGTGAGGTAAAGCCTTTACTGTGAAAATACAATAGTATATATAGAGTAATGTAAATGTTATGTGAGATATTATGTGAGGTAAAGCCTTTACTTTGAAAATACAATGGTATATATAGAGTAATGTAAATGTTATGTGAGATATTATGTGAGGTAAAGCCTTTACTGTGACAATACAATAGTATATATAGAGTAATATAAATGTTATGTGAGATATTATGTGAGGTAAAGCCTTTACTGTGAAAATACAATAGTATATATAGAGTAATGTAAATGTTATGTGAGGTAAAGCCTTTACTGTGAAAATACAATAGTATATATAGAGTAATGTAAATGTTATGAGATATTATGTGAGGTAAAGCCTATACTGTGAAAATACAATAGTATATATAGAGTAATGTAAATGTTATGTGAGGTAAAGCCTTTACTGTGAAAATACAATAGTATCATCATCATCATCATTTAATGTCCATATTCCACGCTAGCATGGGTTTGGACGGGAGTTTTCCCACTTGAGGCAAGATAGGTTGTCTTGCTCGTATAGGACTGTCTGGCGGGTTTTCTACGGCTGGATGCCCTTCCTAACACCAACCACGTTTACAGTGTGGACTGGGAGGTTTTTACTGTGTTACCTACACGGCCACATTACAGCGTGGACTGTGTGATGTTTTTTTTTTCGTAACACCTATACGACCTCATTTATTTCGGACTAGATGCTGTGGTACCAACATAACTTTACATCGAAAGGGGTGGTGGGGGTGGTTGGGCGGGGGTGTATTTTTGTTAGAGGTGCCTACTGACTGTAGGTTTCGCTTTGTACTTAGGCAAGGTGGGTCTTCTGTATTATTGTGTAGCGCCAAAGATCTTGGTCCAGTGACATTGTCATGGAGAGGTGTAAGTTGTGAGGTCAGAATTTATCAAGTCGTTCCAGGTTTTTCTGGGTCTGCCTACTCCGTGGCTACCGTCTATTTTTAACGCCCTGCACTTTTTTATACAGCTGTCGTCTTTCATGCGCATCACGTGACCATACCAACGTAGTCTTCTCTCCAGTAAACAACATCTAATTTCTCCCTTAGTTCATTTATGCTTTGCCGTTCATGTATATTACTATTACACATCCAACGGAGCATGCAAGCTTCGGTCCTCTCCAGTCTGCGTATATCCTCTGCACACAATGCCCAGGTCTCACTGCCATGTAACATTGCTGTTCGTATGCAGGCATCATACAGCCTGCCTTTCATTTTTAGAGAGAACCCTTTAGCGGCCAATAGTGGTATAAGCTCTCTGAACTTTTTCCATCCCGTTCTGACTCTAGCTACTGTACTTTCAGAGCACCCTCCACCACTGCTGATTTTGTCACCCAGGTAACGGTAGGTGTCCACTATTTCTATATATAGAGTATATGTAGAGTAATGTAAATGTTATGTGAGGTAAAGCCTTTACTGTGAAAATGCAATAGTATATATAGAGTAATGTAAATGTTATGTGAGGTAAAGCCTTTACCATGAAAATATATATAGTAATGTAAATGTTATGTGAGATATTATGTGAGGTAAAGCCTTTACTGTGAAAATACAATAGTATATATAGAGTAATGTAAATGTTATGTGAGATATTATGTGAGGTAAAGCCTTTACTGTGAAAATACAATAGTATATATAGAGTAATGTAAATGTTATATGAGATATTATGTGAGGTAAAGCCTTTACTGTGAAAATATAATAGTATATATAGAGTAATGTAAATGTTATGTGAGGTAAAGCCTTTACTGTGAAAATACAAAAGTATATATAGAGTAATGTAAATGTTGTGAGGTAAAGCCTTTACTGTGAAAATACAATAGTATATATAGAGTAATGTAAATGTTATGTGAGATATTATGTGAGGTAAAGCCTTTACTGTGACAATACAATAGTATATATAGAGTAATGTAAATGTTATGTGAGATATTATGTGAGGTAAAGCCTTTACTGTGAAAATACAATAGTATATATAGAGTAATGTAAATGTTATGTGGGATATTATGTGAGGTAAAGCCTTTACTGTGAAAATACAATAGTATATATAGAGTAATGTAAATGTTATGTGAGATATTATGTGAGGTAAAGCCTTTACTGTGAAAATATAATAGGATATATAGAGTAATGTAAATATTATGTGAGATATGTGAGGTAAAGCCTTTACTGTGAAAATACAATAGTATATATAGAGTAATGTAAATCTTATGTGAGATATTATGTGAGGTAAAGCCTTTACTGTGAAAATACAATAGTATATATAGAGTAATGTAAATGTTATGTGAGGTAAAGCCTTTACTGTGAAAATACAATAGTATATATAGAGTAATGTAAATGTTATGTGAGATATTATGTGAGGTAAAGCCTTTACTGTGACAATACAATAGTATATATAGAGTAATGTAAATGTTATGTGAGATATGTGAGGTAAAGCCTTTACTGTGAAAATACAAAAGTATATATAGAGTAATGTAAATGTTATGTGAGATATGTGAGGTAAAGCCTTTACTGTGAAAATATAATAGGATATATAAAATAATGTGAATGCTTTGAATTAATAAACATCAAACAGACTTTGCTTTAGAAGTACGTTTTTTGTACCGGTTAAATAGTTTTCTTCTTTAATGTTAAATGTGTATTTTATAATTGAAGCATATATATATATATCATCACTTAATGTCCACTTTCCACCGCAACATGGGTTAGACAGGAGCTTCAGGTCCATCTATATACATACTTGCAACATGCCCAAGTACACTTCTCTACTGGTATATTCATTATACATCACTACTTTATCATATTTTTGACAGTTATAAGCTTAAAATTACAGGTGCTTTTATTGGGGTTCCAGCACCACCACTTTACAATGTGTAAATGGGTGCATTTTGTGGTGACATCAGCACAACCGTTTTACAGAGTGAACTGGAAGCATTTTATTGAGGTCCCAACATTACCACTGTAGAGAGCTGGGTGCATTTTATCATGGCACCAGCACAACCACTTTACAATGTGAACTAGGCATATTTTGTTGTTGCACCTGCACAACTATTTTACAGTGGGTACATTTTATTGTAGCACCAGCATTACCACTCAACAGAGTGCACTGGTTGCATTAACCTTTAGAATGCTGTTGGCAACACATTGCACCATAGAGTAGTCTCCCCTTAATAAATAATGTAGTGCCAAGGGAAACAACTCATTAAAATTACTAGCACGCTAAAGGCTAAGATTTATCACATATCACAATATAGTTTTTCTCTTGTATAAATACATTTGTAAGTAGCATAATTGTTTCTACTTTAGGCACAAGGCCAGCAATTACCCAGTGCATTACTGGTACTTTATTTTATCGACCCTGTAAGGATGAAAGGCAAAGTCAACCTCGGCGGGATTTGAACTCAGATCGTAAGGGGACATAACTATGCTGGAAAGCATGGCGTCCAACCCTCTACCGATACTGCCAATCCACCGCCCTTGTAAGTAGCATAATGATTAATATCTAGAGGGGATATGGGTGCTGCCAGGTTTAACAATGCCCTAGAAATGCCATATATCAATACAGTGCCCCATTGACTACCCCAGGAGTTACAGGAACATGCATACATGCTTAATGACTAACGATGAATGGAAGAAGTTTAGGGAGCTGCTTTCTCTGTTGACAAAGAAGGGTTTCTCCCTACGAGTGAAAGGCTGGTTATACGATGCCTGTGTGAGATGCGCAATGCTGCATGGTAGTAAGACATGCGCAGCAACTGCGAAGGATATGCAATGGCTGGAGAGAAATAAAGCAAGCATGCTCCATTGGATGTGCAATGTCAATGTGTGTGAATAACCAAGCATAGATGAGTTGAGAGAGAAACTGTATAAGAGGGATAAGTTGTAGTGTGTGGGAGAGAAGACTGCATTGGTATGGACATGTGATGTGCATGGAGGATGACTGCTGGGTAAAGAAGTGCCAAGAAATCCCAGTTGAAGGAAAACCATTAAAATCAAGGGTGGAGTGGTGAGAGCAAACCTCAGATCGCTGAAGCTCACAGAGGTGACGAAGGACCGTGACAAATGGAGAGATGCTGTGCTGAATAAGACCCGTCCCACCATTGCATGCAAGGAAAAGCAGACGTAAAATGATGATGATGATGTCAGGGATATTGCTTGTCTCCTGTATGTATATTTTTGTGGGTAGTTAAATAATTTCTGTGAGAGAATGATTTACCACAGATATCACAGTGGTAGGGCTTCTCTCCTGTATGAATATGTTTGTGTTCAATGAAGGGGTTTCTGTGAGAGAATGATTTACCACAGACATCGCAGTAATATGGTTTTTCTCCTGTATGAATACGTTTATGTTCAATTAAGGTATTTCTTTGAGAGAATGACTTATCACAGATATCACACTGATATGGCTTCTCTCCTGTGTGAATACGTTTATGAGTAGTTAATTCACCATTTTGCGAGAATGATTTATCACAGATATCACAATGGTATGGCTTCTCTCCTGTATGAATACGTTTGTGAGTAGTCAAAGTACTTTTCCAAGAGAATGAATTACCACAGACATCACAATGATATGGCCTCTCTCCTGTATGGATATATTTGTGTCTGTTTAAAGTACATGCTTGAAAGAAAGATTTACCACAGACAGCACAGCAATATGGCTTCTCTCCTGAATGAAGGCATTTGTGAGCAGTTAACTGAGTAATTCCAGAGAATGATTTACCACAGATATCACAAAGATACGTCTTATCTCTAGTATGAATAAGTTTGTGAGTAGTTACGTGACTTCCATGTGAGAATGATTTACCACAAATATCACAGTGATATGGCTTCTCTCCTGTATGTATACGTTTGTGAGTAGTTAAGGTATCAATTCTAGTAAATGATTTACAACAGATATCACACTGATATGGTTTCTCTCCTGTATGAATACGTGTGTGAGTAGTGAAATCATTATTTCTAGAAAATGATTTACCACAGATATCACAGTGATATGGTTTTTCTCCTGTATGAATACGTTTGTGTTTCGTTAAGACACCGTGTCCAGCGAATGATTTGCCACAGACATCACAGAGATATGGCTTCTCTCCTGTATGAACGCGTTTGTGTGTATTTAAGGTACTTCCTTGAGAGAAAGATTTACCACAGACATCACAGTGATATGGTTTCCCTCCTGTATGAACACGTTTGTGAGTACTCAAGGTACTACCTTTAGAGAAAGATTTATCACAGATATCACAGTGATAAGGTTTCTCTCCTGTATGAATACGTATGTCTAGTTAAGTCACTACTCACAGAAAATGGCTTAGAACAGATATCACAGTGATATGGTTTCTCTCCTGTATGAACCCGTTTGTGATTAGTTAACACACCACTTCCAGAGAACGATTTACCACAGATATCACAGTGATATGGCTTCTCTCCTGTATGGATACGTTTGTGTCTAGTTAGGTGACTAATTTCAGAGAATGATTTATCACAGATATCACAGTGGTATGGCTTCTCTCCTGTATGGATACGTCTGTGTTTAGTTAAGTCACCTCTTCGAAAGAATGATTTACCACAGATGTCACAGTGGTACGGCTTCTCTCCTGAATGAATACTTTTTTTTTTAGGTAAGTTGCTAGTTTGAGAAAATGTCTTTTTACAGATATCACCATGGTATAGTGGATTTTCCATGTCTTTTGACATCTTTTTGGGGGGATGGGGCGTGATATCAATTATTTAAGTTTCTTATGTAATTCATTTTTCAATATTTTTCTTTTCTGTTTTTTTGTTTTTTTTTAGCTTGGCTGGTCATGCTTGGAGATCCAGCTGTATCAGTTAGAGATGGTTGTTTCTGACAGGACCCATTGAAGGGAGTGTTTGAGGACTCTGCTGCCCAATGACCCTCTCAGCAATGTGGACCAAGAAAAACAGATATTTCTATAATGACATAAATATTTCTACTCTTATATCTCCATTAGCTCTCATCTTTAGCAATAATTCAAGATGCTGCAATCTCCTTTTGTGAATTTGTCCAAGTTTAATTAGAATTTAAAGTCATCTTCTTCATATTCCATACAGCAAAGGAGCCAAGATATGAAGAGAATTGTTGAAAAATGTTAGTATTAATCTCAGTTCAGAAGAAATTCCACAGACACATGAACCCTTAATGTAGTTCTCAGGGAGATTCAGCACGATTTAGAGCGTAACAAAGCTGGTTCTTTGAATTCCAGGTACAGTCCATCTTGTATTATAGTTTAAGTGGCTGAGCATTCCACAGACATGTACCATTAACGTAGTTCTCAGGAGATTCAGCATAACATGCAATGTGACAAAGGCTGACTCTTTGAATTACAGTCACAGTCAATCCAATGGGCTTCCAAACAGTTGCTGTCTACCAAATTTCCCACAAGCCAGTCGTCATCAGTTGTCTTAAGAAGAAATATTCCACAGTTATTCACCAAAGATTTATATAGACAAGGTTTATGTAAATCCCTTTTGTATAACACCTTTTAGTTGGGTTTTTTTTTTTTATTAAAAAAAAAAAAAAAGCTAATGAACATTAAAGATAAATCTGGTGTAAAAAATGGCTGTATGTCGGTGTTATCTGGTGTTCTGAAATATAAGAAAGAAACATTATGAGATATTTAGAAAGTAGAAATAAAACGGGAAATTTTACTACATTGAATGTTAAACGATGATGATAAACTGTAGATATAACACTTTCTTCTTCTATACAACATAGGACGTAAAACAATGATGATCATCATCATTTTACGTTTGCTTTTCTTTGCTTGCAAGGGTTGGACGGGTCCTATTCAGCACAGCATCTCTCCATTCGTCATCTTCTCTGTAAGCTTCAGCGATCTTATGTCAGCTCTCACCACCTCTGCCCATGTCTTCCTTCTACTGGGATTTCTTGGCACTTCTTCACCCAGCGGTCATCCTCCATGCGCATCATATGTCCATACCATCGCAGTCTTCTCTCCCACACACTACAGTTTCTCTCTCAAGTCGTCTATGCTTGGTCGTTCATGCACATTGACATTGCACATCCAACGGAGCATGCTTGCTTCATTTCTCTCCAGCCGTCGCATATCCTCTGCAGTTGCTGCCCATGTCTCACTAGCATGCAGCATTGCGCATCTCACACAGGCATCATATAACCGTCCTTTCGTACGCAGGGAGAAACCCTTCTTTGTCAACAGAGGAAGCAGCTCCCTAAACTTCTTCCAACCTGTTCTTATTCAAGATACTATGTCCTTGGAACACCCTCCTCCCTTGCTAATCTGATAACCTAGGTATCAGAAGCTATCAACCACCCCTATAGATCCTACCTGCACTTGAAAAATGTGTCTTTCACCAAGTACAACTTTGAGTGTAAGTGGCACATTAAACTCAGCTAAATACATAAACAGATACAGACAACAGATTGGGTTGGTGAAACGCTATAGCGATGTGTGTTGCTTCCCTTTAGGGTTTACAGGCTACATAGCCTATTCGAATCCATTCCTTTCTCTTCTCACTCTATCTTTCTATAGCTGTTGGCACGTTAAACTCAAAGATTGCACGTGGAGTTTGTTTGACGGGCAAACAATTTTTATTTAACTCTTATAACCAAGGGGTCACTGCTTATAACCAAGGGGTCACTGCTTCCGCTGCCAAACGGAATAAAATTCGGAAATACCAGGACTTATCAAATAATTGTTTTTTCCAGCCTCTGGCGTTGAGATGTTGGGTGGAATTGGGCCGCTGACAGCGAAGTTCTTGTCATTGGCGGCTCGGCTCACCTTACTGAGGTTTCAGGTGATGCCTGTCAGAGTGTCTTAGTCTCGCCATCACCTCACCTTACTGAGGTGTCAGGTGATACTTATGAGGGTCCCTGGTTATTTCAGCACCTTAGCCTCACCTTACTGAGGTGTCAGGTGATACTTATGAGGGTCCCTGGTTATTTCAGCACCTTAGCCTCGCCTTACTGAGGTGTCAGGTGATACCCGTGAGGGTCCCTGGTTATTTCAGCACCTTAGCCTCACCTTACTGAGGTGTCAGGTGATACACGTGAGGGTCCCTGGTTATTTCAGCACCTTAGCCTCGCCTTACTGAGGTGTCAGGTGATACTTATGAGGGTCCCTGGTTATTTCAGCACCCTAGCCTCACCTTACTGAGGTGTCAGGTGATACCCGTGAGGGTCCCTGGTTATTTCAGCACCCTAGCCTCACCTTACTGAGGTGTCAGGTGATACACGTGAGGGTCCCTGGTTATTTCAGCACCTTAGCCTCACCTTACTGAGGTGTCAGGTGATACCCGTGAGGGTCCCTGGTTATTTCAGCACCTTAGCCTCACCTTACTGAGGTGTCAGGTGATACCCGTGAGGGTCCCTGGTTATTTCAGCACCTTAGCCTCACCTTACTGAGGTGTCAGGTGATACCCGTGAGGGTCCCTGGTTATTTCAGCACCTTAGCCTCACCTTACTGAGGTGTCAGGTGATACCCGTGAGGGTCCCTGGTTATTTCAGCACCCTAGCCTCACCTTACTGAGGTGTCAGGTGATACCCGTGAGGGTCCCTGGTTATTTCAGCACCTTAGCCTCACCTTACTGAGGTGTCAGGTGATACCCGTGAGGGTCCCTGGTTATTTCAGCACCTTAGCCTCACCTTACTGAGGTGTCAGGTGATACCCGTGAGGGTCCCTGGTTATTTCAGCACCTTAGCCTCACCTTACTGAGGTGTCAGGTGATACCCGTGAGGGTCCCTGGTTATTTCAGCACCTTAGCCTCACCTTACTGAGGTGTCAGGTGATACACGTGAGGGTCCCTGGTTATTTCAGCACCTTAACTTCACCTTACTGAGGTGTCAGGTGATACTTATGAGGGTCCCTGGTTACTTCAGCACCTTAGCCTCACCTTACTGAGGTGTCAGGTGATACCCGTGAGGGTCCCTGGTTATTTCAGCACCCTAGCCTCGCCATCACCCGAGGTAATCCTACCAGTGTGTTGGCTTGCCTCAAAATGTGTAGTTAACCCCTAAGGTGTGAGGTGTGGCCTATTATCACACTTGGTGGGAAATTGCCATTTCCCACTGTTTTTTTCCTTTTTTATCCTAATTGTTCAATAAATTATATTATTATATTATTATACACAGTTTAGACAATATATTTGTAATGTCTTCCTCAAGGAATTGCGACCAATTTATGTTATTTACACATTTGTTATGTTATTTATGTATATATTTAAAACATATTTACGCTATTCTACTGTAAATTTATACAATTGTAATAAAAGTTTTATTCAGTACAATACTTCATAACAGTTGAAAGCAGCAAATAGCGAAACACTTGGAAATATTTACCTGTCTATATATTAAATATACATCAGTAATTTAGTTAGAATACAGGCTTTAATAAAAAAAAAACTGTAAGATTGTATTAAATTTCTAAACAATTATACATCGTGTGTGTGTGTGTGTGTATATAGTAATAATAATAAATGTGAAGACTAAAATCCAAAGAGGGCTCGATAAGGATAAATATATATCAAATATATATTAAAATAACAGGCAAGGTTTGTTTTTGTCTGTCAAAAGTGAAAGTTTGCGTCTCAGCAAGCGGTGAACCCTGCCTAAAGTTCCTCCCGTCGTTTATATCCGTAAAGTGAAATCACAATATTTTTCTTCTCTGTTCAATTTTTTTATTCTCTGTATGTTTAGCTCGTCCCTAACCCTAACCCAACCCTAACAACTAACCCTAACCTTAACAACTAACCCTAACCCTAACCCTAACCCTAACCCTAACAACTAACCCTAACCCAACCCTAACAACTAACCCTAACCCTAACAACTAACCACAACCCTAACAACTAACCCTAACCCTAACTCTAACAACTAACCCTAACCCAACCCTAACCCTAACCCTAACCACTAACCACAACCCTAACAACTAACCCTAACAACTAACCCAACCCTAACCCTAACAACTAACCACAACCCTAACAACTAACCCTAGCCCTAACAACTAACCCTAACAACTAACCCTAACCACAACAACTAACAACTAACCCTAACCCTAACCCTAACAACTAACCCTAACCCTAACAACTAACCCTAACAACTAAACCTAATCCTAACCCTAACCCTAACCCTAACAACTAACCCTAACCCTAACAACTAACCCTAATCCTAACAACTAACCCTAACCCTAACAACTAACCCTAACCCTAACAACTAACCCTAACAACTAACCCTAACAACTAAACCTAACCCTAACAACTAACCCTAACCCTAACAACTAAACCTAACCTTAACAACTAACCCTAACAACTAACCCTAACCCTAGCAACTAACCCTAACCCTAACAACTAACCCTAACCCTAACAACTAACCCTAACAACTAACCCTAACAACTAACCCTAACCCTAACCCTAACCGTAACCCTAGCAACTAACCCTAACCCTAACCACAACAACTAACCCTAACACTAACAACTAACCCTAACAACTAACCCTAACCCTAACCACTCACCCTAACAACTAACCCTAACCCTAACAACTAAACCTAATCCTAACCCTAACCCTAACAACTAACCCTAACCACTAACCCTAACCCTAACAACTAACCCTAATCCTAACCCTAACAACTAACCCTAACCCTAACAACTAACCCTAACCCTAACCCTAACAACTAAACCTAACCTTAACAACTAACCCTAACCCCTAACCCTAACCCTAACAACTAAACCTAACCTTAACAACTAACCCTAACCCTAACAACTAACCCTAACCCTAGCAACTAACCCTAACCCTAACAACTAACTGGATATGTTTGCTCACAGCTGCAGTTTGAATGAGCTTGCAGACAGCATAACTATAGCCTGACTGCAGCGGTGTGCAGGCAGATCCTAAAAATAGAAAAATCCAGTCAACTGGGTCAAGGACACTTTGAGTGTAGCCAATTAGAATCTTATCTTTCCTTCACCGATAACAATGTATATCTTGTTTGAAATTATTGATTCAACCGTAACTGTATTGATTCAACTGAAATTGTATAAATAATATTACAAATAAAAAAAAGAAGCGAGTAGATCACACATCTAGGACTACATAGAACACATAATCAGATAATACACACATCTAGGACCACATACAACACATAATCAGATAATACACACATCTAGGACCACATACAACACATAATCAGATAATACACACATCTAGGACCACATACAACACATAATCAGATAATACACACATCTAGAACCTCATACAACACATAATCAGATAATACACACATCTAGGACCACATAGAACCCATAATCAGATAATACACACATCTAGGACCACATACAACACATAATCAGATAATACACACATCTAGAACCTCATACAACACATAATCAGATAATACACACATCTAGGACCACATACAACACATAATCAGATAATACACACATCTAGGACCACATACAACACATAATCAGATAATACACACATCTAGGACCACATACAACACATAATCAGATAATACACACATCTAGGACCACATACAACACATAATCAGATAATACACACATCTAGGACCACATACAACACATAATCAGATAATACACACATCTAGAACCTCATACAACACAATCAGATAATACACACATCTAGGACCACATAGAACCCATAATCAGATAATACACACATCTAGGACCTCATACAACACATAATCAAATAATACACACATCTAGGACCACATACAACACATAATCAGATAATACACACATCTAGGACCACATACAACACATAATCAGATAATACACACATCTAGGACCACATACAACACATAAGCAGATAATACACACATCTAGGACTACATACAACACATAATCAGATAATACACACATCTAGGACCACATACAACACATAATCAGATAATACACACATCTAGGACAACATACAACACATAATCAGATAATACACACATCTAGGACCACATACAACACATAATCAGATAATACACACATCTAGGACCACATACAACACATAATCAGATAATACACACATCTAGGACAACATACAACACATAATCAGATAATACACACATCTAGGACCACATACAACACATAATCAGATAATACACACATCTAGGACCACATACAACACATAATCAGATAATACACACATCTAGGACCACATACAACACATAATCAGATAATACACACATCTAGGACCTCATACAACACATAATCAAATAATACACACATCTAGGACCACATACAACACATAATCAGATAATACACACATCTAGGACTACATACAACACATAATCAGATAATACACACATCTAGGACCACATACAACACATAATCAGATAATACACACATCTAGGACAACATACAACACATAATCAGATAATACACACATCTAGGACCACATACAACACATAATCAGATAATACACACATCTAGGACCACATACAACACATAATCAGATAATACACACATCTAGGACAACATACAACACATAATCAGATAATACACACATCTAGGACCACATACAACACATAATCAGATAATACACACATCTAGGACCACATACAACACATAATCAGATAATACACACATCTAGGACCACATACAACACATAATCAGATAATACACACATCTAGGACCACATACAACACATAATCAGATAATACACACATCTAGGACCACATAATCAGATAATACACACATCTAGGACCACATACAACACATAATCAGATAATACACACATCTAGGACCTCATACAACACATAATCAGATAATACACACATCTAGGACCACATAGAACACATAATCAGATAATACACACATCTAGGACCTCATACAACACATAATCAAATAATACACACATCTAGGACCACATACAACACATAATCAGATAATACACACATCTAGGACCACATACAACACATAATCAGATAATACACACATCTAGGACCACATACAACACATAATCAGATAATACACACATCTAGGACCTCATACAACACATAATCAGATAATACACACATCTAGGACCACATACAACACATAATCAGATAATACACACATCTAGGACCACATACAACACATAATCAGATAATACACACATCTAGGACCACATACAACACATAATCAGATAATACACACATCTAGGACCACATAATCAGATAATACACACATCTAGGACCACATAGAACACATAATCAGATAATACACACATCTAGGACCACATACAACACATAATCAGATAATACACACATCTAGGACCACATACAACACATAATCAGATAATACACACATCTAGGACCACATACAACACATAATCAGATAATACACACATCTAGGACCACATACAACACATAATCAGATAATACACACATCTAGGACCACATACAACACATAATCAGATAATACACACATCTAGGACCACATACAACACATAATCAGATAATACACACATCTAGGACCTCATACAACACATAATCAGATAATACACACATCTAGGACCACATAGAACACATAATCAAATAATACACACATCTAGGACCTCATACAACACATAATCAAATAATACACACATCTAGGACCACATACAACACATAATCAGATAATACACACATCTAGGACCACATACAACACATAATCAGATAATACACACATCTAGGACCACATACAACACATAATCAGATAATACACACATCTAGGACCTCATACAACACATAATCAGATAATACACACATCTAGGACCACATACAACACATAATCAGATAATACACACATCTAGGACCACATACAACACATAATCAGATAATACACACATCTAGGACCACATACAACACATAATCAGATAATACACACATCTAGGACCACATAATCAGATAATACACACATCTAGGACCACATAGAACACATAATCAGATAATACACACATCTAGGACCACATACAACACATAATCAGATAATACACACATCTAGGACCACATACAACACATAATCAGATAATACACACATCTAGGACCTCATACAACACATAATCAGATAATACACACATCTAGGACCACATACAACACATAATCAGATAATACACACATCTAGGACCACATACAACACATAATCAGATAATACACACATCTAGGACCACATACAACACATAATCAGATAATACACACATCTAGGACCACATACAACACATAATCAGATAATACACACATCTAGGACCACATACAACACATAAGCAGATAATACACACATCTAGGACCACATACAACACATAATCAGATAATACACACATCTAGGACCACATACAACACATAATCAGATAATACACACATCTAGGACCACATACAACACATAATCAGATAATACACACATCTAGGACTTCATACAACACATAATCAGATAATACACACATCTAGGACCACATACAACACATAATCAGATAATACACACATCTAGGACCACATACAACACATAATCAGATAATACACACATCTAGGACCACATACAACACATAATCAGATAATACACACATCTAGGACTTCATACAACACATAATCAGATAATACACACATCTAGGACCACATACAACACATAATCAGATAATACACACATCTAGGACCACATACAACACATAATCAGATAATACACACATCTAGGACCACATACAACACATAAGCAGATAATACACACATCTAGGACTTCATACAACACATAATCAGATAATACACACATCTTTGGAATATTGTTAATCAATTTTTTTAGTAATCTACTGATATAAAAATCAGTAGTATATTGAAAAAGTGAAAAAATAGGGTGGCGGGGCGTTTCGTGATTTCGAGGGACAAAAGTTTGGCCTAAATGGGTTGAGAACCTGTGCTATAGAGGGTTGATCCGCAGCAAGTGCGATGACGTGCTCGGTGAAACTCTGGGCGTAGAGGAAGACGAACTGGCCAGTCTGTTCGGTAGGACCTTCCGCCTGGGACCGATGGACAACTTCCAAAAGTCCCTGGCCTGGCAGTGCTACCGAGGAGCTCTACCAGTTCGAGACAAGCTCTCCAGACATGGGCGCCCGGGCAGGGACCCTGCAAAAAAATCTGTCCGAGATGAAGAAACCGTCGAGTATGCATTCATACGCTGCCCGGGCGTCAGCGACCTGTGGGGCTATGTAGAACGACTATTGTCGCAGGTGGGACCAATTCGGTTGACCACCGAGTCCATTGTCATGATCAAACCGCCACCCTCCTTCAAAAACGAAGGAGAGGCGGTTTTCCTTTGTGTGATAGCTATGGCGAAAGAGGTTGTATGGTGGACGAGGTTAAAAGGGCTGAGGTCAGACACCTTTCTCTCCGGCCAACAACTGATTCTGTTTTTCAAATACCACTTTGGAAGAAGAATCAGGATGGAGAGAGAGGTGCTGTACCCCAGCAAGTTTTATGAAAGGTGGGTGAAAGTGGCGAGAATGGCCCGAGTGAATGGGCCTTCTCTCTATATCAGCCTGTAGGTTGAGGAAACGGCTACAAACTCTTAGTACTCCTGGAGATGAGGGTTGCACATTTTTTTCGGGGGTATGTGTTACCCATATGAAATGTCTCCCCCTATTGAGGAAAATCGACTAATTTTTAAATTACATTTGTGATAATATTTTACATGTTTTTATTGTATGTAAACTTCCCCCTTTGTATTTGTCCCCTTCTTTTGTGCCTCTGTGGCAAATAAAGAAATATATCTGTCTATATATCTGCCTGTAGATGTGTGTATATGTAGGTTTACACCTCTCTTGTCTCTGTCTATATATCTGCCTGTAGATGTGTGTATATGTAGGTTTACACTTCTCTTGTCTATATATCTACCTGTAGATGTGTGTATATGTAGGTTTACACCTGTCTTGTCTCTGTCTATATATCTGCCTGTAGATGTGTGTATATGTAGGTTTACACCTCTCTTGTCTCTCTCTGTCTATATATCTACCTGTAAATGTGTGTATATGTAGGTTTACACCTGTCTTGTCTCTGTCTATATATCTGCCTGTAGATGTGTGTATATGTAGGTTTACACCTCTCTTGTCTCTATATTTACCTGTAGATGTGTGTAGGTAACTAAAGTGTAACATATGTTACCAATGGACGACTAAATTATTTTAACTTGTTTTTTAAACAATTTATGGTGGAAAAGATTTCAAATTATCTCAACTCTGGCAGCAACTCCTGGTGTCTGACACTCTTACCGGCTACATAGCCTCTTCCTAGTAAAAGCTGTAAGATTGTATTACATTTCTAAACATTTATACATCGTAATTTAGATAATCAAGAATAAAGTTGTTTATTTGTGTTGTTGTTGTTAAAATCTGTTTAATTTGAGATATTTGAGACAATATACTGGACAATGGAATATCAATGTCTGACTTGCAACAACTAAAGTTTTCACTTTAATTAAAGGTGGGTTAATTACACATGATCACCATAACGAAAGAAATAATGAAAGAAATACGAAAATATATTTGTGATGTGAGAAGTTTTAACATAAATCTACAATATTTGTAGACATAATACCTCCTCCATCTCTCACACGTACACCAGGTCCCAACACAGAAGAGACGAACTCCCACTGTCATCACCTCCATCTCTCTCGCCCTTCCCATCTCTCAAACGTACACCAGGTCCCAACAAGGAAGGGCCGAACTCCCACTGCCATCACCTCCATCACTCTCGCCCTCCCCATCTCTCACACGTACACCAGGTCCTGACACAGAGGAGCCAAACTCCCACTGTCATCACCTCCATCACTCTCACCCTCCGCATCTCACACGTACACCAGGTCCCAATACGGAAGAGCCGAACTCCCACTGTCATCACCTCCATCTCTCTCGCCCTCCCCATCTCTCTCTATTATGAGCAAATGAGGCTCCACATGCTTGCCGGCTCACAGCCCTGGCAGACAGAATGGAGAAGGCGTTTCCCCGGAGGATGGTAAGTGAGATGAGCTGGAAGAGCCATTCCATGTCGCGAAGCTCACACCTTCGGCGGGCCAGTCAACACCTATGGTGGTAAGTAGGGAGGTAGCCCTAGGGCCAAGGACACATGAAGTCTCCACTGCCAAGAGCACGACAGCAAACCTGTCAGAAAGCGACCGATACTTGGAGAGTTTGGCCTCCTCAGCCCGAAGTGCAGCAGAGCCTAGGTTAGTCACAGACTACACCAGGTTGAGAAAGTGTCTCTGGCCTCACTGTAAGCGGTACAGAGTTCTTGCCTCATCACCTCCATATTCTTCCCCTCCTCCGCAGGATCAGCATAGAATTGGTCCTTGGCAGCTTTCACGTGTTCTCTGGCTGCACACACTTTTGGGCCTGCAGAGCTTATGTGCGTCCTCTTTTTCTCCTTAACACCAGGGTCTCACTTGCTTCCGCCACTGCATTGGTGAAGTACCTGTACCTCCTCAGTCCCTCCAATCTCTCTCCACACAGAGCACTGAACCTGTTCCTCACTTCTACTGTGAACCTCTCCTGTAGCTTATCTTCCTTGAAAGCTCTCCGGGGCTGAGCCTTGCTCTTTCTTAAGCTCACCCGGACCTCACTCATAACAAGCCGATGGTCACTGCCCAGTGTACTGAAATAGTTGTATGGTTCTGTGTTCAGAGCACTATTCCGCCACAGAATGAAATCAGAGATGTAGGTCCACATCTTCCCCTGATTCTTCCTAAACCTTAGGTTGGTTGCCATCAAGTTCGCTTCTAGCAGGGCGTCTCTCAGTAGTCTTCCATTCTGGTTGGTGTTGTTATGGAAGTACGAGCAAGGATCTTCACTGCTCTCCTTACTCAGATGTGCATTGAAGTCCCCCAGAACAAGCAGGATGTTGTGTGCTCTACACACTTCATGGAACTCTTCCGCACTCACATCACTGGCTCCCTCAGTTGGACTATAGGCTGAGATGACAGTCTTGGGTTTCCATTGAAGGTCACCCTCAACACTCGTGGGGGGGCAGGTACGATTTCCCTCACCAATAGATTGGTTTTTGCATTGAAAACAAAACCCACTCCTACTGCAGCATTTGTTGTGTTCCTCTTCCCAATCATCACTCTCCTCACGGGCTCATCGTGTAGGATCTGCATACCACTCTCCTCGAACAGATGACCCAGCTCCTCTCCAATGTCCGAACAGTCCTCACATTTGGAGTGCTCATTTTAATGGCTCTTCTGCAGGACAAAACTGCATTCTTTATATTTGTCTGAGACAGCTGATCCATCACCCACTGGCCCTCCCTGTGGCTCTCAGCCAACAGAGTCATAACGACCAGACTGATCCTTGACTGTAGTTAGGGGCTCTAATCCTAGTGCTGTTAAATCCACTCCCCTTCGTTCTTTTCAGTGGCTGATAATACCTTACCAGCACCACTTGAATAAGGTAATTATTTAACCCATAAAAGGGGCCCTGACAGGTACTCATCATCATCATCACTCGTCGAGATGATGGATCTCACTCTCATGCCCCAGAATCCCCTGTCCCCCCAGGTCCTGTCTGCTGATTCCCGTATCCCTAGAGATAACGTCAGGGAATGACAGCTTCCTACTCCTAGTCAGGGTTCCAGAGCAAGAGAGCGGATATGATTTCATTGCTGGCACGGTGACAGTGGCCAGCAAATTGAGCTCTCCGGGATTTTAGAAGGGCAGATCTGGGAGTGATAACAACTAACGGGTAACTCCACAATCCCCACAGCTCCTGAACTGGAACCTTTCCACCTGGATGTAGTTTAATGTCATACCCAGGACTATATATCATAAATATGGGCTGAGGACAACAACATGCAGTTTAATGCTGGAAAATTTCAAGCCCTACAATAAAAACCTGTAAACAGCTACACTGGACCAGGAGGGATCGAAATCCCCGTGTTGAAATCTATACGAGACCTGGGAATAGACATGAGCGACAATGCATCTTTTTCTTCACACATCTTGAGGGTGGAGACAATGTGCAGCTGGCTCGATCTTGAGGACTTTCCAGGCAAGAGACCTATGAAGGACATTTGTCCTTAGCTGCCTGGACTATTGCTCCCAGCTGTGGTCACCCCATAGTATCAAACTAACCACAGAGCTTGAGGCAATCCAACGTAGCTACACCAAGAGGATTGCGATGGTAGGCTAAAAGAACTGAATCTCTACTCCTTGAAATGAAGACAGGAGAGATATACGTGTGGAAAATCCTAGAGGACTAGCACCAAACTTTGACATTGAGAGCTGGACCAACCCCCAGACAGGACGTCACTGAGTGGTGCCAAAGATCCCATCTTTCACATCTAGAATAAGGAGCAGATATTGCAATAGTCTGGGTTTCAAAAGCCCTCAACTCTTCAATAAGCTGCCAAGAAATTTGAGAGATCTGCATGTGGATGTTTACAAGAAACATGTTGACCCCTTGCTATCCAGAATCCCGGATGAGCCCACAGCACGGTACGATGGTAACCTAAGGGGCAACAGCAACGAACTCCCTTTTGCTCCAATGGCCAGCCAACACAGGCTGGAGATAGAATGTGTAGCAACAATCGTGGTGCCCCAACCAGATAAAACAATTATATATATGTGCATATACAATTTTATATATATTTATTAAAATAACACCTCCTTTGGTGACTGTACAGGCAGTACATATGTCTGTCTACACCTCCTTTGGTGACTGTACAGGCAGTACACATGTCTGTCTATCTCTCCTTTGGTGACTGTACAGGCAGTACACATGTCTGTCTATCTCTCCTTTGGTGACTGTACAGGCAGTACACATGTCTGTCTATACCTCCTTTGGTGACTGTACAGGCAGTACACATGTCTGTCTACACCTCCTTTGGTGACTGTACAGGCAGTACATATGTCTGTCTACACCTCCTTTGGTGACTGTACAGGCAGTACACATGTCTGTCTATCTCTCCTTTGGTGACTGTACAGGCAGTACACATGTCTGTCTATCTCTCCTTTGGTGACTGTACAGGCAGTACACATGTCTGTCTATCTCACCTTTGGTGACTGTACAGGCAGTACACATGTCTGTCTATACCTCCTTTGGTGACTGTACAGGCAGTACACATGTCTGTCTACACCTCCTTTGGTGACTGTACAGGCAGTACACATGTCTGTCTATACCTCCTTTGGTGACTGTACAGGCAGTACATATGTCTGTCTACACCTCCTTTGGTGACTGTACAGGCAGTACACATGTCTGTCTATCTCACCTTTGGTGACTGTACAGGCAGTACACATGTCTGTCTATACCTCCTTTGGTGACTGTACAGGCAGTACATATGTCTGTCTATCTCTCCTTTGGTGACTGTACAGGCAGTACACATGTCTGTCTATCTCTCCTTTGGTGACTGTACACATGTCTGTCTATACCTCCTTTGGTGACTGTACAGGCAGTACACATGTCTGTCTATATCTCCTTTGGTGACTGTACAGGCAGTACATATGTCTGTCTATCTCTCCTTTGGTGACTGTACAGGCAGTACACATGTCTGTCTATCTCTCCTTTGGTGACTGTACACATGTCTGTCTATACCTCCTTTGGTGACTGTACAGGCAGTACATATGTCTGTCTATCTCTCCTTTGGTGACTGTACAGGCAGTACACATGTCTGTCTATCTCTCCTTTGGTGACTGTACAGGCAGTACACATGTCTGTCTATCTCACCTTTGGTGACTGTACAGGCAGTACACATGTCTGTCTATACCTCCTTTGGTGACTGTACAGGCAGTACACATGTCTGTCTACACCTCCTTTGGTGACTGTACAGGCAGTACACATGTCTGTCTATACCTCCTTTGGTGACTGTACAGGCAGTACACATGTCTGTCTGTCTCTCCTTTGGTGACTGTACAGGCAGTACACATGTCTGTCCATCTCACCTTTGGTGACTGTACAGGCAGTACACATGTCTGTCTACACCTCCTTTGGTGACTGTACAGGCAGTACACATGTCTGTCTACACCTCCTTTGGTGACTGTACAGGCAGTACACATGTCTGTCTATCTCACCTTTGGTGACTGTACAGGCAGTACACATGTCTGTCTATCTCTCCTTTGGTGACTGTACAGGCAGTACACATGTCTGTCTACACCTCCTTTGGTGACTGTACAGGCAGTACACATGTCTGTCTATCTCACCTTTGGTGACTGTACAGGCAGTACACATGTCTGTCTATCTCTCCTTTGGTGACTGTACACATGTCTGTCTATACCTCCTTTGGTGACTGTACAGGCAGTACATATGTCTGTCTATCTCTCCTTTGGTGACTGTACAGGCAGTACACATGTCTGTCTATCTCTCCTTTGGTGACTGTACAGGCAGTACACATGTCTGTCTATCTCACCTTTGGTGACTGTACAGGCAGTACACATGTCTGTCTATACCTCCTTTGGTGACTGTACAGGCAGTACACATGTCTGTCTACACCTCCTTTGGTGACTGTACAGGCAGTACACATGTCTGTCTATACCTCCTTTGGTGACTGTACAGGCAGTACACATGTCTGTCTACACCTCCTTTGGTGACTGTACAGGCAGTACACATGTCTGTCTACACCTCCTTTGATGACTGTACAGGCAGTACACATGTCTGTCTATCTCTCCTTTGGTGACTGTACAGGCAGTACACATGTCAGTCTATCTCTCCTTTGGTGACTGTACAGGCAGTACACATGTCTGTCTATACCTCCTTTGGTGACTGTACAGGCAGTACATATGTCTGTCTATCTCTCCTTTGGTGACTGTACAGGCAGTACACATGTCTGTCTATCTCTCCTTTGGTGACTGTACAGGCAGTACACATGTCTGTCTATACCTCCTTTGGTGACTGTACAGGCAGTACACATGTCTGTCTATACCTCCTTTGGTGACTATACAGGCAGTACACATGTCTGTCTACACCTCCTTTGGTGACTATACAGGCAGTACACATGTCTGTCCATCTCACCTTTGGTGACTGTACAGGCAGTACATATGTCTGTCTATACCTCCTTTGATGACTGTACAGGCAGTACACATGTCTGTCTATACCTCCTTTGGTGACTGTACAGGCAGTACATATGTCTGTCTACACCTCCTTTGGTGACTGTACAGGCAGTACACATGTCTGTCCATCTCACCTTTGGTGACTGTACAGGCAGTACACATGTCTGTCTATACCTCCTTTGGTGACTGTACAGGCAGTACATATGTCTGTCTATACCTCGTTTGGTGACTGTACAGGCAGTACACATGTCTGTCTACACCTCCTTTGGTGACTGTACAGGCAGTACACATGTCTGTCTACACCTCCTTTGGTGACTGTACAGGCAGTACACATGTCTGTCTATCTCACCTTTGGTGACTGTACAGGCAGTACACATGTCTGTCTACACCTCCTTTGGTGACTGTACAGGCAGTACACATGTCTGTCTATCTCACCTTTGGTGACTGTACAGGCAGTACACATGTCTGTCTATACCTCCTTTGGTGACTGTACAGGCAGTACATATGTCTGTCTACACCTCCTTTGGTGACTGTACAGGCAGTACACATGTCTGTCTACACCTCCTTTGGTGACTGTACAGGCAGTACACATGTCTGTCCATCTCACCTTTGGTGACAGTACAGGCAGTACACATGTCTGTCTATACCTCCTTTGGTGACTGTACAGGCAGTACACATGTCTGTCTGTCTATCTCTCCTTTGGTGACTGTACAGGCAGTACACATGTCTGTCTATCTCTCCTTTGGTGACTGTACAGGCAGTACACATGTCTGTCTATACCTCCTTTGGTGACTGTACAGGCAGTACACATGTCTGTCTATCTCTCCTTTGGTGACTGTACAGGCAGTACACATGTCTGTCTATACCTCCTTTGGTGACTGTACAGGCAGTACACATGTCTGTCTACACCTCCTTTGGTGACTGTACAGGCAGTACATATGTCTGTCTACACCTCCTTTGGTGACTGTACAGGCAGTACACATGTCTGTCTATCTCTCCTTTGGTGACTGTACAGGCAGTACACATGTCTGTCTATCTCTCCTTTGGTGACTGTACAGGCAGTACACATGTCTGTCTATCTCACCTTTGGTGACTGTACAGGCAGTACACATGTCTGTCTATACCTCCTTTGGTGACTGTACAGGCAGTACACATGTCTGTCTATATCTCCTTTGGTGACTGTACAGGCAGTACACATGTCTGTCCATCTCACCTTTGGTGACTGTACAGGCAGTACACATGTCTGTCTATACCTCCTTTGATGACTGTACAGGCAGTACATATGTCTGTCTATACCTCCTTTGGTGACTGTACAGGCAGTACATATGTCTGTCTACACCTCCTTTGGTGACTGTACAGGCAGTACATATGTCTGTCTACACCTCCTTTGGTGACTGTACAGGCAGTACACATGTCTGTCCATCTCACCTTTGGTGACTGTACAGGCAGTACACATGTCTGTCTATACCTCCTTTGGTGACTGTACAGGCAGTACATATGTCTGTCTATACCTCCTTTGGTGACTGTACAGGCAGTACATATGTCTGTCTATACCTCCTTTGGTGACTGTACAGGCAGTACACATGTCTGTCTACACCTCCTTTGGTGACTGTACAGGCAGTACATGTGTCTGTCTACACCTCCTTTGGTGACTGTACAGGCAGTACATGTGTCTGTCTACACCTCCTTTGGTGACTGTACAGGCAGTACATATGTCAACCCTACCTCATTTGGTGACTGTACAGGCAGTACATATGTCTGTCTACACCTCCTTTGGTGACTGTACAGGCAGTACATGTGTCTGTCTATACCTCCTTTGGTGACTGTACAGGCAGTACACATGTCTGTCTACACCTCCTTTGGTGACTGTACAGGCAGTACATGTGTCTGTCTACACCTCCTTTGGTGACTGTACAGGCAGTACATGTGTCTGTCTACACCTCCTTTGGTGACTGTACAGGCAGTACATATGTCAACCCTACCTCATTTGGTGACTGTACATATTTTAGTGGAAGTATTGTGTGTCACACCTCAGTCTCCTTCTCGAAGGTTTACTGCTCTGTCTGGCTTGTAAGATCTTCTCTGTGGCCAACGGGATGGAGTGTATTTACACAAGGTCGCAAAAAATCGGTTAAAAAGACATGTCTCACCTGTATAACCTTCAAAGGTGTTTAAACCCTCTCGCTGGAGGGTAAACAAAGTGGTTTAAAGACATGTCTAACTTGCGGCTCTATCGTAAGATCTTGTCGTTATCAAAGGATCCTCAAATGTAGAACAGGGTCTCCATTGAACTTCGATAACCCTAGAGTGATCCTGGGAAGGCTATGATCCCTCATCCTAGAGACGTGCTCTGCCCAGCGTATTTAATCTTCCACACGTTATTACAGTCTACCAAATTCACTGCTCCCCTTTGCCAGTCTGTTGCTGATTTCTCTGTTGATCTTGGCACCCCAGGTAGTTGAAATAACGTCCCTGATATACAGTTCAGTCTCGCCAATGTTGATATAGGGACTCTTCTAGGGTGGTACTCTTCCTGAGGTGCAGGCTGGTGGAATACTTCCATCTTCTTGAAACTTATAGTCCAGAGAGCAGCAAGACTCTTTCTCTGTGGTAAAAGAATGGGCCTGTCTTTTAACGTCCCTCATATACAGTATATTATGATAGCTGGCCCTCTATACGGCTGCTGGTACATTTAATGTAAGGCGGAGACTGTCTTACAGTGTATTGTTGTAGCTGCCCCTTTATACGACCCATAATTACATCTGTCCCTCACTCTACACGGCCCACAGTTGCAGCTTATAAAAAGGTGGACCTGTCTTTTAATGTAAGTGTGTTTGTCTTGTAACGTCCCAGATATAGAGTATATTGCGGTAGCTGTCCCTCCATATATCAGCTGGTACATCTAATATAAGGTCTGTTTGTCTCTGTCTTTTAATATCCCTCATATACAGTATGTTAGCTGCTCCTCTCTACATCCCAAAAACTGGGGTCATCTGTTAATGGCACACCCTTAAACCCGGAGTCCATCAAGGTACGTATTAGTTACATTTGTATCTATATTTGTAATTATTCGTTGATGAAATAATATATGTAAACGGAATAAATGGAAGTAATTCAGGTGTGAATATATTTTTCATTAGAAAATTGTTAATGTGTTGCTGGTGCTATATGTGTTGTTACGGGGTGTAGTTATGGTTGTCAATCGAAAACCGATGTTTATTGTCTTATGGATCGTTGGGTGACTGTACATATGTCAGTTCCTGCCTCCTTTGGTTACTGTACAGTGTTGTGTGTAGCACACTTCAGTCTCCTTCCAGGACTGAGAACACCCAAGTTAAATTTCCTCCCTCTCTCGAAGGCTCAATGTCCTCTCTGGCTTGTAAGATCTTCTCTGTGGCTAACGCTCGCTTAGGTGGCCAAAGGCATGTAGTGTATGTACATAAGGTCGCCAAAAAGGTGGTTAAAAGACATGTCTAACCTGTATAATCTTCTATGGTTATCGCTCGAATGTAAACAAAGCTGGCTACCCTCTCACGTCTAACTTGCGTCTCTATCGCAATATCTTGTAGACATTAAAGGGTCCTGAATTGTAGAAAGGGTCACTATCGAACTTCGATAAACCCCCATAATTAAACTCCCCAAACAATCCGTTGGCAGACATCGAAAACCCCGTCTTCGTAGCACCACCAATGCATTAATAATTGTCTTATGAAAAAAATATTTGAATCCAGAATTACTTCCCTTTGCTCCGTTTGCATATATTAATTTTTTTTTGATCAAAATTTTTCCAAAGTAGCCATAAGTACCACTATTTAACTCAGTAGAATTGCGGCCTTCGCGGTGGCGTGCGATCTGCGTCTCAGACTACCAGTCCCCCTGGCTGGCGTTCGATTCGTAGTGGCGTACGACTGCATCGGCCTGGGACTATTCGGGGCCGGCACATAGATGCAAGGCCCGTCCCTGACCACCGTGAAGAATTCTTTTTCAAATTTCATCTAATATGCAAATGAGCTTGAAGTTCATTTACATATTAGAAGAATTTTATTAGAAAGAATCTTAATATATAGAGAGAGAATCTTAATTAAACTCTTGAAGCTTCATTTACATATTAGAAAGAATCTTAGCATATAGAAAGAAATTTGCATATTAGAAGAAAATTTTTTTTAGAAATATATTATTAGAAAGAATCTTAATTACACTCTAATATGCAAATGAGTAAATTTACATATTAGAAGAATTTTATTAGAAAGATTCTTAATTACATTTTTGAAGTTACATTTACATATCTAATATGCAAATGAGCAAATTTACATATTAGAAGAATCTTAATTTTTTTTTTTTTTTCAATTAGATTCTTAGTTTCTTTTTTCTTTTTCAATTAGATTCTCTTTTTTTTTTTCAATTAGTTTCTTTTTTTTTTTTTCTTTAATTAGATTCTTAATTTCTTTTCTTCAATTAGATTCTTAGTTCTTTTTTTTTTCTTCAATTAGATTCTTAATTTCTTTTCTTCAATTAGATTCTTAGTTTCTTTTTTTTTTAGACACTTCATTTAGATTCTTAATTTCTTTTTAGACACTTCATTTTCATTCTTCTTACTAAAGGGAGGGAACTCTTTAAAAGTATGAGTTGTCTCCCTTTAATAAAAAAAAAAAAATTATGAATTATTTCCCTTTAGTGAGAAGGTTATTACTGCGTTGTCTCCCTTTAATGTAAAAAAAAAAAAAAACGATTTTCCCCGCATAAGTATACCTTTGAAAGAATTCACGGAAGTCTTCGAATTTATTGAGACTGGGGTTTTAGACAGTCGGGATTTCTTTATTAACAAATTTTGTCTAAATGAACTGAACACAACTCGAATATAAAGTGTAAAGATTTTTTTTTTTTTTATTAACAAAAACTTTATTCATACAATTCGTAAATATTTCTTTTAACAGACACACTTCATCACTGTTCAGGAAACTTTCAGTGGTTGCAGCAAACAACACGGCATATGACCGAGAAGGGACATCTGTATGAAATAAGAAAAACTATGAAAGTCATTTATATACATTGTCAATAAAATAAATTTAAAACTTTATCAAATTCTTCCAGTTTTGTCTTTTATTATGTATAGATATATATATATTATGTACGTATAAAATAATATGCATAAATATATAGTTTCGCCCGAATTAATTGAGAGTACCATTTTAAAATGATATATATCTTTCTGTTGGTATGATGTGAGTGTGAGTGTGAAAGACAAGCAAATAATGGGACGGTGGACCTCAAGTTATGGTGTCTGTCCTAAATAGAAAGCTAATCATAGCTATGATAAAGTTAGAAGAGTGTTGTCTCTGATCGAGATGAAGCGAGAAGATATGAGAAAACAGCCGTTAAAACAAGTAAATACTGTCAAAGACAGCGATGGTCGAGAGAGAGACAATCCATAAGGTGGGTGACAGGCAGATTAAATATAATGCCTTTGTGGTTCCAGCGGAAACATGAGCTTTAAGTCCTCCCAAATGAGAGACATGATAATCCAATGGGAAATAAAAATACAAAGTAAGTTTCAATAAAATAAAACTTCGTAAAAATCCAAGTTTATTTTTTTCTGTAGGTTGGAAAACATGTTTAAAATTTAAGCAGAGAGTGGGGAGAGAGAAACCCAAAGGATCCGTTCTGTGTAAATCTGTATTGGTACCCCCTACCAAGAATGTAGATGAAGTGTCTAAAAACGAAACTACGTCGGTCTGTCTATTTCACACGACACCCAAAAAAGACGAAGAGGATGTCCCAAGATAATCTGAAACTCGTCAACAAAAGTTGGAACGATGTTATTGATAGATGTAACTGACCATGGAGGACATTGGTTGCTCGTATGTCTCAAGTCTAATTAGTTTTAGAGATAATTGCGACTATGACAAAGAGAAAGTCTTCCAAAACAAAGGTGAACTAGAAATATAATATTTACCAAGTTACATCAACGTAACAAACTAACTAAAAATAGAGAGAAATACACAGAGATGTGTGTTCAATCATAGGTGATCAAAAACTACCTGAGTGACAAACATTAACTACGGAAAGAATGGTGAATATAAATCAATAAGAATATATTAAAGTGTACTAACCGTTCGATTATGTTGGGGGTGTTGTATTAAAATGTGGTAAAAATACGAAGGTTTCATGTGGTATTTATTGGTTGATACCCGTCAACAAAAGTTGGAACAATGTATTGATAGATGCAACTGACAATGGTGATCGTTGGAATACTTTGGTTGCCTCGTATGTCTCAAGATATGGGAGTTTTAAGTCTAATATGTCTATCTCCCACGACTCCCAGGTGAGAGACAAGTACCCCTTCAACTGGAAAGAGGATGTCCCAAGATCGACTGGGACCTGAAAATTATTAACAAAAGTTTGAACGATGTGTTGACAGATGTAACTGACCATGGTGGACTTGTGTCATGTGTCTCAAGAGTCTAATTAGTTTTAGAGATAATTGCGACTATGATTTAAAATACTTATGATATTCTTACAGTTGCATAAACTAACAAAATTTCATGTGGTGGTTGATACTACATCAATGTTATAATCAAGCTCTCAGAGTGTTTTGGGGGTCACCCTGTATATTGAAAAACGTGAGGAGGGGTGGCAATAGCTAAACAAAGTTATCGTTTAATAAGTTATTGGTGACATTATGGAGGGAAATAAATATGCAATATTTCAATGAAAGACTTCAACATAATATAAAGCTTTACTTTACCTTCGTAAAAATGGTAAAAATCCAAGTTTTTAACGTTTATTTTCTACAGGTTAAAAAATACTTGTAAAATTTCAGCGGCCATTTGTTTTCTGAAAAATGGCATCAATTGCGCATGCGCAGAATATTTTATCTACATATATACAACTATAATAATTGTTTCTATTTTTTGGCACAAGGACAGCAATGTATTAATGGTACTTTATTTTATCGATCCCCGTAAGGATGAAAGGCAAAGTTAACCTCGGCAGGATTTGAACCCAGGCCATAAAGGGCCGGAACTCGACTACAAAACATGGCGTCCGACTTTGTTTCTACTTTAGGCACAAGGCCAGCAATTTGTATATCGATGTATATACACATATATGTATAGATATACACATATAGGGTGTCCGCCAAAAATGTAAACATAGTTCAACAGCATTCTAATAAATTCTGCATGTACAGGTAATCAAAGTGTGTATACATTTTTTGGAGACACCTTATATATATATACATAGATATCCACATCATTCTCATTTGTCATGCTCATAGTTTTTGGCATGGACTGGGTGCTTTCATTCGTGCCACAAGCGCTAGCGAGGTTGTCATACTAGACTCAGGGGCTCTCTCTACCACTCCACTTTACAACTGGGTGCTTTTATTTGTGCCACCAGCACTAGGGAGCTTGTCTTACTGGACATATTGAAAAAAAGTAAGGAGGGTAGCAATAGCTAAACAAAATTTTCATTCTTTTATTCGTGCCACCAGCACTAGAGAGGTTGTCTTACTAGACTCAGGGGCCCTCTCTACCCATAGATTTTACAGCATGGACTGGGTGCTTTTATTCGTGCCACCAGCATTACAAAGGTTGTCTTACTAGACTCAGGGGCCCTCCATTTTACATAGACTGGGTGCTTTTATTCGTCTCACCAGCACTAGAGAGGTTGTCTTACTGGGCCCTCTTTACCCCTACACTTTCCAGCACTAGAAAGGTTGTCTTACTAGACTCAGGGGCTCTCCATTTTACAGCATGGACTGAGTGCTTTTATTCATGCCACCAGTACTAGAGAGGTTGTCTTACTAGACTCAGGGGCCCTCCATTTTACAGCATGGACTGAGTGCTTTTATTCATGCCACCAGTACTAGAGAGGTTGTCTTACTAGACTCAGGGGCCCTCCATTTTACAGCATGGACAGTGCTTTTATTCGTGCCACCAGTACTAGAGAGGTTGTCTTACTAGACTCAGGGGCCCTCCATTTTACATAGACTGGGTGCTTTTATTCATCTCACCAGCACTAGAGAGGTTGTCTTACTGGACTCGGGGGGCCCTCTTTACAGCATGGACTGGGTGCTTTTATTCGTGCCACCAGCACTAGAAAGGTTGTCTTACTAGACTCAGGGGCGCTCCATTTTACAGCATGGACTGGGTGCTTTTATTCGTGCCACCAGCACTAGAAAGGTTGTCTTACTAGACTCAGGGGCCCTCTCTACCCCTCCATTTTACAGCATGGACTGTAAAGTGGAGGAGTAGAAGTTTCATTTACATATCTAATATGCAAATGAGCTTTGAAGTTTCATTTACATATTAGAAGAAATTTTATTAGAAAGAATCTTAATTACATTTTTGAAGTTTCATTTAGAACCTTAATTACATTCTTGGAAGACAGTTGGATTTGAACCTTCTTAATTTAGTTTCTGATTCTTAAAACCCACAATTTTACTTCCATTCTTAGAACTCCTTGACATTCTTGGAAGACAGTTGGATTCGAACCTTAGATTCTTCTTTCTACATTCTAAACTTGACTCTTAGATTCTAACCCTTGATACTTCTTACTACATTCTTGCCTTACTTAGATTCAAACCTTTGATACTTTTTTCAGGGGGGAGTCTTGTACTCTCATAAGCGACACACCAGAGAACCTCCACATACTTTGGGGATTTAAGGCAACAAGACAATCGCCGACTAATTAACAATATTAAATGGTGATTAGTTTCAGAAAGTGAAATTTACGGTCTTTGATCTCAATCTTGAAAGAAACATTTAAATCCACCAAAATATTTGCTAAAGACAACAGAGCTGCTACAGGGAAAACTAGGAAGAGTTTTAAAACAAAATACATTAAATATATTTCCTGTGAATAAAAAAGAAACATGTTGAATTTTATTATTAAATCCCTGCATTTTATTGTTTATTTTCAACATTAATTTTGTGAATAAAAAACAAACACATAGGTTTTTTTATTAAAATAACAATAGTGCTTAAATAAATATATTCTACATGCCCGCACCATAGATGAAACTTAAGGGGCTGTCTGTCTTGTGGTTCTGGAGCTAGGGAGGCACTTGTGGGTAGCTAAATCCGTTCCGATAGCCTTGCAAAGGGGGATTTGGTTAGGCGGAGGGACAAGAACACTGGAAGTCTCCACTGCCAAAATCTCAATCACAAACATATCAAAGGCCGATACTTTGACATGACGAGCAGCAAAGCCTGGGCTGGTCACTGAGCACACAATGTTGTCACTTGAGAAAATGTCACAACGTATGACATCCTTCCTAAACGAAGGGCCTACCCTGACGGAGCGGGAAGGTTGTTGTGCCGTTAATCGATATCGATCTGTTAACAGCTATGATTACGAGAAGGACAGACATACAGGAGAGAGAAAGTTCTTTAAAAAGTAGGTTTCCCTGTCACAGTCCTCACCCCACAGGCTGGAGGGAGAGGGTTGGTAGAAATATCGGCCTACAATCTCATGAAATATCTCTGAGTAACTGGGTGGAACAGACCAAAGTACTAAAGACTATATCAGAGGAGGTGGAGAGGAGTTCCAGCTGGATCTGGTAGAGGAAGAACAAAGGTGATCTCCATCCATATTAAGTGACCTACACACAACAGGTTAACGATAGTCAGGTGGCTTTATTATTAAATTCATTCATGGCTGCGTATTGGCAGTATCGGTCAATATGCTTTACGGCCCTTTACAGTCTGAATTCAAATCTCGCCGAGATTAGCTTTGCCTTTCATCCTTATGTAGTCGATAAATAAAGTACCAGTAATGTACTGGCGTCACATTACATACCTCTATGAAATCAATATCCAAAATGATTTTCTTTCAAAAAACCGGAAGTTATCTAAAAGAGTTCCATATAGGGGGAAGTAACTCTATATAAAGGGAGGTAATTCTAATCCATTTTACATCAAAAGATCAATTGTTCCCTAGCTGCATAAGCCACGAAGACACATAGAATGGTCACGCCATGCCGATGTTGCCGACGCAGCCCTAACAGCATCGCCGCAATTCTACTAAGTAGAATTAGTTTACTTATAAGTAGAATTAGTTTACTTATAAGTAGAATTAGTTTACTTATAAGTAGAATTAGTTTACTTATAGGTAAAATTTTATTTATTTAAAAAAAAAAAATAGAAACGGAAAGAAGCGAGATAAGTGTTACCTTGCTCTCATTCCGTTTCTATATATAAATTATTTTAAATACTATTAGTATTTTGTACATATATACCGAACAATGAATATATAAGTAAATATACTTGTTTCTGGAAATAAAAAATGCAAACCGTCGTCTTATAAGTATCAATTATTGATTAAACCTAATTTAGTAAATATATAATTATAATTGTTTCTACTTTTGGCACAAGACCAGCAAATTACCCACTGTATTACTGGTACTTTATTTTATCGACCCCGTAAGGATGAAAGGCAAAGGCCGTAACTCAATGCGTCAAAGCATGGCGTCCGACCCTCTACCGATACTGCCAATCCACCACCCTAGCATGGCGTCCGACCCTCTACCGATACTGCCAATCCACCGCCCTAGCATGGCGTCCGACCCTCTACCGATACTGCCAATCCACCACCCTAGCATGGCGTCCGACCCTCTACCGATACTGCCAATCCACCATAATGTTTGTTCTGTAGATAGGATGCCTTAACCGAGTGCACTGGAGCAATAAAGATTTTTTTTCCTTTTAAAAGAACACTTGAGTGTGTTGGCTGCTAACTACACAGAAAGAAGTATACAACAGAGAAGGATGGGATAGAGGAAGAATCGTCCCCAGTACTAGACTGGTACTTTCTTTATCGACCTCGAATGGATGAAAGGCAAAGTTGAACTTTGGTACAACAGAAACACCATTCTATCGACTATTTCAATTTGCCACCTTAAGGGAGTTATATGATAGTCAAATATTTGGCTCTCGTACACAAAGAAAGACACTAAAGATGATGACGATGTAGTCTTATATACTCATAAAAACAGAGGCTGGAAATGTTTTAAAAGTCTACATTTGAAGTTATGACTTTGTCAGGGAGTTCCATAGAGCTAACATTCTGGACAGGCAGGATTAAAGGGCGCCGATTCTGGAACAATGTTTAAACATATTTTCAGATAAACAGGTGGAAACCAATAAGTGTGTGTAAACATAGTAGTTAGCGATCTTATAGTCAGGGCTAGAAGAACTAGACAACAGAAGCCAACCTGGAGGAGACAAGTATGGAAGTTAAAAGACCTATCAAACAGTAACAAATTTAGAAGTATGTTGACTGACAGCAAGGAAGAGCAAATAGAGACATACGATATAGAGGAACAGTGCCGGCTTAGATTGCGTTTATATATTTTTTTCAATGAATAATCACTCACCTCCGTATAGACGGCAGTCCAGCTATATTAATGACGCACTTCTTTTGCTCTTTATGGTTGTAGCGACCAGGGTTTAGCTGGCCGTAGGAGATTCATTACTTTAGCCCTCTAGCCTGGGTTTCAGTGGCCGTAGGAGATACTATGGGAAGTCTGTGCACTAAAACTACTCCTTTCGACCTCTAAGCAGACACCAACTATGGTTTAGCTGGCTAGCACCGACCATGGTTTAGGAGATACTATGGGAAGTATACGTCTTTAAAGTGTTTCAATCACCCTCTCACCTGGCATTGTCGAGGGTTTAGCTGGCCGTAAAGAATCCTATGAGAAGTTTAGGCCCGTAAACTGTTCATTTCACCTGCTAGGTAAGCATTGACCATGGTTTAACTGGCTGTGGGAGAGCGTATTAGTATATGGCTTATTTCGCCTGCTGTCACCAAAGGATCCACAATTGATGAACAAGTTTGTCATCAGCAAATTTCAAAGGACAACTATAAGTGTACTCCCACACACATATATATATTGCAAGACTTGCCTCATAGCATGGATGACCCATGGAAAATATTTGGTATTGACAAAGGTTTAGCTAGCCATTGACCAGGGTTTGGCCGTACGACATGCTATGTGAAGTATATGCTCTAAAACTGCTTCTTTTGTCCTTTAAGCTTGTGGTGACCAGGGTTTAGCTGGCTGTAGGAGATTGTATGGGACATATACACCCTAAAGCTGGGCATTGACCAAGGTTTAGCTGGCTGTATGAGATCCTACAGAAGAGACAAAGGCGGTGACAGTGAGAGTTTGGTTTCTTTGTGTTCGGATCTAGTGTATATGTTTCACGGACAAACAATTACATAATTTGACTTTGTAACATATATAGTTACTAGTAAAAACATTTCTGATTTATAATTTGAAAACAAAACTCTTTGTCATCAACCATCAACACACTGACAATTTTCTTGTGAAAAAATGTTCCAAACGGATTACTTCCATTCATTTCGTTCACATATATATTTTTTCAACAAATAATTAAAATATAGATTAAAATATAGATTACTTACCTCCATCTAGACATCAGTCCAGCCACATTAATAACATTCATTAGTAAGTGGAAGACAATTAATATGTGAATAATACATAAACGGTTAATTAAACTGATATTTTATTAGTGTTCAGGTACACTAGTTCTCAACAACACCCAGATGGTGTCATGCTAAACTTAATGAGGGGTGGGACACTTGGAGAGGAGATGGGCACTGTCAAATATTTCTAAGGCTTGCTGAAATATCATGATGGAGAGACAGTAAAACATATAGAGTAGCACCCCAACAGCTGGCTGTACCAGCTATGGGAATAGAGTAGCACCCCAACAGCTGGCTGTACCAGCTATGGGAATAGAGTAGCACCCCAACAGCTGGCTGTACCAGCTATGGGAATAGAGTAGCACCCCAACAGCTGGCTGTACCAGCTATGGGAATAGAGTAGCACCCCAACAGCTGGCTGTACCAGCTATGGGAATAGAGTAGCACCCCAACAGCTGGCTGTACCAGCTATGGGAATAGAGTAGCACCCCAACAGCTGGCTGTACCAGCTATGGGAATAGAGTAGCACCCCAACAGCTGGCTGTACCAGCTATGGGAATAGAGTAGCACCCCAACAGCTGGCTGTACCAGCTATGGGAATAGAGTAGCACCCCAACAGCTGGCTGTACCAGCTATGAGAATAGAGTAGCACCCCAACAGCTGGCTGTACCAGCTATGGGGAACTGATTAACGTATATTAGGGCTCCCAACAGCTGGCTGTACCAGCTATGGGAATAGAGTAGCACCCCAACAGCTGGCTGTACCAGCTATGGGAATAGAGTAGCACCCCAACAGCTGGCTGTACCAGCTATGGGAATAGAGTAGCACCCCAACAGCTGGCTGTACCAGCTATGGGAATAGAGTAGCACCCCAACAGCTGGCTGTACCAGCTATGAGAATAGAGTAGCACCCCAACAGCTGGCTGTACCAGCTATGGGGAACTGATTAACGTATATTAGGGCTCCCAACAGCTGGCTGTACCAGCTATGGGAATAGAGTAGCACCCCAACAGCTGGCTGTACCAGCTATGGGAATAGAGTAGCACCCCAACAGCTGGCTGTACCAGCTATGGGGAACTGATTAACGTATATTAGGGCTCCCAACAGCTGGCTGTACCAGCTATGGGAATAGAGTAGCACCCCAACAGCTGGCTGTACCAGCTATGGGAATAGAGTAGCACCCCAACAGCTGGCTGTACCAGCTATGGGAATAGAGTAGCACCCCCACGGCTGGCTGTACCAGCTATGGGGAACTGATTAACGTATATTACGGCTCCCACTAATTCTGCATAATGTTCAGTTGAATAACATCTACAATATAAAGGTAATAATTTACATTTAGTGTGTGACCGCACCCTCATTGGTCTGTGGCATTGACCAAGGTTTAGCTGACCGTAGGTCATATGGGGAGTATATACCCTAAAACTGATTTTTTTGCCCTCTAACCTGGCATTGACCAGAGTTTAGCTGGCCGTGGGATGTTATGTGAAGTATATGCCCTAAGACTGCTTCTAGTGACCAGGCTTTAGCTGGCTGTAGAAGATCCATTACTTTAGCCCTCTAACCTGGCATTGACCAGAGTTTAGCTGGCCGTAGGATGTTATGTGAAGTATATGCCCTAAGACTGCTTCTAGTGACCTGGCTGTAGAAGATCCATTACTTTAGCCCTCTAACCTGGCATGGACCAGGATTTAGCTGGAGACCCTATGGTACGTATACACCCTAAAACTGCTTCGTTCACCCTCTAATCTGTTATTGTGCATCATATATATAGTGTGTATATATAATGTATGAGTTATCTGGTGCCTTGTGGGTTTTAATAAAAGCCTTAGTTTGTACATCCCACACCTATCTACGTTTAGCTGGACCCCTAACAAGATTGTATCTAAGTGTTTTAATGACAGCAGCCAAATACCACTGCCCTCACCTATCTAAGTTTAGCTGGCCCCCTAACGAAATTGTATCAAGTGTTTTAACTCTTTAGTATTTACATTACTCTATATTTACGATTGTATAATCTATGAAATTTTGGTATTATTTAGTCTGAGTTCAAATCCCGCCGAGGTTAACTTTGCCTTTCATCCTTACGGGGTCGATAAAATAAAGTACCAGTAATGTACTGGGTAATTGATGGCCTTGTGCCAAAAGTAGAAACAATTATTTATTTTGAGAACGGGAATTAGGGCGGTGGATTGGCAGTATCGGTGGAGGGCCGGACGCCATGCTTTCCAGCATAGTTACGTCCCTTTACGATCTGAGTTCAAATCCCGCCGAGGTTGACTTTGCCTTTCATCCTTACGGGGTCGATAAAATAAAGTACCAGTAATTCACTGGGTAATTGCTGGCCTTGTGCCTAAAGTAGAAACAATTATTTATTTTGAAAACAATACCTTAACATCAGTATGAATGACCGGTTTGCACAGAAAGAGGCGAGAGAATTCTGACGGGTTACGGCCCGTTTGAACACTAAAGGGTTAATGATAGGGGCCAAATACCACTACCCCCACCTCTCTAAGTTTAGCTGGACCTCTGAGGTTGTATCAAGTGTTTTAATGATAGGGACCTTATACTACAGTCCACACCTATATAAGTTTAGCTGAACCCTAACAAGGTTCTATTTTAATGACAGAAGCCCCTGGTGTAAAGCCCACATATATGTAATTTTAGCTGGACCCCTAACGAGATTGTGTTTTAATGATAGGGGCCAATTACTACTGCCCTCACCTATATAAGTTTAGCTGGACCCCTAATGAGATTGTATCAATGGTTTTGATGATAGGGACCTGTCGCACAGCCTACACCTATATAGGCTTAACTGGCTCCCTAACGAGGACATATCTCCAATGTTTTAATGATAGGGGCTACAGGTTTATAGCCAAACACCTATATAAGTTTAGCTGAACCCTAACGAGGTTCTATTTTAAGTATTTTAATGACAGAAGCCTCTGGTGTACATCCCATATATATGTGATTTTAGCTGGACCCCTAATGAGATTGTATCTTAAGTGTTTTAATGATAGGGGACAAATACTACTGCCCACATTTTAAATTTCAATTTTTTTTTAACCCTGTCTTATAATAGGGGAAACTAGGTAAATCATTGCGAATGATGCCAAGAAATTACTGGAATGTTAACAACACCCAGTGTTGGTGGTAGGTATATAATGTAGGGTACGTGGCCCCCGGCTGTGTGTGTGTTTTACTGGCAAAGTCGTATGAGACGATTTGTGACAATCAGGAAGTCTTCATCTTGGAGGTCTTTCAGGGCTTCTTCAAACAATTCCCTAGTGACAGGCTGAAATGACAAAAGAAACATTTATAAGTATGTATATAGAAGTAGTTGATAAATCCTGCTACCTCGGTGATCTAGTTAGCAGTGGAGAAGGTTGCACTGAGAACATAGCACCAGTTACTCAGCCTGCTATCTCAGTGATCTAGTTAGCAGTGGAGAAGGTTGCACTGAGAACATAGCACCAGTTACTCAGCCTGCTACCTCGGTGATCGAGTTAGCAGTGGAGAAGGTTGCACTGAGAACATAGCACCAGTTACTCAGCCTGCTACCTCAGTGATCTAGTTAGCAGTGGAGAAGGTTGCACTGAGAACATAGCACCACTTACTCAGCCTGCTACCTCAGTGATCTAGTTAGCAGTGGAGAAGGTTGCACTGAGAACATAGCACCACTTACTCAGCCTGCTACCTCAGTGATCTAGTTAGCAGTGGAGAAGGTTGCACTGAGAACATAGCACCACTTACTCAGCCTGCTATCTCAGTGATCTAGTTAGCAGTGGAGAAGGTTGCACTGAGAACATAGCACCAGTTACTCAGCCTGCTACCTCGGTGATCGAGTTAGCAGTGGAGAAGGTTGCACTGAGAACATAGCACCAGTTACTCAGCCTGCTATCTCAGTGATCTAGTTAGCAGTGGAGAAGGTTGCACTGAGAACATAGCACCACTTACTCAGCCTGCTATCTCAGTGATCTAGTTAGCAGTGGAGAAGGTTGCACTGAGAACATAGCACCAGTTACTCAGCCTGCTACCTCGGTGATCGAGTTAGCAGTGGAGAAGGTTGCACTGAGAACATAGCACCAGTTACTCAGCCTGCTACCTCGGTGATCTAGTTAGCAGTGGAGAAGGTTGCACTGAGAACATAGCACCACTTACTCAGCCTGCTACCTCGGTGATCTAGTTAGCAGTGGAGAAGGTTGCACTGAGAACATAGCACCACTTACTCAGCCTGCTACCTCGGTGATCTAGTTAGCAGTGGAGAAGGTTGCACTGAGAACATAGCACCACTTACTCAGCCTGCTACCTCGGTGATCTAGTTAGCAGTGGAGAAGGTTGCACTGAGAACATAGCACCACTTACTCAGCCTGCTACCTCAGTGATCTAGTTAGCAGTGGAGAAGGTTGCACTGAGAACATAGCACCACTTACTCAGCCTGCTACCTCAGTGATCTAGTTAGCAGTGGAGAAGGTTGCACTGAGAACATAGCACCAGTTACTCAGCCTGCTACCTCAGTGATCTAGTTAGCAGTGGAGAAGGTTGCACTGAGAACATAGCACCAGTTACTCAGCCTGCTACCTCAGTGATCTAGTTAGCAGTGGAGAAGGTTGCACTGAGAACATAGCACCAGTTACTCAGCCTGCTACCTCAGTGATCTAGTTAGCAGTGGAGAAGGTTGCACTGAGAACATAGCACCACTTACTCAGCCTGCTACCTCGGTGATCTAGTTAGCAGTGGAGAAGGTTGCACTGAGAACATAGCACCAGTTACTCAGCCTGCTACCTCAGTGATCTAGTTAGCAGTGGAGAAGGTTGCACTGAGAACATAGCACCAGTTACTCAGCCTGCTACCTCAGTGATCTAGTTAGCAGTGGAGAAGGTTGCACTGAGAACATAGCACCAGTTACTCAGCCTGCTACCTCAGTGATCTAGTTAGCAGTGGAGAAGGTTGCACTGAGAACATAGCACCAGTTACTCAGCTGTAGAAAGGAGTTGCAACTCCACTGGCACCAAGCTGTATCGGTCATTGCCTTTCCCTACGTCACAGCTGTATTGGCCTTTCCCTTGGACATCGGTGGGAGACTGGTGTGCTTGGACAACTGCTGGTCTTCCACAAACAACCTTGCCCAGGCTTGTATCTTAAATAACTTTCTAGGTGCAAATCCCATGGTCATTTGTGACCAAAAGGGATCTTTATCAATTAGAAAAAGAGTCAAAATAGACGAGATGCAGTTAGGTTTCATACCTGGGAAAAGTACTACAGATGCCCTCTTTCTAGTGAGGCAAACTACAAGAGAGGTTCTTAGCCAAAAATAAGCCACTATACCTAGCTTTTGTTGACCTAGAAGAAGCATTTGACAAAGTACCCTGATCTATTATCTGGTGGTCCTTAAGGAAATTAGGTGTAGAAAAATGGGGCTTGTGAGGACAGTGCAAGTCCTGTACAGAGGAGCTGTCAGTAAAGTGAGAGTAGGAAATGAGTTTAGTGACAAATTCAAGGTACAAGTAGGAGTTCATCAAGGTTCAGTTCTTAGCTGACTACTATTCATTATAGTCCTTCAAGCTATAACAGAGGAGTTTAAGACTGGCTGCCCATGGGAACTTCTCTATGTAGATGATCTGGTCCTTAGAGCTGAATCCATTAAAGATCTAGCAAATAAGTTCCGACTATAGAAACAGAATTTAGAATCAAAAGGCCAAAGAGTAAACCTAGCCAAAACTAAAGTACTAGTAAGTAGAGAAGATAGGACCCTAATTCCTTCAGGGAAGTGGCCTTGCTCAATGTGTAGAAAGGAAGTAGGCAAAACTTCCATACAATGTATACAAGAGCTGTCAGGAGGGTAAGACTTTGTTTGTAGAAGATCCACAGGGGTAACCGAGGGGAAGATAACCAGTAATGTAAGCCTATTCCAGTCACAGAAAGGACCAATAGAAGTGGTTGATAGCTTCTGCTATCTAGGCAACATAATTAGCAATGAAACCAGTAAAACGCAGTGCCCCAGCAAAACAACTGAAATCAGTGAAAGGCAGTGCCCCAGCATGGCCAGTGTAACCATTGAAACCAGTAAAAGGGAGTGCCCCAGCATGGCCACAATCTAACCACTGAAACCAGTAAAAGGCAGTGCCCCAGCGTTTACTAACCTTCACTACCATCTAGTTACACCACGTTTACTTACCTTCACCACCATCTACCATCTAGTTACACCACATTTACTTGCCTTCACTACCATCTAGTTATACATGTTTACTTGCCTTCAACCAACTAGTTACACCACGTTTACTTGCCTTCACTGCCATCTACCAACTAGTTACACCACATGTTTACTTGCCTTCACTGCCATCTACCAACTAGTTACACCACATTTACTTGCCTTCACTACCATCTAGTTACACCACATGTTTACTTGCCTTCACTACCATCTAGTTACACCACGTTTACTTGCCTTCACTACCAACTAGTTACACTACATTTACTTGCCTTCACTACCAACTAGTTACACCACATGTTTACTTGCCTTCACTACCATCTAGTTACACATGTTTACTTGCCTTCACTACCAAGTAGTTACACCACATTTACTTGACTTCACTACCATCTAGTTACACCACATGTTTACTTACCTTCACTACCATCTAGTTACACATTTACTTGCCTTCACTACCAACTAGTTACACCACATGTTTACTTGCCTTCACTACCAACTAGTTACACCACATGTTTACTTGCCTTCACTTCCATCTAGTTACACCACGTTTACTTGCCTTCACTACCATCTACCATCTAGTTACACCACATGTTTACTTGCCTTCACTACCATCTACCAACTAGTTACACCACATCTTCACTTGATAACCACTATTATTACCATGACGCATAGAGTTACAGCCCTTGCCATTCTGAGTTCAAATCGCGCCGAGGTTGACTTTGCCTTTCATCCTTACGGGGTCGATAAAATAAAGTACCAGTAATACACTGGGTTTTTGCTGGCCTTGTGCCTAAAGTAGAAACAATTATTACCATTTAATCTACAAAGTGTCAGCACAAATCTTAGATGTTCTCCTTTGTCCAATTATTCCTGAGAGGGTTGTGCGGATAGAGCCCTCAAACACTTCTTCTAGTGGGTCCTGTCAGAAACCGTCTTCAAAAGATCTCACTGGAGTTCCAAAAGAGACCAGCCAAGCTCACAGATGTTCTCCAACTATCTTGCTCATAGCTCTCTTGCTAGTTTGTTTTGCCCCCAAAATCTGTCCAGATTCTTTCCTGAGACATTCTAACCACATGTCTGTAGTATCAGAGCTGTGGTCTCTCAATTCAGAGATTCTTTCCTCAGACATTCTAACCACATGTCTGCAGTATCAGAGCTGTGATCTCTCAATTCAGATTCTTTCCTGAGACATTCTAACCACATGTCTGTAGTATCAGAGCTGTGATCTCTCAATCCAGAGATTCTTTCCTGAGACATTCTAACCACATGTCTGCAGTATCAGAGCTGTGATCTCTCAATTCAGAGATTCTTTCCTCAGACATTCTAACCACATGTCTGTAGTATCAGAGCTGTGATCTCTCAATTCAGAGATTCTTTCCTGAGACATTCTAACCACATGTCTGTAGTATCAGAGCTGTGATCTCTCAATCCAGAGATTCTTTCCTGAGACATTCTAACCACATGTCTGCAGTATCAGAGCTGTGATCTCTCAATTCAGAGATTCTTTCCTCAGACATTCTAACCACATGTCTGCAGTATCAGAGCTGTGATCTCTCAATCCAGAGATTCTTTCCTGAGACATTCTAACCACATGTCTGTAGTATCAGAATTGTGATCTCTCAATTCAGAGATTCTTTCTTCAGACATTCTAACCACATGTCTGTAATATCAGAGCTGTGATCTCTCAATTCAGAGATTCTTTCCTCAGACATTCTAACCACATGTCTGTAGTATCAGAGCTGTGATCTCTCAATTCAGAGATTCGTTCCGGAGACATTCTAACCACATGTCTGTAGTATCAGAGCTGTGATCTCTCAATTCAGAGATTCTTTCCTCAGACATTCTAACCACATGTCTGCAGTATCAGAGCTGTGATCTCTCAATTCAGAGATTCTTTCCTCAGACATTCTAACCACATGTCTGTAGTATCAGAGCTGTGATCTCTCAATTCAGAGATTCTTTCCTCAGACATTCTAACCACATGTCTGTAGTATCAGAGCTGTGATCTCACAACTCAGAGATTCTTTCCTCAGACATTCTAACCACATGTCTGTAGTATCAGAGCTGTGATCTCACAACTCAGAGATTCTTTCCTCAGACATTCTAACCACATGTCTGCAGTATCAGAGCTGTGATCTCTCAATTCAGAGATTCTTTCCTCAGACATTCTAACCACATGTCTGTAGTATCAGAGCTGTGATCTCTCAATTCAGAGATTCTTTCCTCAGACATTCTAACCACATGTCTGTAGTATCAGAGCTGTGATCTCACAACTCAGAGATTCTTTCCTCAGACATTCTAACCACATGTCTGTAGTATCAGAGCTGTGATCTCTCAATTCAGAGATTCTTTCCTCAGACATTCTAACCACATGTCTGTAGTATCAGAGCTGTGGTCTCTCAATTCAGAGATTCTTTCCTTAGACATTCTAACCACAAATCTGTAGTATCAGAACTGTGATCTCTCAATTCAGAGATTCTTTCCTGAGACATTCTAACCACATGTCTGTAGTATCAGAGCTGTGATCTCACAATTCAGAGATTCTTTCCTGAGACATTCTAACCACATGTCTGTAGTATCAGAGCTGTGATCTCACAACTCAGAGATTCTTTCCTGAGACATTCTAACCACATGTCTGTAGTATCAGACCTGTGGTCTCTCATACTGATGTTAAAGTAATGTTCTCAAAATAAATAATATCAAAATCTTATAGATTCAATATTATGTGAGGTAAAGACTTTACCGTGAAAATATAATATATATATATATATATATATAAGTGAATAGAGAAAGACAGCACATTTGCTAATATTGAAAGTTCCATTTATTGAATACTGGAAAGTCTTACACATCTTTCAATATGTCTTATCAGCCTAAGGAATCTACATTATATAATCCAATATTCTACACTACTTCTTCAGAAGAGCAAGCCTTCTATAAGGGCAGTCACTTCATAAGCCACAGGCAAGGCAGCCCCTCTAGGAGGGATATTACTCTGTAAGCCTCAGGGAAGGCAGCCATCTCTAAGAGGGCAGTCACTTCATAAGCCACAAGGATGGAAGCCCATCTAAAAAAGCAGCCACTCTAGAAGGGCAGTCGTTCAATAAGCCACAGTGAAAGCAGCCCCTCTAGGAGGGCACTTACTCCAAATAAATAAGACTGCACAGGGTAGACATGGGCTCTGTAAGCTACAGGCAAGGCAGCCCTCAAGAAGTGTAGTTAATCAGAATAAATATGACTGCATGGGCTGGAAAAGAACAGTCCAGCCCAAGCAAGCAGGGAAAGGTGAATGTAAATGGATGATGATATGATACCACAAATTTTAACTCTGTTTCAGTTATAGTTCTGTATGAATACCTACATGCCTAGTTAAATGACTTTTGCGAGTGAATGATTTACCACAGATGTCACAGTGATAGGGCTTCTCTCCTGTATGAATGTGTTTGTGTATAATCAATTGACTATTTTGAGAGAATGATTTACTACGGATATGACAGTGATAAGGCTTCTCTCCTGCATGAATGTTTGTGGGTAGTTAAATTACTACTTCCAGAGAAAGATTTACTACAGATATCACTGTGCTATGTTTCTTCTCCTGTGTGAATACGTTTGTGAACAGCTAATTGACTATTTTGAGAGAATGTTTTACCACAGATATCACAGTGATATGGCTTCTCTCCTGTATGAATATATCTGTGAATAGTCAAATTACCTTTGTGATTGAAAGATTTATCACATATATCACAGGAATAAGGCTTCTCTCCTGTATGCACACGCTTGTGTCTAGTTAAGTCGCCACTTTTAGAGAATGATTTCTCACAGATATCGCAGTGATATGGCCTCTTTCCTGTATGAACAAGTTTGTGTTTAGTAAAGTCACCACTTCCACAAAATGATTTACCACAGGCGTCACAGTGATATGGCTTCTCTCCATTATGAACACGTTTGTGTCTAGTTAAGTCGCCACTTTTAGAGAATGATTTACCACAAATATCACAGTGACATGGCTTCCCTCCTGTATGAACACGTTTGTGTTTACTTAAGTCACTACTTCCAGAGAATGATTTACCACAGATATCGCAGTGGTATGGCTTCTCTCCTGTATGAACACGTTTGTGTTGACTTAAGTTACCACTTTCACAAAATGATTTACCACAGATTTCACAATGATATGGCTTCTCTCCTGTATGCAAACGTATGTGTTTACTTAAGTCACTACTTCTAGAGCATGATTTACCACAGATATTGCATTGATATGGCTTCTCTCCTGTATGAAAACGTTTGTGTTGACTTAAGTTACCACTTTCACGAAATGATTTACCACAGACGTCACAGTGATATGGCTTCTCTCCTGTATGAACACGTTTGTGTCTAGTCAAGTCACTGCTTTTAGAGAATGATTTCTCACAGATATCACAATGATATGGCTTCTCTCCTGTATGAACACGTTTGTGACTAGTTAGGTCACCACTTTCAGAGAATGATTTACCACAGATATCACAGTGATATGGCTTCTCTCCTGTATGAACACGTTTGTGTTTACTTAAGTCACTACTTCCAGAGAATGATTTATCACAGATATTGCAGTGATATGGCTTTTCTCCTGTGTGAATACGTTTGTGAATAGTCAAATTACCTTTGTGATTGAAAGATTTATCACAGATATCACAATGATATGGCTTCTCTCCTGTATGAATACGTGTGTGACTAATTAATTTGATATTTTGGGAGAATGATTTACCACAGATATCACAGTGGTATGGCTTCTCTCCTGTGTGAATACGTATGTGAGAAGTGAGGTTTCCTTTTTGCTTGAAAGATTTACCACAGATTTCACAATATGACTTCTTTCCTCTATGGATATGTTTGTGTTTAGTTAAGTGGGCAGCTTCAGAGAATGATTTACCACAGATATCACAGTCATATGCTTTCTCTCCTGTATGCAAAAGTTTGTGTTTACTTAAGTCATTACTTCCAGAGAGTGATTTACCACAGATATCACAGTCATTTGCTTTCTCTCCTGTATGAATACGTTTGTGAATAGTTAATTTGATATTTTGGGAGAATAATTTACCACAGATATCACAGTGGTATGATGATTTTCCAGCCTCTTTTGGCATTTCTTCAAGTAAAATATATCTGTCAACTTTCTCACAAACTATTCTCCTCTCACCACAATATGTGGTTATTTTTCTTCTTTACAATTTAAAATTATATCACAAGCAAATATTCCTTCTGGTGTATTTCCTTCAACTTTGATCTTTGTTGATATCTGAAGAGGCTGGAAACTGTTTTGTAAATTTATCCAACTAGAAATGTCTATGTGAATGTCATCTGATATTCTGAAATAACAGAGAAATATCATGAGACATGTAGAATGTAGAGAAACAACTGTGAACAATTTTACTATATTTCTAAACAGTATCACTTCATATTTCATGTTAAAAACAACAATTTTTCAAAGGATGTCATTCTAATTCAGTTTTAACACATGTTGGTGGGCCATGTCTTATCTGAAAAACCATGTGTGGTGACAAGTTAGGGGATCAAATATCACACTAAAGAATGTCCTTGAAGATGACACCAGGTTTACTGATGATCTAATCATCATAGCTGAAACTGGGGGAGTGTTAGAGACAAAATTCAAAGCAAGGAAGAAAAACCTAAGATAAATCTAGCAATGAGACAACACTTTGCAATATTTATTAGTTTCTATTCTTTACATCAACATCATCATCACCGTTTAATGTCCATTTTCCATGTTAGCCTGGGTAGGACGGCCAGTCCCTTTGTGAGAAATCAGGTCAGAGGACCTTGAAGATTACACCAGGTTGGAGGTAACTTCACATGGCAATGATGTGTGAGGCGGAGGTGGAACTTTATCATGGCACCAGTAACAGATGTGTAAGAAGAGATAGAATAGACTTTATCAATAGTAAACCTATTCCAATGACAGGTAAGATCCATAGAAGTGGTTGATAGCTTTTGCTACCTGGCTGATATAATTAACAGTGGAGGAGAGTGCTTCGAGAGTGCAGTAGCTAGAATAAGAATAGGATGGAAGAAGTTCAGGGAACTACTCCCTCTGTTGACAACAAAAGGGTTCTCCCTACAAATGTGTGTGATGTGTGATACTACATGGTAGTGAAACATGGGCAGAAACTGCTGGAGAGAAATAAAGCAAGCATGCTTTGATGGATGTGCAATGTTACTGTGCATGAACAACAAAGCATAAGTGAACTGAGAGATAAACTAGGTATAAGAGGAAACAGAGGTAGTGTGAAAGAGGGATGACTGTGCTGGTATCGACATGTGATAAACATGGATGATACATATATTTTGTATTGAAACTGTAGCTAAGGCCTTAAAGTCAGATTCATGGCTGCATTCTGAACAAAATACACTTTTATAACAAAAGATAGAAACTAATTGATAATATCTTTAAAAATCTCAATCAAACAACAAGATTATTTCCTTCATCTTCTTCAGCCACTTATTCTTGAGAGGATCGCGGGAGCAAAGCGGGTCCTGATCTGGCTGGGTCCACAAGTGAGACCACCCAAGCTCATGGATGTTATCCAACCATTTTGCTTGGGGTCTACCCCTGGGTCTCTTGTCAGTTGGTTTTGCTTGTAAAATATGTCCAGAGATTTTTTCCTCAGACATTCTAACCACATGTCTGTAGTATCAGAGCTGCGGTCTCTCAATCCAGAGATTCTTTCCTGAGACATTCTAACCACATGTCTGTAGTATCAGAGCTGTGGTCTCTCAATTCAGAGATTCTTTCCTCAGACATTCTAACCACATGTCTGTAGTATCAGAGCTGTGATCTCTCAATTCAGAGATTCTTTCCTGAGACATTCTAACCACATGTCTGTAGTATCAGAGCTGTGGTCTCTCAATTCAGAGATTCTTTCCTCAGACATTCTAACCACATGTCTGTAGTATCAGAGCTGTGGTCTCTCAATTCAGAGATTCTTTCCTCAGACATTCTAACCACATGTCTGTAGTATCAGAGCTGTGATCTCTCAATTCAGAGATTCTTTCCTGAGACATTCTAACCACATGTCTGTAGTATCAGAGCTGTGGTCTCTCAATTCAGAGATTCTTTCCTCAGACATTCTAACCACATGTCTGTAGTATCAGAGCTGTGGTCTCTCAATTCAGAGATTCTTTCCTCAGACATTCTAACCACATGTCTGTAGTATCAGAGCTGTGGTCTCTCAATTCAGAGATTCTTTCCTCAGACATTCTAACCACATGTCTGTAGTATCAGAGCTGTGGTCTCTCAGTTCAGAGATTCTTTCCTGAGACATTCTAACCACATGTCTGTAGTATCAGAGCTGTGGTCTCTCAGTTCAGAGATTCTTTCCTCAGACATTCTAACCACATGTCTGTAGTATCAGAGCTGTGGTCTCTCAGTTCAGAGATTCTTTCCTCAGACATTCTAACCACATGTCTGTAGTATCAGAGCTGTGGTCTCTCAATTCAGAGATACTTTCCTGAGACATTCTAACCGCATGTCCGTAGTATCAGAGCTGTGGTCTCTCAATTCAGAGATTCTTTCGTGAGACATTCTAACCACATGTCTGTAGTATCAGAGCTGTAATCTCTCAATTCACAGATTCTTTCCTGAGACATTCTAACCACATGTCTGTAGTATCAGAGCTGTGATCTCTCAATTCAGAGATTCTTTCCTCAGACATTCTAACCACATGTCTGTAGTATCAGAGCTGTGATCTCTCAATTCAGAGAAATAGCAGCTTTATCTGGAGTGACTCTCTGATCTTCAAATTACGCATTTCGGCCACTTGTATTCGTGATTGTATTCTTTTTGTCATTACCCACAATTCATACTTAGGTAAAAGAAAAAAAATACACCGCACTGATTGACAACTTACGTACAAAGAGTTGACAAAGATTTATTTTAAATCTGTAACAAAGTGTGTAGTTAATATAATTGTGTGAAGCTTTCAAGGTTACAATAATTATATACTCACTTGGCAGTATCAGTAGAGGGTTGGATGCCATGCTTTGTAGCATAGGGTTACACCCTTTTACGTTCTGAGTTCAAATCCCACGAGGTCGATAAGATAAAGTACCAGTAATACACTGGGATTATTGCTGGCCTTGTGCCAAAAGTACAAACATTTATATACTCCCAGGTCTCAAATAATCGCTTCCCACCCTCCCTGCTTATTAATTTTGCTAATCTACCACTGGTGAAATTGTATTTTAACTGCTAGCACTCTGGCAATAATTAATTATATTTAGACATTAAAAAACATTATACAAAAAAAAAAGAACATTAGAAAACATCCCATGTTATACGAGATGCTGACTGAATTACCCTCCTTTTCGATTGGCACGCAGATGGATAATGATAGCCTGCTAATTGGGGTTTCCCTGAGGCTTGGCCTCTGGATCTGCAACACAAACAAATGTCGCGATGGATCGACTGTTGACTCTTTTGACCTCCACCCACTCTCCTGTCATTACAGTGATGGACACCTTCCACACCATGCTGCTCTCAATGAAGTCATAAAACATGGCTTAGATGCTGCAGGCTTCCTCTTATATATTCGTGTACAGATATTTTTGCATACACAATAACAAAATATAAACAAACGTATTTATTTCACGAGGCTCGACAGCAGCAAAAACAACAACAAAAAGGAGAGGGAACGCAATTACATGCTTTTGAAAAATCTTAATGGAAAATTATTTGCCTATTAACCCAAGGTGACTTCACTTTTTATTAGGACTTCTGCTTCAATTGGTGAACATATGACGAAACTGTTTCAGAAAGGAGGGATAAACATGCCAATCTATGTTTAGAATCCCGAGCAACGCCGGGCCATTCTGCTAGTTATAACTAAACGACTAATTCTGAGTTTTTAAACCAAGGGAGGCAACCTAGAAAGATTATCGTTTTTACAACTTGACACCCCTCTTATTATAGAGTACCTTGGTCTATATATAAGAATATCCAAGAAAATATAATAGTCAATATAATTTAAAGTTAGCAGATAACAAAAACACTAATATTTTCCAGTTAATTATTATAAATTCAGACGTGGCAACCTCTAAAATCCCAATCGAAGAATACCATGAAAAAAGTGCTTCAAAACGGGGAGAAATGAGGCAAAATTGTAAGATTTTACATAATAAAAGCTATACCTATTTTTACAAGAGAAGACGTGTGTTACCCACTTCAGAGTGGGTGGGAGATCTCCCTGTCGGACGGGGAGAGTTGACAGGTCTGGAAATTTATTAGTAGATACTCTAAGATGGTGTTAGATATACAATTTATACATCGTAATTTAGAATAAAGTTGTTGACTTGTGTTGTTGTTAAAATGTTTAATCTGTGATATTTGAGACAATATACTGGACAGTGGAATTAATATTGAACATGCTATGTAGCTGGTAAACTCTAAAAGAACACAACACATCGCTATAGCGTTTCACCAGCCCCTTCCTGTATGTGTATATGTAGGTTTACACCTCTCTTGTCTCTATCTGTCTTATATATTTACCTGTAGATAATAATGAAATTATTGTGTAAAGTGCTCAGGTGCACTACCACTCGTCAAAGGTGTATGTATAGTACATAGAATAATACACAAATGTCAGGGAAGTGAATAGTGTATGAGTCATGGTATACATGTGTGTATGTGTATGGAGGGGAACATTAGGTGTAGTGTTGGCAGATCTCGGGAAGCATGGAGGCCATAAAGGATGCAGTGTCTCGACAGCTAACAACTGATGCAGGTAGTTTGTTCCATGGAGGCCTTAAAGGATGCAGTGTCTCGACAGCTAACAACTGATGCAGGTAGTTTGTTCCATGCTTCAGCAACTCTGAGCGTGAAAAAATGTTTCTGAAAGGCATGGGAACTGTGCTGTTTTCTGACTTTGAGGGCATGTCCACGTGTGTTAGACACATGGAGATCAAAAAGGTACTCAGGGTTGTTGTTGGCAACATGGTTAACAATTTTGTGGGTGTTTACCAAGTCAGTTGCCAGGCGTCGGAGCTTCAATGTATCCATGCCCAGGGAAGCAAGGTGCTCAGAATATGGTAGATGCCTGATGGAGGGTATTCGCTTGTTGCACATCTCTGAACAGTTTCCAGGCGGTCAATATTTTGAGCAAGATAGGGGTTCCAGACTGGAGATGCAAATTCTAAGTGTGGCCGCACCATAGCCATGTACAGCTTTAAATAGATATCTGGAGAGCGGCTGACAAAGGTCTTGCTGAGTGATGCTAAGACACCCTTGGCCCTCTTGACAATTTTAGAGACGTGCTTCGTCCAACACAAATCGCTGCTGACAGTAATGCCCAGGTCACGTTCACAAGAAGACTTCTTGATATTAGTATGTGGAGGGAGTATGTGGACGCTGGATTTTTCCTCACAAAATTCATGGTGGTACACTTGTCCACAGCTAGCTTGAGTTGCCAGTCTGTGATCCATTGCTGCATTGTGTCCAGGTCAGATTGCAGGCAAGATCTATAGTGTTCAGGATCTGTCCTTTTTTTCTCAAGGTACAGCTTCATGTCATCTGCATATTTCAGTACTGTGGCATTCTTTAAGTTGGCATCTATGTCATTAATATATACCACAAACAAAAGGGGGCCAAGAACAGATCCCTGTGGTACAGCAGATGACATCTCATACAGTGAGGAATGCTGTCCCAGAACCGTGACTACCTCTCTTCGACTGAGAATGAAGGACTTCAACCAGTTAAAAAGATCATCCTTCACACCCATTGCAGAGAGTTTTGCCATAAGTCTTTTGTGTGGCACAGAATTGAAGGCTTTCGCAAAGTCAAGGTAAACAACATCCACCCATGAGCCGCCATCAGTGATCCGGGTGATGTCCTCAAGAAACTCTATAAGTTGATCACAGCAGCTGGAGTTGGGGATAAATTCAAATTGCGAGGGCCGGATAAGACTGTGAGAGCTCCAGAAGTTCCAAAGTGTTTCTCTGACACAGGATTCCATCAGTTTGGCGATGTAACTAGTAAGACTGACTGGACGATAGTTCACAGGTGATGTGCGGTCACCCTTTTTGAACAGAGGAATGACACTGGCAGTTTTCCACTGTTCTGGAGTAGCACTGTTGTTCAGACAGAATTGGAAGAAGCGTGATAACTGGTGCAGAAGGAAGTACCCACCACGTTTAAGAAGCAGGTACGTAACACCATCAAGACCAGGAGAGACATGGTTGCGTTTATTTTTTAGGTGACGTCGCAGCATTGCAGGTGTAAATTCCATGGTTGTAATAGAATCCGGTGTCATAGGTGGTGGAGACGGTACACTCTGGTCTTCAACGGTGAAAATGCCTGCATAGCATTCAGCAATGGACTCTGCGCATTCCTTGGGGTCGTCAGTAACCTGGCTTTGTGTGGGGATTGCGAAGAGGACCAACTGGAGAGTGAGGCCTCTGCTTTGAGTGAACATACTTCCAGAACACCTTACTGTCAGGGCTGGTTGCTATGCGCTGCTCAAATTGAAGCACTGCCTTTTTTGTCACCTGTTTGAGGTGGTTGGACGATCTATTTCGCCTCTTCCTATTAATGTCTGATTTGTGAAGTTTGTACTCACGTTCAGCATTGCGCCGTTCTTTTCTGGCAAGACGGACTGCTGCAGTCTCCCAAATTGCACTTTTGGGATGTTTTTTCCGCTTACGTGGCACCGATGCTGCACATGCTGTCCATATTGAGCTCAGGATGTTATGGAGTACAGTGTTGACATCTCCAGAGTCGTTGAACTCAAGCCAGTTTGGCCGTTGCAACTCGATGCAGTAACAGTTCCAGTCTGCTTTATTCCAGTCAAAGTGAGCAGTTTGGAGATGGTTGTGGTTCTTGTTACTGCCCATGAGGGATAGATTGGCAATGATCATAGCATGATCAGAGTCACCTAAAGGTTTCTCAGCAGTAACACTAATGACCGTTTCAGTAGTGGTGAAGAGTAGGTCCAAAGTGTTGTCACCTCTTGTTGGGGAGGTGACCACTTGGGACCAACTCGAGTCCAGCACTAACTCAAGGAAGTCATTTGCATTTGGCGGCCAACGAAAGGTTTCCCAGTCAATCTCCTGCAATGAAAACATAAGTGGGTGTCTTCCTGGCAACAGCTCTGAGGATATCACAAAGTTGAGTGTCCTGATGGTAATTTGGGGGACGGTAAACGACTCCAAGTAGCAGTGTTGACATGGTCATACGTATATCGCAGAAAAAACTTCCTGCTGTGATTGGTTCAAATCAACACAAGGAATTGCCGACAGATTTGACCGAACGTAGACCATTACACCATCACCACGACGATTAATACGGTCTTTACGAAACAGGTTGTAGCCAGTCATGCTGAAAACTCCATCACGGAGTAAGGGATGTGCCCAAGTTTCCGTGACTGTAATGAAGTCAGGGTTGATACTTTTGACGTAGGAGTCAAAAAGATGAATCTTATTGCATAGACTATGTGCATTCAAGGACAACAATTTGTACCTTGATTCCAGTCTATGATTATGTGCAGGGGATGGCAGGTTGTTCTGATTTAGTTTCCCAGAGTTTTTTCAGTTTCTTTATTGTCAGTTGTTGTGGGTACAGTGTTTTCAGATCAGCTGGTGTCTCTTTTCCATGTTTCGCCAGCCTTAACAAACTTCCATATCTGCCCATCATCTCGTAGGCTGAAGCTTTCATGTTCTGCCGAGTTGCGGTTTAAGGAAGCTGCAGCACGCAGCTTTGGGCGGACATCAGGTGGAAGACTAGGGCGTGTTCGGAAAGCAATCCGACTTTCACGCCTAGCTTTATCAGAGGCTACAAGGTATGAACGTGCCTCAGTTGAGTTTGAAAACGACAGTCTAATTAGCCTGGGTTTCGGGCCTGGTCGGCCAAGGCGTAGAGCACCCTTTGCGAGAGCACAGCCCAAGTCTTTGGATGAACTGGCAGCAAATGCCTGAAGATCAACTATGTCTTCTGGTACACCAATGGAATCACTTCGTGGTTTGCAGATTCAGTGGCATTCTCAATGCGTCTAGGTTCAACATGAGGTACACGGAGATTTTTTAACAAGGCACTCCGGTAAGATCGCTCATTGTGGGGTTCTACACGAACGCTTGATTTTATTCCCGTTATTTCTCGGCTTAAAGCGGAAATCATTTGCCTTATTTCCTCAAACTCCGTATTGACGGTCGGTTTTTGTTGTTGTTCTTCTCCTTCAACAGGCATGGTAGAAGACACAGTCGTCGGTTGTTGTTGTTGAAAAGTAACGGGTGAGGAAGACATGGGTTGCTGTTGTTGATGAAGTCCTTCAACGGAGGGTAGTAGCAGAAGCTACGGTCGTTGGTTTTTGTTGTTGTTGTTCGGGAACAATGGTAGAAGACACGATCTTCGGTTTTTGTTGTTGTTCCGCAGCAATGGGAGAGGCAGGCATACTGTCCAGGCACTGAAAGGACCAATTTGTTTGCTGGACCATCTGCCAGAGTCTATCCATCGTAGCAATATGATGTTTCTTGAGTTGGCCTGGGTTCTTCCGGAAGCCTGTGGCGCATTGAAGGCAGACAGAGATGTGACAGGTTCCACATTCGACCCAACGTTTACGGAACGAGTTTTCGGGTTCCGTACAGATATGGCAGATGTGATCTTCTGGGCAATGTTCTATTTAGGAATATCGACCAGTTTTATCGTATACTTCATCGATGGACATCACCATGGCAATTTTGTTATTTCTACCCATCCGTAGAAAAACACAGAATGTAAACAATTTAGGTTTAGCGCACTTGATTACGATAGAAATAAAATGTCTGTTTTTCTTTGTGTATTTTGTTTCCGTTTTCCTAAATGTTGTGTGTGTGTGTGTGTTTGTGTGTGTGTCCAGAAGAGTCTGTGCATGTAAACAAATAAATATGCTGCGTAAGTTAAATGAAACGTACTGTAGAAGGCAACAGTTTATTAACAGCGAAATAACGTTTTTTACCTGATACTGCTTCTTTATAATAAACTTTCAATAATATTTTTCAAATTATTAACTTTCAGCTGCTAGTATATATATATATATATAAATATATATATATATATATATATATATATATATATATATATATATATATATATATATATAAATATATATAATTAAAAGGTGTCATGTGGGTTAGAAGCGAAGTCAATGTTCAGAGATATTTTACCAATGTACGTAAGATTGGCCGGTATAGTGTCTCACACGAAATAGTGTGGCTTCTTTTCACGTGTGTGTATATGCATGTGGTATGTATCTGTATATAAATCTGTGTATATTGTTGTTTATATGTTTTGTGAAGTACTTAATGCGATCCCTAAGGGATGTAGTGATTTGTTTTTTTTCCCCTTTTCCCCCGTCCATGTCCACACGTGGTTTGTTGGCGAAAATCAAGTCAAATTAAATATACTTCGTTAAAATAATTCTATGTTGAAGCTGGTACTAGTTGTCAGGGAACAGTCAGAGTAATTGTAATAATGAATATTCGAATCTATCTGACATGTGTTTAAAGGGCAGTTTTTGGTGAAAATATATTTTGTTTGGTCAAGACGTGGTCAAGCGACCCTCCTTGTCGCCATTTTGGCCGGGTGTATATGTAGCTTTACACCTCTCTTGTCTCTATCTGTCTATATATCTACCTGTAGATGTGTGTATATGTAGGTTTACACCTGTCTTGTCTCTGTCTATATATCTGCCTGTAGATGTGTGTATATGTAGGTTTACACCTCTCTTGTCTATATATCTACCTGTAGATGTGTGTAGGTAACTAAAGTGTAACATATGTTACAAATGGACGACTAAATTATTTTAACTTGTTTTTTAAACAATTTATGGTGGAAAAGATTTCAAATTATCTCAACTCTGGCAGCAACTCCTAGCGTCTGACACTCTTACCGGCTACATAGCCTCTTCCTAGTAAAAGCTGTAAGATTGTATTACATTTCTAAACATTTATACATCGTAATTTAGATAATCAAGAATAAAGTTGTTTATTTGTGTTGTTGTTAAAATCTGTTTAAGCTGAGATATTTGAGACAATATACTGGACAATGGAATATCAATGTCTGACTTGCAACAACTAAAGTTTTCACTTTAATTAAAGGTAGGTTAATTACACATGATCACCATAACGAAAGAAATACGAAAATATATTTGTGATGTGAGAAGTGAGAAGTTTTAACATAAATCTACAATATTTGTAGACATAATACCTCCTCCATCTCTCACACGTACACTAGGTCCCAACACGGAAGGGCCGAACCCCCACTGTCATCACCTCCATCTCTCTCGCCCTCCCCATCTCTCACTCGTACACCAGGTCCCAACACGGAAGGACCCAACTCCCTCTGTCATCACCTCCATCTCTCTCGCCACCCCCATATCTCACTCTTGAGAAGTTTTAACATAATTCTACAATATTTGTAGACATAATACTTACATTATTTCATAGTTTCAGGTCTTTAAATGATACAAGAGACATTTTCTACACCACGTTGTGTTGAAAGACAACTACTTCCGGTGGGGTAACTGGACTACTGCGCATGCTCATTCATTGATTAGATTGTTGTAATTACATAGAGAGAAAGGGGGGAAGAGAGCAATATAGAGATAGAGAGAGTAAAATACGACAAAGAGAGAGATAGCAGAGGGGGGGGGGGATAAAGGAGAGAGATAGCAGAGAGAGGTGGAGGGGATAAAAAAAGAGAAATGCATCTTTTTCATCTCACACTTATTTCTGAGAGAGTTATGGGGGCAGAGTCCTCAAACACTCCCTACAGCAGGTCCTGTCAGTAGCAACAGACTCCAACTGA
>OZ024764.1:4715293-4747793 GCA_964016885.1 Eledone cirrhosa | reverse complement strand
AACCTAGCATTGCCCACAACAGGACAACTTGTCTAACCCATGCTAGCAAGGAAAAATGGGTGTTAAATGGTGATGATGATGATAATGATGATATATCATCATCATCATCATCATTTCATTTTACGTCCCCTTTTCCCTGCTTGCAAGGGTGGGACGGGAACTGATTCTGGCTTGATTTCTACAGCTGGATGCCCTTCCTAACACCACCCTCATTTACAGTGAGTGCTGGGTGCTTTTTTGCCGTGGCGCCTACATGACCACTTTGCAGTGGATTGATAGGGACCCCAGTTCCTATCATCTCATTTCTACAGCTGAGTAAACTGGAGCAATGTGAAATAAAGTGTCTTGCTCAAGGAAACAACACATCACCCGGTCCGAGAATTGAACTCACAACCTTTCGATTGCAATATATATATGTATAAGGAAAGTATAGAAAAGGGGTCGTGCTCAATATGTCTGAAAGGAGTTGGTAGAAACACGATAAGGAGCACACAATGTAACTTATGGATGTACAAGAGATGTAGTGGGATTGCAGGTAGGCTAACGGAAAAGATAGACTATGTATCAGATGCACAGGGCACAGTGAACACAAAGAGCTCACGTGAAATAGATTCCCTCAGCTGCCAGGGGAACTCTTTACAAGTAGTGGACAGCTATTGCTACCTAGGCCATCAAACTAGTGGGGGAGGATGTGCCAAAAATGTGTTAGGGAAGATAAGAACAGGCTGGAAGAAGTTTAGAGATCTATTACCACTGATAACAGCAAAATACCTTTTCTAACAGAGTGAGGGGTAGACTGTATGATGCCTGTGTGTGAACTGCAATGTTACATGGCAGTGAAACATGGGCCTTGACTGCAGAAGATCTGTGGAGGCTAGAAAGAAACAAGTCAAGTATGCCCTGACAGATGTGTAATGTTAGTGTGCATGAATGAACTGAGGGAAAAACCTGGTATAAGAGGGATGTAGTGTGCAAGAGAGAAGACTTCATTAGTATGGACATGTGATGCACATAGAACATAACAGCTGCATAAAGTAATGCAGAGAAACCCCAGTTGCTAGGACCTGTGGAAGAGGGTAGACCCAGGAAGACACGGGATGAGGTATGAAGACAGACCTTAGAAAACTAAGTGAGGTTTGGCACTACACAGTGCTATAGAAGAGCCGACCTGCAGCTTACAATGTGACACCCTTCCCCCCCTTCAACTCTCTGACAGTTACTCTCAACTCACTATTTCAACCCCCCCCCCCTCACCCCCCGTGAAGTGGTTGGGGATAGGAAGGGCTTCCAGCCATGGAAAGCTTGCCAAACATGACAACCTCCCTAGTGTTGGTAATTTATATGATAAACATACCCAGTAAAGTAAACACGTTGTAAAGTGGAGGAGTTGGAAAATCGGTAATATTTCTAGGTTATCTCCATTGATTTTTTATCAAAAACCAGAATTAGTCGTTTAGTTTACATATTGAGACCCCAACCCATCATATTTATTTTATAATGTATGGCACTTCTACTAATCTACGTTTTTTGTCATGTATAATGTTTTTTAATGTCTGAAGACAATTGTCGCAGGAATGCTACTACTTAAAATAAAATTTCACCGGAGATAGATTAGTAAGATTTAATAAACAGAGGTGTGGGGTAATAATGGGGGAGGTCTGAAAACTTAAGCGAGGTGAGGCGGGTTGGCGATATTTCAAGGCTGGAGAGTAGAAAATGTCCGTCAGTTAAACTTGTTGTGTTTAACACTTGAGAAACCTTTGATAATGGAGTAGTTACATTTTGTGTTGTTCACTTTCTATTTAAATATATATATATATATATTCTATTCTATTCTATTCTAAGGCGGATAAAATTCCCGAGATCCATGGACGAGTTCTCTCCAGCGGTCTCTGTCCCTCATTATCGCTGCCATGTCCTGCGTCTCCAACAGACCAGTGTCTGTCCTTAGGGCATCAACATATGTTAACCTTGGTCTTCCTCTTCCAGTGTGTCCATTCAGGGGCTCCCACAGGAGCACTGAGTGCAGTGTCAACTCTGGATGTTGGTGAGAATGTCCAGCTAACCGCAGTCTCTCTCTTCCAGTGTGTCCATTCAGGGGCTCCCACAGGAGCACTGAGTGCAGTGTCAACTCTGGATGTCGGTGAGAATGTCCAGCTAACCTCTGCCTCCCTCTTCCACTGTGTCAATGCAGGGGCTCCCACAGGAGCACTGAGTGCAGTGTCAACTCTGGATGTCGGTGAGAATGTCCAGCTAACCTCTGCCTCCCTCTTCCACTGTGTCAATGCAGGGGCTCCCACAGGAGCACTGAGTGCAGTGTCAACTCTGGATGTTGGTGAGAATGTCCAGCTAACCGCAGTCTCTCTCTTCCAGTGTGTCCATTCAGGGGCTCCCACAGGAGCACTGAGTGCAGTGTCAACTCTGGATGTTGGTGAGAATGTCCAGCTAACCGCAGTCTCTCTCTTCCAGTGTGTCCATTCAGGGGCTCCCACAGGAGCACTGAGTGCAGTGTCAACTCTGGATGTTGGTGAGAATGTCCAGCTAACCGCAGTCTCTCTCTTCCAGTGTGTCCATTCAGGGGCTCCCACAGGAGCACTGAGTGCAGTGTCAATTCTGGATGTCGGTGAGAATGTCCAGCTAACCTCTGTCTCCCTCTTCCAGTGTGTCAATGCAGGGGCTCCCACAGGAACACTGAGTGCAGTGTCAACTCTGGATGTTGGTGAGAATGTCCAGCTAACCGCAGTCTCTCTCTTCCAGTGTGTCAATGCAGGGGCTCCCACAGGAACACTGAGTGCAGTGTCAACTCTGGATGTTGGTGAGAATGTCCAGCTAACCGCAGTCTTCCTCTTCCAGTGTGTCCATTCAGGGGCTCCCACAGGAGCACTGAGTGCAGTGTCAACTCTGGACTGGGGTCCCTATCATTCCACTGTAGAGTGGTCGTGGAGGCGCCACGGCAAAAAAGTACCCAGCACTCACTGTAAATGAGGTTGGTGTTAGGAAGGGCATCCAGCTGTAGAAATCAAGCCACAATCAGTTCCCGTCCCACCCTTGCAAGCAGGGAAAAGCGGACGTAAAATTATGATGATGATATATATATATATATAATATATATATATTATATATATATATACAAAGTAAATTGAAAGAGAGACATAGAGAGAGGGAGAGGAGACAGAGAAGGAGAATGGAAGAGAGAGAGCTAGTGGTGTTGTTGTGTATATATGTGTGTGAGTGTTTCTATGATCAGTGTATATAGATCACAGACACTCACATATATATATGTATACACACATACACATACATATATATATATATGTGTACACATACCTGGGACGATCTAATAAATTCCGACCTTACACACTTGCACCTCTCTAAGACAATGTCACTGGACCGAGATCTTTGGCGCTACGCAGTAATACAGAAGACCCGCCTTGCCTATGTACAAAGCGAAACCTACAGTCAGTAGGCACCTCTTAACCAAATATACACCCCAATCCACTACCCCTACCCTATCCTCCCACTCCCACCAACACCACCCTCTCTCTGTAAAGTTGGTACCACAACATCCAGTCCAAATAAATGAGATAAAGATTGTGTAGGTGTCATGACAAAAAAACACAGTCTATGCTGTAATGTGGTTGTGTAGGAGACACGATAAAAAGTTCCCAGTCCACACTGTAAAGTGGTCATGTAGGTGTCATGACAAAAAAACACAGTCCACGCTGTAATGTGGCTGTGTAGGAGACACGATAAAAAGTTCCCAGTCCACACTGTAAAGTGGTCATGTAGGTGTCATGACAAAAAAACACAGTCTATGCTGTAATGTGGTTGTGTAGGAGACACGATAAAAAGTTCCCAGTCCACACTGTAAAGTGGTCATGTAGGTATCATGACAAAAAAACACAGTCCACGCTGTAATGTGGCCGTGTAGGTAACACAGTAAAATGTTCCCAGTCTATACTTTAAAGTGGTAATGTAGGTGTCATGACAAAAAAACACACAGTCCACGCTGTAATGTGGTTGTGTAGGAGACAAGGTAAAAAGTTCCCAGTCCACACTGTAAAGTGGTCATGTAGGTGTCATGACAAAAAAACACAGTCCACGCTGTAATGTGGCTGTGTAGGAGACACGATAAAAAGTTCCCAGTCCACACTGTAAAGTGGTCATGTAGGTGTCATGACAAAAAAACACAGTCTATGCTGTAATGTGGTTGTGTAGGAGATACGGTAAAAAGTTCCCAGTCCACACTGTAAAGTGGCCGTGTAGGTGTCATGACAAAAAAACACACAGTCCACGCTGTAATGTGGTTGTGTAGGAGACAAGGTAAAAAGTTCCCAGTCCACACTTTAAAGTGGTCATGTAGGTGTCAAGACAAAAAAACACACAGTCCACGCTGTAATGTGGCCGTGTAGGTAACACAGTAAAATGTTCCCAGTCTATACTTTAAAGTGGTCATGTAGGTGTCATGACAAAAAAACACACAGTCCACGCTGTAATGTGGTTGTGTAGGAGACAAGGTAAAAAGTTCCCAGTCCACACTTTAAAGTGGTCATGTAGGTGTCAAGACAAAAAAACACACAGTCCACGCTGTAATGTGGTTGTGTAGGAGACAAGGTAAAAAGTTCCCAGTCCACACTTTAAAGTGGTCATGTAGGTGCCATGACAAAAAACACACAGTCCACGCTGTAATGTGGCCGTGTAGGTAACACAGTAAAATGTTCCCAGTCTATACTTTAAAGTGGTCATGTAGGTGTCAAGACAAAAAAACACACAGTCCACGCTGTAATGTGGTTGTGTAGGAGACACGATAAAAAGTTCCCAGTCCACACTGTAAAGTGGTCATGTAGGTGTCATGACAAAAAAACACACAGTCCACGCTGTAATGTGGCCGTGTAGGTAACACAGTAAAATGTTCCCAGTCTATACTTTAAAGTGGTCATGTAGGTGTCATGACAAAAAAACACACAGTCCACGCTGTAATGTGGTTGTGTAGGAGACAAGGTAAAAAGTTCCCAGTCCACACTGTAAAGTGGTCATGTAGGTGTCAAGACAAAAAAACACAGTCCACACTGTAATGTGGCTGTGTAGGAGACACGATAAAAAGTTCCCAGTCCACACTGTAAAGTGGTCATGTAGGTGTCAAGACAAAAACACACAGTCTATGCTGTAATGTGGTTGTGTAGGAGATACGGTAAAAAGTTCTCAGTCCACACTTTAAAGTGGTTGGTGTTAGGAAGGGCATCCAGCCGCAGAAAACCTGCCAGACAGTCCTATACGAGCGAGACATGGTCACCCGACCAACCTTGCCTCAAGTGGGACAACTCCTGTCTAACCCATGCTAGCGTGGAAGATGGACGTTAAACGATGATGATGATGATATATATGTTTCATATCCCATTATATACATGTCTGTATATATTTTAATTATTTAAAAATTATATCCAAGGGAATCATGATTACTACTAACACCGTGCTGTGTTTAGTACTTGTAATGTATAGCAAACGGACATATGGGAAATACTACACGCACTACTAGCTACCTACGTACTACTATACTACTACTACTACTACTACTTACTACTACAACTACTACTACTACTACTACTCTACTACTACTACTACCACCACTACTACTACCCTACTCTTACTACTACTACTACTACACTACTATTACTACTACTACTACTACACTACACTACCACTACTACTACCACTACTACCTACCACTACTACTACCACTACTACCAACTACCACACTACTACCGCAACCACCACTACTAACTACACTACTACCACTACTACTACTACCACCACTACTACTACCACAACTACCACTGCTACTACTACTACTACCATTATTACTACTACTCTTTCTCCTCACCCTCCTCCTCATCCTACTACTACTACTACAGCTGATGCTGCTACTACCACCACCACTACGACAGCTACCATGACTACCATCACCACCACCACTACCACCACCACTACAACAGCTACCATCACCACCACCACTACAATAGCTACCACCACCACCACCATACCACCACCACCACTCCCACCAGCATACCACCACCACCACCACCACCATACCACCACCACCACCATACCACCACTCCCACCAGCATACCACCACCACCACCACCACCACCACACCACCACTCCCACCAGCATACCACCACCACTCCCACCAGCATACCACCACCACCACCACCACCACCATACCACCACCACCACCATACCACCACCAGCATACCACCACCACCACCACCATACCACCACCACCACCACTACTACTACCACAAATAACACATTACACTAAACTTCGCTAAAGTCAACATGGAAGGAGACTCTGCTCACAAACAACAGAAAATACAGTATGGGACGTTGTTGGTAAGTGGTACTTGTTGCTACAGTCTCTTTTACATATTCTCATGTGTGTATATATATATATATATATATATGAATGTATATATATATATATCATCATCATTTCATTTTACGTCCACTTTTCCCTGCTTGCAAGGGTGGGACAGGAACTGATTCTGGCTTGATTTCTACAGCTGGATGCCCTTCCTAACACCAACCTCATTTACAGTGAGTGCTGGGTACTTTTTTGCCGTGGCACCTCCACGACCACTTTGCAGTGGAATGATAGGGACCCCAGTCCCTATCATCTCATTTCTACAGGTGAATAAACTGGAGCAATGTGAAATAAAGCGTCTTGCTCAAGGAAACAACACATCACCCGGTCTGAGAATTGAACTCACAACCTTTCGATTGCAATGCTCTAACCACTAAGCCATGTGCCTCCATCATATATATATATATATTTATATATATATAAATTTATATATATATATATTTATATATATATATTTTTATATATATATAAATTTATATATATATATATTTATATATATATATATATATATATTTTTATATATATATATATATATATATTTTTATATATATATATATATATATATATATATTTTTATATATATATATATATATATTTTTATATATATATATATATTTTTATATATTTTTATATATATATATATATATATTTTTATATATATATATATATATATTTTTATATATATATATATATATATATATATATATATATATATATATTTTTATATATATATATATATATATATTTTTTTTATATATATATATATATATATGTATTTTTTTTTATATATATATATATATATATATATATATTTTTATATATATATATATATATATATATATTTATATATATATATATATATATATTTTTATATGTATATATATATATATATATACGATATTAAACAAATGGAAACTATATTTATAAAACCATATTTATTTCATTATACATATTTCAGGGATACCATATTAAAAATATGGCATGCCTTCGTCAGATAAAATACAATATATAAACAGTTTTATAAATAATTTTGATGTACCCTATTATTAGCGACCATTATATTAGACAGCTTCCTAATATAATGGTCGCTTATAATAGAGTACGTCAAAATTATTTATAAAACTGTTTATATATTGTATTTTATCTGACGAAGGCATGCCATATTTTTAATATGGTATCCCTGAAATATGTATAATGAAATAGATATGGTTTTATCAATATAGTTTCCATTTGTTAATATCGTATATCTACTCCAAAAACTTGTCGAGTGCTTTATATCAGTTATAAAATATTTACTTGTTGTAACCCAACAATTTTAAATAAAACTTTTGCATATATATATATATATATATATTTATATATATATATATTTATATATATATATATATATTTATATATATATATTTATATATATATATATATTTATATATATATATTTATATATATATATATATATATATTTATATATATATATTTTTATATATATATATTTATATACGATATTAAACAAATGGAAACTATATTTATAAAACCATATTTATTTCGTTATATATATTTCTGGGATATCATATTAAAAATATGGTATGCCTTCCTCAGACAAAATACAATACATAAGCTGTTTTATAAATAATTTTTGACATACCTTATAATAATGCAACTTCCATTTAAAAAGTTGATTTGGTAGTGAAACTGTTATGACAGTTATATAGAAAGAAAAACGAGGATGAGAAGAAGAAGATGAAGAGATGTATGTAAAGAAAAACAACAGAGCGAGATAGAGAGACAAGGAGATATGGGAGAGAGAAATACATTGAGGAAGTGAAAAAATATATAGTTGGCAGCTTTTGGACAGATGATCATCGTATATGTGAGAGGTTAAGGAGGGGAGGGATACAGTTAAACTAGCCGACACATAAATCACGTCCAGTGTATAGGAGAAAAAGAAAGAAAGATGATATATTTAAAATATATTAAAAATATATTATGTCTCATCCATTTGAATTATCAGTTTTTATGAATTAGGTATTATAATGTAAATATCAGTATTCATGAATGAGACACATATCCATAATGTGTGAAAAAAATGACCACATGCTTAGTTTAAAAATTCTTAGGTCTATAAGCAAAATCTGAGATAAACTTCAAACATAAGTATATATGCATTCTCATGAAAAAAGAAAAAGAGAAAAGAGAAGGTTATCTCAAATTCAAGTTGATAAATATAGACACACATGTGAACCTACGTGATATGCTCCACAGATTCTTATATTTCATGAAAAACTTCATTGCGTTACAAAAGATTCCACCCTACATATATTTACATACATATATACATATATATAGACATAAAATATATAAGATATACATTAACATTTAAAATAACATTTCAGCCTCACTTGCATGATTATCGATCAAGCATAGAGTAGACAACAGATATCAATATTAAAATTAAAAACGCCAAGAATATCTTCGTCACTCCACAGAGTATCTAGGGACGCAAGAGAACATAGTATGCCACGCATATCGGTCACATAAAATCAGAATCAAAAACAAACAAAACCAAAATTGTTCACCAAGCCTTATTTAGCAGAAATCATTCAAAACTTATTCTACAAATGCTCTTATATTTATTATAGAAGTTTATCCAGCTTAAAAGTTTATTCAAAAGATTGGGAACAACGCCAATTTTAGGGTAGTTTATTTAATCTCATTAATTATATATTCATGCAGAAAGGTTTTAAAAAAATTGAAGGAATCGAAAGATTTATCGCCAAGTTTCATAAATAGTTAAATATCTTAAGTAAATATACTACATTTTATACTACATTTTAAATTTATATTTATATTTAAAAGTTGAGTTCAATCTATGTCTGCAGCAGCTGAATAAATTGGTTCGTTAATTAAGGGAATTTTTAGATTTTAGTATAAAGAATATCTCCTCCGCGCAGAGGTCACATGTCTCAGAAGAGGAATTAAAAGGAATCCCTTTTGAGACTATATTCCAAACCATCGAATATCCAACTTTATCATGTTTAAGTTGCCAGAGTAACCCTGACAGCGATGTTGAAGATTTTTTATTTGGATCCGTGAAAGAATTTTTGTGATTATTATAGCGAAGTTTAAATTCTGTCGAGGTGGAACCAACATAATTAAAAGAATTTAAATCAGTTTTAACATTACAGTTGTATATTATATTTTTAACTAAGCAATTGTTATTTAGCGGACATTTAGATCTATCTCTACAGTTACAGTTTTTTACTTAAATATTAATATACAACTGTAATGTTAAAACTGATTTAAATTCTTTTAATTATGTTGGTTCCACCTCGACAGAATTTAAACTTCGCTATAATAATCACAAAAATTCTTTCACGGATCCAAATAAAAAATCTTCAACATCGCTGTCAGGGTTACTCTGGCAACTTAAACATGATAAAGTTGGATATTCGATGGTTTGGAATATAGTCTCAAAAGGGATTCCTTTTAATTCCTCTTCTGAGACATGTGACCTCTGCGCGGAGGAGATATTCTTTATACTAAAATCTAAAAATTCCCTTAATTTACGAACCAATTTATTCAGCTGCTGCAGACATAGATTGAACTCAACTTTTAAATATAAATATAAATTTAAAATGTAGTATAAAATGTAGTATATTTACTTAAGATATTTAACTATTTATGAAACTTGGCGATAAATCTTTCGATTCCTTCAATTTTTTTAAAACCTTTCTGCATGAATATATAATTAATGAGATTAAATAAACTACCCTAAAATTGGCGTTGTTCCCAATCTTTTGAATAAACTTTTAAGCTGGATAAACTTCTATAATAAATATAAGAGCATTTGTAGAATAAGTTTTGAATGATTTCTGCTAAATAAGGCTTGGTGAACAATTTTGGTTTTGTTTGTTTTTGATTCTGATTTTATGTGACCGATATGCGTGGCATACTATGTTCTCTTGCGTCCCTAGATACTCTGTGGAGTGACGAAGATATTCTTGGCGTTTTTAATTTTTAATATTGATATCTGTTGTCTACTCTATGCTTGATCGATAATCATGCAAGTGAGGCTGAAATGTTATTTTAAATGTTAATGTATATCTTATATATTTTATGTCTATATATATGTATATATGTATGTAAATATATGTAGGGTGGAATCTTTTGTAACGCAATGAAGTTTTTCATGAAATATAAGAATCTGTGGAGCATATCACGTAGGTTCACATGTGTGTCTATATTTATCAACTTGAATTTGAGATAACCTTCTCTTTTCTCTTTTTCTTTTTTCATGAGAATGCATATATACTTATGTTTGAAGTTTATCTCAGATTTTGCTTATAGACCTAAGAATTTTTAAACTAAGCATGTGGTCATTTTTTTCACACATTATGGATATGTGTCTCATTCATGAATACTGATATTTACATTATAATACCTAATTCATAAAAACTGATAATTCAAATGGATGAGACATAATATATTTTTAATATATTTTAAATATATCATCTCTCTTTCTTTTTCTCTTATACACTGGACGTGATTTATGTGTCGGCTAGTTTAACTGTATCCCTCCCCTCCTTAACCTCTCACATATACGATGATCATCTGTCCAAAAGCTGCCTACTATATATTTTTTCACTTCCTCAATGTATTTCTCTCTCCCATATCTCCTTGTCTCTCTATCTCGCTCTGTTGTTTTTCTTTACATACATCTCTTCATCTTCTTCTTTTTTTTATTTACATACATCTCTTCATCTTCTTCTTCTCATCCTCGTTTTTCTTTCTATATAACTGTCATAACAGTTTCACTACCAAATCAACTTTTTAAATGGAAGTTGCATTATTATAAGGTATGTCAAAAATTATTTATAAAACAGCTTATGTATTGTATTTTGTCTGAGGAAGGCATACCATATTTTTAATATGATATCCCAGAAATATATATAACGAAATAAATATGGTTTTATAAATATAGTTTCCATTTGTTTAATATCGCAAACCTACTCCAGAAACTGTTGAGTGCTTTTATATCAGTTATAAAATATTTACTCGTTGTAACCCAACAATCTTAAATAAAACTTTTGCATATATTTATATATATATTTATATATATTTATATATATATATTTATATATATTTATATATATATATATATTTATATATATATATTTTTATATATATACATATATTTATATATATTTCATCATCATCATCATCATCGTTTAACGTCCATGTTCCACGCTTGTTGGGTTTGGACGGGAGTTTTCCCACTTGAGGCAAGAGTGGTTGTCTTGCTCGCATAGGACTGTCTGGCGGGTTTTCTACAGTTGGATGCCCTTCCTAACACCAACTACATTTACAGTGTGGGGCTGGGAGGTTTTTACCGTGTTGCCTACACGGCCACATTACAGCGTGGACTGTCTGGTGGGTTTTCTACAGCTGGATGCCCTTCCTAACACCAACCACATTTACAGTGTGGGGCTGGGAGGTTTTTACCGTGTTGCCTACACGGCCACATTTACAGCGTGGACTGTGTGTTTTTTTTGTCGTGACACCTACACGATCTCATTAGTTTCGGCCTGGATGTTGTGGCACCAACATAACTTTACATTGAAAGGGGCGGTGTGGATGGGGTGGAGGTCATGGGACGGGGGTGTATTTTATTAGAGATGCCTACTGACTGTAGTAGGTTTTACTTTGTATTTAGGTAAGGCGGGTCTTCTCTATTACTGAGTACCGCCAAAGGTCTCGGTCCAGTGATATTGTCTTGGAGAAGTGTAAGTGTGTGAGGTCGGAATTTATCAGCTCGTCCCAGGTTTTTCTGGGTCTGCCTACTCCGTGGCTACCATCTATCTTTATTGCCCTGCACTTTGCTATACAGCTGTCGTCTTTCATACACATCACGTGACCATACCAACGTAGCCTTCTCTCGAGTAAACAACATCTGATTTATATATATATATATATATAAATATATATATATATATATTTTTATATATATATATATATATTTATATATATATCTATCTATATATATATATATATCTATATATATATATATCTATATCTATATATATATATATCTATATCTATATATATATATATCTATATCTATATATATATATATATATATCATCATCATCATATATATATATATATACACACACACATATACATCATATATTCACATATAGTCATATGTATACAGACACACACATACACGCATGCAATGGTGGACTGGCTAGGTTGCTAGGTTGACCAATGACCATCGTCCGCGGGAATGCTTTTGCCGTCTTGTCAGCAAGGGGGAAATACTTCTGCCCTCATGCCCAAACCCCCACCTTTCTCTTCTGTGACACTAGGGCTCTTACCTGTTCTTTTTCTTCTTTCTTTTTTTCTCTATATTTCCCTATTCTTTCTTTCCTTTCATTTCCCTTTTTTTATTATTATTATTATTATTATTGCCGTCATTATTGTAAGGCGCGGTAGATTGGCAGTATCGGTAGAGGGCCGGACGCCATGCTTTGCCGCATAGAGTTACGGCCCTTTACGGTCTGAGTTCAAATCCTGCCGAGGTTAACTTTGCCTTTCATCCTTACAGGGTCGATAAAATAAAGTACCAGTCACACACTGGGGTCAATTTCATCGACTTTCTCCTCCTCCCCCAAAATTGCTGGCCTTGAGCCTATATAAGAAACCAATATTTTAAAATAAATATTTGCATAATTATAGAATGACAAAAATAAAACAATTAAGTAAAGCATTTGGTTTCTATTAATTCCCCGGAGATATATCTATATAGTGGTAGAACACTGGAAGGTAAAATCCGTAGTGGTAGAGCACTCAGTCCAAGGGACGAGTTAGGTAGAAGTGGTTACACAACAGTTAGTTCACCATATCGAGAACAATTGTTTCACCTTAGCGGATCCTCAGCTCGGAATGGACGTACAACCATGTCCATTACGAGCTGAGGATCCGCTAAGGTGAAACAATTGTTCTCGGTATGGTGAACTAACTGTTGTGTAACCATTTCTCTCTCTATATATATATATATAAATATATCCAGGGGATGTAACTTGGAGTTACTGCAGGTTCACCTGGGTGAGCACTCGATGTTTAGGTTCACTCCTGTGATGAGGTGTAGCGCTAGACAGAGTGTATTATATAGAAAGGATAAAAAGGACGATTGGTTACTCCTTCATTGCATTTATTGGTAGGCGACACGTGTTTCACCACTGATCAGCTCAAGGTTCGATCTGTATCGATCCTACCCGACTCAATATCCGCCGCTTGACGGACCTTCCTACAATGCTATAAGAAAATGAAATTCTTATAGCATTGTAGGAAGGTCCGTCGAGCGGCGGATTATTGAGTCGGGTAGGATCGATACAGATCGAACCTTGAGCTGATCAGTGGTGAAACACGTGTCACCTACCAATAAATGCAATGAAGGAGTAACCAATCGTCCTTTTTATCCTTTCTATATATATATATATATATATATATATATATATATATAACGAAGGAAATGCGGTAAGGAACCAGGTGGACCATAACGCACCAAAGTACTCAATACTTAGGGTAGTAGAGTGGGTAATAGGAATGAGTAGTACCCCGACGGCTGAGCTCAAGCCGTATCGACGGCTAATTCAGTCCAGAATTAGCCGTCGAAACGGCTTGAGCTCAGCCGTCGGGGTCCTACTCGTTCCCATATATATATATATAGAGAGAGAGAGAGAGACACATGGCTTAGTGGTTAGAGCGTTGGCCTTGCAATCGAAAGGTTGTGAGTTCAATTCTCAGCCCGGGTGATGTGTTGTTTCCTTGAGCAAGACACTTTATTTCACATTGCTCCAGTTTACTCAGCTGTAGAAATGAGATGATAGGGACTGGGGTCCCTATCATTCCACTGTAAAGTGGTTGTGGAGGTACCACGGCAAAAAAAGCACCTAGCACTCACTGTAAATGAGGTTGGTGTTAGGAAGGGCATCCAGCTGTAGAAATCAAGCCAGAATCAGTTCCCGTCCCACCCTTGCAAGCAGGGAAAAGTGGACGTAAAATGAAATGAAATATATATATATATGCACATACCCGGCGAAGAACAACCTTGACGGTTGGAGGCTCGCTGGGTAGATATAGATATATAAGCACATATATATCTATATATGAGTAAATGTTTATGTTGCAGGCTAATCTGATGTTCAGCCAAAGAAAGTTCCGGCAGTTTAACAAAGGTGTTCGCCACTATTCCCATGAATTCATTACACTGGTATGTTGAGAGTTCATTTAACCTTTCTACTACTATATTTCTAATGGAACATAACTTAACGCAAGTTCTTACATAAAGTTATAATGGAAGGTTTTGGGATAGTCTGTTGTAATGAAAGAATTGTTAAATTAAATAATTTTCACTATAAACTCCATCATTTTTACTGGGTACTCTGCTAGTATATTGATAATGTATAATTGTCAGAAGAAGTAATAAAACACTGTTTATCGCTTGGATCAAAATATATTAGAATAATATGAAAATGCTGTTTATAATCAGAAATAATAAAACATTGTTTATCACTTGGTTCAAAATATATTAGAATAATATGAAAATGCTGTTTATAATCAGAAATAATAAAACATTGTTTATCACTTGGTTCAAAATATATTAGAATAATATGAAAATGCTGTTTATAATCAGAAATAATAAAACATTGTTTATCACTTGGTTCAAAATATATTAGAATAATATGAAAATGCTGTTTATAATCAGAAATAATAAAACATTGTTTATCACTTGGTTCAAAATATATTAGAATAATATGAAATGGCTGTTTATAATCAGAAATAATAAAACACTGTTTATCACTTGGTTCAAAATATATTAGAATAATATGAAAATGCTGTTTATAATCAGAAATAATAAAACATTGTTTATCACTTGGTTCAAAATATATTAGAATAATATGAAAATGCTGTTTATAATCAGAAATAATAAAACATTGTTTATCACTTGGTTCAAAATATATTAGAATAATATGAAAATGCTGTTTATAATCAGAAATAATAAAACACTGTTTATCACTTGGTTCAAAATATATTAGAATAATATGAAAATGCTGTTTATAATCAGAAATAATAAAACATTGTTTATCACTTGGTTCAAAATATATTAGAATAATATGAAAATGCTGTTTATAATCAGAAATAATAAAACATTGTTTATCACTTGGTTCAAAATATATTAGAATAATATGAAAATGCTGTTTATAATCAGAAATAATAAAACATTGTTTATCACTTGGTTCAAAATATATTAGAATAATATGAAAATGCTGTTTATAATCAGAAATAATAAAACATTGTTTATCACTTGGTTCAAAATATATTAGAATAATATGAAAATGCTGTTTATAATCAGAAATAATAAAACATTGTTTATCACTTGGTTCAAAATATATTAGAATAATATGAAAATGCTGTTTATAATCAGAAATAATAAAACATTGTTTATCACTTGGTTCAAAATATATTAGAATAATATGAAAATGCTGTTTATATAATCAGAAATAATAAAACATTGTTTATCACTTGGTTCAAAATATATTAGAATAATATGAAAATGCTGTTTATAATCAGAAATAATAAAACACTGTTTATCACTTGGTTCAAAATATATTAGAATAATATGAAAATGCTGTTTATAATCAGAAATAATAAAACATTGTTTATCACTTGGTTCAAAATATATTAGAATAATATGAAAATGCTGTTTATAATCAGAAATAATAAAACATTGTTTATCACTTGGTTCAAAATATATTAGAATAATATGAAAATGCTGTTTATAATCAGAAATAATAAAACACTGTTTATCACTTGGTTCAAAATATATTAGAATAATATGAAAATGCTGTTTATAATCAGAAATAATAAAACATTGTTTATCACTTGGTTCAAAATATATTAGAATAATATGAAAATGCTGTTTATAATCAGAAATAATAAAACATTGTTTATCACTTGGTTCAAAATATATTAGAATAATATGAAAATGCTGTTTATAATCAGAAATAATAAAACATTGTTTATCACTTGGTTCAAAATATATTAGAATAATATGAAAATGCTGTTTATAATCAGAAATAATAAAACATTGTTTATCACTTGGTTCAAAATATATTAGAATAATATGAAAATGCTGTTTATAATCAGAAATAATAAAACATTGTTTATCACTTGGTTCAAAATATATTAGAATAATATGAAAATGCTGTTTATAATCAGAAATAATAAAACATTGTTTATCACTTGGTTCAAAATATATTAGAATAATATGAAAATGCTGTTTATATAATCAGAAATAATAAAACATTGTTTATCACTTGGTTCAAAATATATTAGAATAATATGAAAATGCTGTTTATAATCAGAAATAATAAAACACTGTTTATCACTTGGTTCAAAATATATTAGAATAATATGAAAATGCTGTTTATAATCAGAAATAATAAAACATTGTTTATCACTTGGTTCAAAATATATTAGAATAATATGAAAATGCTGTTTATAATCAGAAATAATAAAACATTGTTTATCACTTGGTTCAAAATATATTAGAATAATATGAAAATGCTGTTTATAATCAGAAATAATAAAACATTGTTTATCACTTGGTTCAAAATATATTAGAATAATATGAAAATGCTGTTTATAATCAGAAATAATAAAACATTGTTTATCACTTGGTTCAAAATATATTAGAATAATATGAAAATGCTGTTTATAATCAGAAATAATAAAACACTGTTTATCACTTGGTTCAAAATATATTAGAATAATATGAAAATGCTGTTTATAATCAGAAATAATAAAACATTGTTTATCACTTGGTTCAAAATATATTAGAATAATATGAAAATGCTGTTTATAATCAGAAATAATAAAACATTGTTTATCACTTGGTTCAAAATATATTAGAATAATATGAAAATGCTGTTTATAATCAGAAATAATAAAACATTGTTTATCACTTGGTTCAAAATATATTAGAATAATATGAAAATGCTGTTTATAATCAGAAATAATAAAACATTGTTTATCACTTGGTTCAAAATATATTAGAATAATATGAAAATGCTGTTTATAATCAGAAATAATAAAACATTGTTTATCACTTGGTTCAAAATATATTAGAATAATATGAAAATGCTGTTTATAATCAGAAATAATAAAACATTGTTTATCACTTGGTTCAAAATATATTAGAATAATATGAAAATGCTGTTTATAATCAGAAATAATAAAACATTGTTTATCACTTGGTTCAAAATATATTAGAATAATATGAAAATGCTGTTTATAATCAGAAATAATAAAACATTGTTTATCACTTGGTTCAAAATATATTAGAATAATATGAAAATGCTGTTTATAATCAGAAATAATAAAACATTGTTTATCACTTGGATGAAAACATACTGTATATAATTTTTGTCTACTGTATATAATTTTTGTTCACAGCAAAACAAGGACGTGACTGAATTTATCGAGAAATCAGAATTAGGAGACTATGCAGGGCTTGTTGGTATTCTTGAGAGAAACCCTGACCTCAATGTAAACGGTGTGGATGGTCTTGGACGGAATGCCCTCAGACTTGCCATCAAGAACGAACATGTTGAGGTAAGAGGTTCAATTTTACTGTACAGGGACTGGGAGTGTTGAGGGTAGGGCTATGATGGGTGAGGATTGGTGGTAGTGGGGGTTGATCGGAGGAGGGGTGGGGGGTGGGGGGGAGTCTAGTGACGGTGGGGATAGCTGTTAGGGCGGTGTGTATATGAGTGAGAATGTCTGCTAGTGTACAATAATGAGGCCTTTGGGGGAAGCAGCAGCGAAGAGGTGAATTCTGGAGGGGATCGTGGTGATGGTGAGAGTAACTGCTAGGGAGATAAATCAGATGACAGTGTGAGCTGGTGGCCAGGTCTTTACCTGGACTGCATAGCACCAACCCTCATGGTCCTTTGTCATTTCTGTTGTGAGCTTTAGTTTTCTAAAGTCAGTCTTCACAACCTCATCCCATGTCTTCCTGGGTCTACCCTCTTCCACAGATCCTTTTTCAAGCTACAGCTATCATAGTACACAGTTTCTGTATAATAGACAATAACCATTTAGCATTTAAACCGGCCGTATCCAGTCACAACTCTCTCACCTATTTCTGTGCAAACAGGCCATAACTGGCCGCTCATATTGACATTAAGGTATTGTTCTCAAAATATATATCAAAATCTCAGATTTAAATGTTATGTGAGATATTATGTGAGGTAAAGCCTTTACTGTGAAAATACAATAGTATATATAGAGTAATGTAAATGTTATGTGAGATATTATGTGAGGTAAAGCCTTTACTGTGAAAATACAATAGTATATATAGAGTAATGTAAATGTTATGTGAGATATTATGTGAGGTAAAGGCTTTACTGTGAAAATACAATAGTATATATAGACTAATGTAAATGTTATGCGAGATATTATGTGAGGTAAAGCCTTTACTGTGAAAATACAATAGTATATATAGAGTAATGTAAATATTATGTGAGATATTATGTGAGGTAAAGCCTTTACTGTGAAAATACAATAGTATATATAGAGTAATGTAAATGTTATGTGAGATATTATGTGAGGTAAAGCCTTTACTGTGAAAATACAATAGTATATATAGAGTAATGTAAATGTTATGTGAGATATTAAGCGAGGTAAAGCCTTTACTGTGACAATACAATAGTAAATATAGAGTAATGTAAATGTTATGTGAGATATTATGTGAGGTAAAGCCTTTACTGTGACAATACAATAGTATATATAGAGTAATGTAAATGTTATGTGAGGTATTATGTGAGGTAAAGCCTTTACTGTGAAAATACAATAGTATATATAGAGTAATGTAAATGTTATGTGAGGTATTATGTGAGGTAAAGCCTTTACTGTGAAAATATAATAGTATATATAGAGTAATGTAGATGTTATGTGAGATATTATGTGAGGTAAAGCCTTTACTGTGACAATACAATAGTATATATAGAGTAATGTCAATGTTATGTGAGATATTATGTGAGGTAAAGCCTTTACTGTGACAATACAATAGTATATATAGAGTAATGTAAATGTTATGTGAGATATTATGTGAGGTAAAGCCTTTACTGTGAAAATACAATAGTATATATAGAGTAATGTAAATGTTATGTGAGGTATTATGTGAGGTAAAGCCTTTACTGTGAAAATATAATAGTATATATAGAGTAATGTAGATGTTATGTGAGATATTATGTGAGGTAAAGCCTTTACTGTGATAATACAATAGTATATATAGAGTAATGTCAATGTTATGTGAGATATTATGTGAGGTAAAGCCTTTACTGTGACAATACAATAGTATATATAGAGTAATGTAAATGTTATGTGAGATATTATGTGAGGTAAAGCCTTTACTGTGAAAATACAATAGTATATATAGAGTAATGTAAATGTTATGTGAGGTATTATGTGAGGTAAAGCCTTTACTGTGAAAATATAATAGTATATATAGAGTAATGTAGATGTTATGTGAGATATTATGTGAGGTAAAGCCTTTACTGTGACAATACAATAGTATATATAGAGTGGTTTCTTTATTTGCCACTAGGGCACAAAAGGTAGGGACAGATACAAGGGGGGAAGTTTACATATAATTAACGAGTACAAAAATATAACAATGAAATAACAACAACAAACGAAGTCCTCAATAGGGAGGGGGCATTAACATGGGTCGCACACACCCCGGAAAAAATGTGTAACCCTTCTCCTCAGGAGCACAAAGAGTAGGTGCTTCCCTCGTCTCCTCTTTTTCCTCTTCTTTCACCTACAGGCTGATATAGAGAGAAGACCCATTCACTCTGGCCATTCTCCCTACTTTCACCCACCTTTCATAAAACTTGCTGGGGTAGAGCACCTCTCTCTCCATTCTGATCCTTCTTTTAAAATGGTATTTGAAAAAGGGGATCAGTTGTTGGCCGGAGAGAAAGGTGTCTGACCTCAGCCCTTTCAGCCTCGTCCACCATACAACTTCTTTAGCCATGGCTACCACACAGAGAAAAACCGCCTCTCCTTCGTTTTTGAAAGGGGGAGGCGGTTTGATCGTGACAATGGACTCGGTGGTCAACCGGATTGGTCCCACCCTCGACAGTAGTCGTTCCACATAGCCCCACAGGTCAGCAATGCCTGGGCAGTGTACGAATGCGTGCGCAACGGTTTCGTCATCATGCACGCATCTCGGACAGATCTTATTCAAAGGATCTCTACCCAGGCTCCCATGCCTGTGGAGCTTGTCTCGAACGGGTAGAGCCCCTCGGTAGCACTGCCAAGCCAGGGACTTTTGGAAGTTGTCCATCGGTCCAGGGCCAAACGTCCTACCGAACAGACTGGCCAGTTCATCTTCCTCCATGCCTAGAGCTTCTCCGAGAGCATCGTCGCACCTGCTGCGTACCAACCCTCTATAGAATGTCGAGGTGGAGTCTCCACTGATTGCCGGGTCCGCTTTCCAGAGGGCCGTGAGCGCCTGGGCACATTCAATGTGCCAGTCGCCCACTTTTCTCGGTCTTTGCTTGACCCAGGATTGCAGCTCGGTGAGCGAGACGAGTCTGGGAAAGGCTCGCCTCACAAACGGGGCCCACACCGGTTGACTGGTGAGGAATACCTGGAGGTGCCGTAGCCTTAATGCGTGTTTACGCATCTGTAGCCACGGCATCCCCAGCCCTCCTTTCGAAGGGTGTTGACAGCAGATGGATCTCCTCACCAAAGGGGTCCGCTTGTTCCAAAGAAATTGGAACAGCGCGCACTCCATTTTGGCGAGTCTTTTCACTGGGCAAGGCACGACGGTCAAGCGGTAGTAGATGACGGATGCTATATAAGTATTCGCCACCTCCGCTCGACCTTTCAGGGATAGTTTGCACTGGGCCCACTTCTGGGTGAGTGCAAACACCCTGGCCGTTACCTCGTTCCAGTTTTTCTCCACCTGGAGGTCTGGTCCGAACCAGACCCCAAGCAGCTTCACCGGGCCCTCCGTCCAGCGTCCGACGACGTCGTTGGAGGGCATCGGTTTGCCTCTCCATGTTCCGAGTTGCAAACCGACGGACTTGTCCCGGTTCAGCTTGGCTCCTGTAAACCTTTCATATTCCTCCAGTAAGGTGCCGATCTCACCGATTTGCGAGGTTTTCGACACCATTACTGTCACGTCATCGGCGTAGGCCGACGCCGCTTTCTGCAATCCCGGTTCCAAAGGGATGCCCTGCAACCGCTCCAACTTCCGCAGTAGTGGCTCAAGAGCCAGCACATACAGTAGGGAGGAGAGAGGGCATCCCTGTCGGATGGATCGCATGATTTGGAACGGCTCCGAGAGGTGGCCGTTCACCTTGACCCTTGAGCAGACGTTGCTGCTGTGCATCGCAGCAATCCAACCCCTGAAAACGGGTCCGAAGCCTGCCGCCGCGAGCACCGCATCCAGGTAATGATGGTCAACCCTATCGAAAGCTTTAGATTGATCCAAGTTGATCAGGGCCCCACCAAAGCCGGGTTCATTCCCTACCCTCTCTATGATGTATCGCATAAGGTGGAGATTGTCGTGAATGGACCTGGACGGGATTGCGCATGTCTGCGCTTCTCCCACCAGGTTTCCAACGACAAGCGCCAACCTCTTCGCTAACACCTTGGCCAAAATCTTTAACTCTGTATTTAGCAGAGTTATGGGCCTGAAGTTACTTATGTCATCCCCCTTGTTCTCATCCTTCCTCACCAGCGTAACTACGCCCTTGGTCACAGAACTGGGAATTCTCCCGTTCTGCTGCCAGTTGCAGTAGACCGCTTCGAGGATATCGGAGAACAAGTCCGGCATCGCTACATATAGCTCGTATGGTAGACCATCGAGACCCGGGGATTTGCGTTTGCCGCATTGGCTCAGCGCCGCCCCTATCTCAGCAGCTGAAATCGTCCTTTCGCAGGACTTCGCCTCCGCGTCCGAGAGGCGCGGCAGACCGTCGAGGTATGGATTGAAATCCATAGTCTCACCCGGCGCGCCGCCCCTCTCGAACAGTCGTGCAAAGTGCCGCTGAAAGGCCGCACACATCTGCCCAGGTTCAAGGATCACACGCCCATCCTGGTCCTTCAAAGACCGAATCGTGGACTTGTTCCCACTTTTTGCCTCTGTAACTCGGGCCCAGCTCACAGCTTTGGCTCCCTCATTACCCAGAGCACGTATTTTACTCCTGACAACGCAGCCTTCATGCTTCACCTCAAAGAACTGGTCTAAGGCCATTCTTGATGCCAGCACGCCGGCTACATTGCCACTCCTAATCGCCTCTTCTACTCTATCTACTAATTCCCTTTCCGTCTTGTTCCTATCCCTTGCTAATTCCTGACTAAAACCTATCGATTCTATTCTAATTGCTCTCTTAAGAGAGCTCCACCACCTGTTGTTGACAATTGCCCCTATCAAACTCTGCTTAACTAACGTGCTAATCCGTTTACTGTAAGCTTTGCTTCTCGATAAGGACAAGTTCAGCTTCCAGTAACCGGGTCCCTGTCTATGGGTTCTATCAAGGTTGGCTATGCAGGTCACTAACTTGTGATCCGAATAGTCAACCATGAACATTTTTGGACAGCTAAATGTGTCTCTATCGTTCTCTCTAACTAGGACCCTATCTAGGTACGACCTAGATGTTCCACTGCGATTGGTCCACGTCCATAGTGGTACAGTCGGAAAATCTAGTCGATATCTATCGGCCAGGTCAAATCGGCCGATTAACCTTTTGAGGCTTTTACACCCCCCTCTATTGGCACATGCCCCTACATAGTCCCAACGTGCATCCAGGATACCATTCCAGTCCCCCACTAAAAGCAAGGAGCGGGACGTTCCCAGAAAAGTTTCCAGACGTTGGAAGTATTCCGGCCGCGCTGCCCAAAAAGGGGCGTACACAGCTATTAGTCTAAGGGCTCCACTTTCACTACTACCGACGTCTAAAACCACCAGTCGACCCTCCGGGTCCAGGTGCACCTTCTGTATGGCGAGGCCCAGGTGTTTTCGCAGCAGAACGACAACTCCACCCCCACCCCCCGGTTGACAGAGAGATGCGAAGATCTCAAAGTCGTCGAAGAGGGGCGCCAGTTGGTGCTCGCTGCTGATCCTGGACTCGCAAATAGCCATTACATCCATTCTATGCGACCTGAGATCGTTTAAAAGTTTGCCTTGTTTCCAAGACAGTCCCAGGCCACGTACATTCAGACACCCAACTCTTATATCAGCCATGTTGGTTAAAAGAGGAAGGACCTACCTGTTCGGCTCCTGAGGAGCAGGTTGCACAATATCCATGGGCGTATTGGAGGGGTTGTTTGGTGGGGTGTTGTTCTGTGGTGGAGTGGGGGTGTTTGGTGAGGTGTGGGTGGGGAAACGTTTCAAGAGGACGCAGTTATAGGGTCGAGTACATGTTTTCCCCACGTCCTCAGGAAAGTTCTCTCTTAGTTTTGCATAGGTGTCCATTGGGAGTCTTATCATTTTTAAATGCGGTTTGTTGGCCGCGCTTGCAAAGAATTGCCCTTCAGTTTCCACCAAAGGGTCTTTGTGTATTGTTTTTACTAGTTCTTTGTTATTTGTGTTAATGTATGTATACTGTTTTATTTGTGTTGTGTTTGTTTGTTGTTCTTGTGTGTGCTTACGTTTTGTTGTATGTGTTATGTTTTGGGGTGGGGCGGATTTTGTTTGTTCTGTTTGTTTTGTTTTTGTTGGTGGTTGTGTGTTTGTTTCGTTTATGTTCGAGTGGTGCTTTCTTTTTTTCCTTTTTACAGGTTGGAAGGGTTCCCCCTCTTCGTCACTAGGTGCCGTTTCCGCTGGGTCCTCGTCCGTGCTGTCGGGTAGTGGTGTATTTTGGGGTTTTGTTGTATTTGTGTGTGTTTTGGGAGTTGTTTTGGGTGGGGCCGTGTCTTGTGTTATTTTTCCCTGTTGTTTTTGTTGTTGTTGTGGTGGTGGTGGTGGTGGCGGTGGTGGTGTGTGGGGTGTAGGCAAAAGAGCCTTTTTTTTTGTCAATTGAGGACAAGCAGCCCTTAGATGACCCCTGCTTGAACAGTAGTAACATATGGACCTCCTACCCTCGGCTGAAATATATATAAATGTTTCTCCATCGAGGGACACCCTCTGTGGTATTCTAGCTATTCGTTCTGGTCTCATTTGGACCAGAACCTCCACGCTCAAACCGCCGAAAACGTCTGTGGTGACTTCTCCTACTGAGAGGATTCCGTCCTCGTCTTCTAAAAATCCTGTTAGTACCCAGGAAATGCATGCATTTGGCCGGATTCCGGAGACCCTTATCTTCTGCGTTCTTTTCCCTAAATATGTGGGGAAAAATGTATGTAGCTTGGAAACAATTGGTGCCACAGAGTATTTCCTGGCCGTCAATTGATCCTTCATTAGGACCGTTATATTCCCATAGAGTGGCCCTTTTTGTATGAACGATATATCACTCCACACATTTTTTAGGACCAGCTCAATCTCTTTTTGGGATAATTGAGTTGGTTTCCTTGTTATGTTGGAAATTGTTCTGAAAGATATCGTTCTTAGCGTCGTGTCTCTTTTGATTTCTTGTGGGGAGGTGATTGTGAAGTCTCCTCCTTCTTTGAAAGTTACATACTGTTTCGCTTCCTTCATCTTTTCTCTCAGAGTTGTAATGTCCAGTTGCTTGCAGGTTTGTGTTTTCCGGACCGCCTGTGCAAAGGAGGTACCAGTAGTGGGTTCGCTTTGTTTGGTGTTATCATTATTTTTTCCTTGGTTGGTGTTGTGACTATTGCTGTTATTGTCGTTGCTGTTTTTGTCTGCGTTTATGTGACTTTCTGGGTTTTCACCCATTTTTACAAATTTTTCTTTTAATTCCGTGTTCCATGTTTCTTTTGCAGAAGTCAGGAGGGAAGACTTAGAGTCTTGTGCTTCTAGCTTCTCTGTATCACCTTTCTTAGGGGGCGTGGCTTTCACGTTAGGATGAGATGTGAAAATTCCGTCCATTTCTATTAGTTTGCCGTAATAAATTTTTAACTGGAAAATTCGCCCCAAAAAGGGGCGAAAATAAATAAACTCAAAGTTTGACGACCAAGGCAAGGGGTTAACGTATATTACAGTATAAAAAAATTAATCAAAACTCACTTTTTGAGTAAGTAAATCCGACTCGGTAGCCGAGCTTGTTCACACACATCAACACACGTCTCTCGTATACGAGATGTTATGTGAGATATTATGTGAGGTAAAACCTTTACTGTGAAAATACAATAGTATATATAGAGTAATGTAAATGTTATGTGAGATATTATGTAAGGTAAAACCTTTACTGTGAAAATATAATAGTATATATAGAGTAATGTAGATGTTATGTGAGATATTATGTGAGGTAAAGCTTTACTGTGACAATACAATAGTATATATAGAGTAATGTCAATGTTATGTGAGATATTATGTGAGGTAAAGCCTTTACTGTGACAATACAATAGTATATATAGAGTAATGTAAATGTTATGTGAGATATTATGTGAGGTAAAGCCTTTACTGTGAAAATATAATAGTATATATAGAGTAATGTAGATGTTATGTGAGATATTATGTGAGGTAAAGCCTTTACTGTGACAATACAATAGTATATATAGAGTAATGTCAATATTATGTGAGATATTATGTGAGGTAAAGCCTTTACTGTGACAATACAATAGTATATATAGAGTAATGTAAATGTTATGTGAGATATTATGTGAGGTAAAGCCTTTACTGTGAAAATACAATAGTATATATAGAGTAATGTAAATGTTATGTGAGATATTATGTGAGGTAAAGCCTTTACTGTGAAAATACAATAGTATATATAGAGTAATGTAAATGTTATGTGAGATATTATGTGAGGTAAAGCCTTTACTGTGAAAATACAATAGTATATATAGAGTAATGTAAATGGTAAAGGGTTAACACAATATCTATTATTATATTATTTAACAGATTGTGGACTTTCTGTTAGACCGTACAGAACTGGAAGATGTCCAGCAGGCGGCCCTTCTCGCCATAAACCTTGGTCATGTACAGGTGGCGCTAGCTATACTGTGTCATGGACGTTACCTGCAGATGTGGAACCAACGTAGAAAGATTGGCGCTGATGAATACGATTTCTACCATAAGCCAACTGTGTCCAACTGTGGTAGTTGGTGTCCAGCTGTGGCCGGAACTTACTACTTCTCTGAGGAGACAACTCCAATTACACTGGCCGCACAAAAGAACATGTATAAGATCGTACAATTATTGCTTGACCGTGGTGAATGGATACACATTCCTCACAAGTACGACTGCCAGTGTACAGAATGCCTCAACCGAGTGAAATTTGACCACTTGAGGGCAGCCAAAATCCGACTGAACAGCTATAGAGGCCTCGCCAGTGAGTCATATATTTCTCTCTCCAGTAAAGACCCAATTTTAAGGGCTTTCACCCTCTCAAAGGAGCTCCGGCACATGGCAAACACACAGAAGTTCTTTAAAGTAAGTTAAACATTTTAATACTTTTGTTACCATATTGCAAAGGGAACATAGCTTAACCCTTTAATGTTCAAACCGGCCAAAACCGGCCGGAATTCTCTACCTTTTTCTGTTGAAACTGGCTGTAACTGGTCACTCAAACTGATGTTAAGGTATTGTTCTCAAAATAAATACTTTCAAAATCTCATAGATTCGATATTATGTGAGGTAAAGCCTTTACTGTGACAATACAATAGTATATATAGAGTAATGTAGATGTTATGTGAGATATTATGTGAGGTAAAGCCTTTACTGTGAAAATACAATAGTAAATATAGAGTAATGTAAATGTTATGTGAGGTATTATGTGAGGTAAAGACTTTACTGTGAAAATACAATAGTATATATAGAGTAATGTAGATGTTATGTGAGATATTATGTGAGGTAAAGCCTTTACTGTGAAAATACAATAGTATATATAGAGTAATGTAAATGTTATGTGAGATAGTATGTGAGGTAAAGCCTTTACTGTGAAAATACAATAGTATATATAGAGTAATGTAAATGTTATGTGAGATATTATGTGAGGTAAAGCCTTTACTGTGAAAATACAATGGTATATATAGAGCAATGTAAATGTTATGTGAGATATTATGTGAGGTAAAGCCTTTACTGTGAAAATACAATAGTAAATATAGAGTAATGTAAATGTTATGTGAGGTATTATGTGAGGTAAAGACTTTACTGTGAAAATACAATAGTATATATAGAGTAATGTAGATGTTATGTGAGATATTATGTGAGGTAAAGCCTTTACTGTGAAAATACAATAGTATATATAGAGTAATGTAAATGTTATGTGAGGTATTATGTGAGGTAAAGACTTTACTGTGAAAATACAATAGTATATATAGAGTAATGTAGATGTTATGTGAGATATTATGTGAGGTAAAGCCTTTACTGTGAAAATACAATAGTATATATAGAGTAATGTAAATGGTATGTGAGATATTATGTGAGGTAAAGTCTTTACTGTGATAATACAATAGTATATATAGAGTAATGTAAATGTTATGTGAGGTATTATGTGAGGTAAAGCCTTTACTGTGAAAATACAATAGTATATATAGAGTAATGTAAATGTTATGTGATATATTATGTGAGGTAAAGCCTTTACTGTGAAAATACAATAGTATATATAGAGTAATGTAAATGGTATGTGAGATATTATGTGAGGTAAAGCCTTTACTGTGAAAATACAATAGTATATATAGAGTAATGTAAATGGTAAAGGGTTAACAAAGGTTTTTAGATAAATATAAACACTTTAACCCTTTCGTTACCATATTTCTAATGGAACATAACTTAAAGGTGTTTAGATACATATTAACCCCTCCACACCTGCTTGTGTTTGGAACACTTACCACACCCATGCCTAACTCCTCTGCTTGGTCTCCCTCCTCCCTCTTTCTCCAGCTCTCTCTATATCTCCCTCTTTCTCACACCAACAACTACCTATCTATCTATCTACCACTTTGGAAGAAGAGTCAGGATGGAGAGAGAGAAGTGCTGTACCCCAGGATGGAGAGAGAGGTGCTGTACCCCAGGATGGAGAGAGAGAAGTGCTGTACCCCAGGATGGAGAGAGATGTGCTGTACCCCAGGATGGAGAGAGAGGTGCTGTACCCCAGGATGGAGAGAGAGGTGCTGTACCCCAGGATGGAGAGAGAGGTGCTGTACCCCAGGATGGAGAGAGAGGTGCTGTACCCCAGGATGGAGAGAGAGGTGCTGTACCCCAGGATGGAGAGAGAGGTGCTGTACCCCAGGATGGAGAGAGAGGTGCTGTACCCCAGGATGGAGAGAGAGGTGCTGTACCCCAGCAAGTTTTATGAAAGGTGGGTGAATGGCCCGAGTGAATGGGCCTTCTCTCTATATCAGCTTGTAGGTTGAGGTAAAGGAGGAGGAGAGGAAAGGGGTACTCACTCTTCGTACTCCTGGAGATGAGGGTTGCACATTTTTTCGGGGGTATGTGTTACCCATATAAACTGTCTCCCCCTATTGGGGAAAATCGGCTAATTTTTTAAATTGCATTTGTGATAATATTTTACACGTTTTTATTGTATGTAAACTTCCCCCTTTGTATTTGTCCCCTTCTTTTGTGCCCCTGTGGCTAATAAAGAAATATATCTATATATCTACCTATCTTATCCCCTTCTTTTGTGCCCCTGTGGCTAATAAAGAAACATATCTATCTATCTATATATCTATATATCTACCTATCTTGTCCCCTTCTTTTGTGCCCCTGTGGCTAATAAAGAAACATATCTATCTATATATCTATATATTTACCTATCTTGTCCCCTTCTTTTGTGCCCCTGTGGCTAATAAAGAAACATATCTATCTATCTATCTATCTATCTATATATCTACCTATCTTGTCCCCTTCTTTTGTGCCCCTGTGGCTAATAAAGAAACATATCTATCTATATATCTATATATTTACCTATCTTGTCCCCTTCTTTTGTGCCCCTGTAGCTAATAAAGAAACATATCTATCTGTCTATATATCTATATATCTACCTATCTTGTCCCCTTCTTTTGTGCCCCTGTGGCTAATAAAGAAACATATCTATCTATATATCTATATATTTACCTATCTTGTCCCCTTCTTTTGTGCCCCTGTGGCTAATAAAGAAACATATCTATCTATATATCTATATATTTACCTATCTTGTCCCCTTCTTTTGTGCCCCTGTGGCTAATAAAGAAATATATCTATATATCTACCTATCTTGTCCCCTTCTTTTGTGCCCCTGTGGCTAATAAAGAAACATATCTATCTATATATCTATATATTTACCTATCTTGTCCCCTTCTTTTGTGCCCCTGTGGCTAATAAAGAAACATATCTATCTATCTATCTATCTATCTATATATCTACCTATCTTGTCCCCTTATTTTGTGCCCCTGTGGCTAATAAAGAAACATATCTATCTATCTATTTATCTATCTATATATCTATATATCTACCTATCTTGTCCCCTTCTTTCGTGCCCCTGTGGCTAATAAAGAAACATATCTATCTATATATCTATATATCTACCTATCTTGTCCCCTTCTTTTGTGCCCCTGTGGCTAATAAAGAAACATATCTATCTATCTATCTATTTCGGGGGGGTGTGCGACCCCCCAAGGCGCCTCCTCTCTATTGAGGATTTTGTTAAAAATTTTATTTTTTGTTATATCTTATTTTATTTTTATATTTTGTTATTGCCTCCTCCTTATTGAGGACGCCTTTTTGTGTAAACTCCCCCCTTTGTACTTGTCCCACTTTTGATGCCCTAGTGGCAAATAAAAGAAACATATCTATTTATCTATCTATATATCTATATATCTACCTATCTTGTCCCCTTCTTTTGTGCCCCTGTGGCTAATAAAGAAATATGTCTGTCTATCTCTCTCTATCTATCTATCTATCTATCTCTCTATCTACCTACATATCTATCTATTCCCCCCCCCCCTCTCACTACCAATCGTGATCCAAACACTCTAACCACTGAGCTACCCAACTAACTCTCTCTCTGTATCTTTCTATTCTCAGAAGGACTACAATGAGTTAGCTGCTAACCTCAGTAGCTATGTGGTAATGTTACTTGACCAGATACAGACACAGCAGGAACTTGAACTTATTGTCAACAAAGTTGGTACAAGTGATGATGAACTTTATGAACAGTTCGGCCGCTTAAAGCTGGCCCTTCGCTATGGTGAAAAAAAGGTGAGAGCTGACCCTAACCCTCGCCTTAACCCTAGCCCTAGCCTTAACCCTAACCCTAGCCTTAACCCTAGCCTTAACCCTAGCCCTAACCCTAACCCTAACCTTAATAGCCTTAGCTCAAACCCTATCACTAAACCAATAGCTTCTAAGCCTAACCAAACCCTAACTAGTTCTGGTTTACTTTCTTGGTTGAGGGCTGGGTGTTGTTACCTTTTGATGCGGAGGGTGAAACATTTTGAAGGGAGTGTGTATATATGTGTGTGTGTATATATATATATATATATATATATATATATATATGTGTGTGTGTGTGTATCATCATTATCATTTAACGTCTATCTTCCACGCTAGCATGGGTTAGACAGGAATTGTCCACTTCAAGCAAGATTGGTCGAGGGACCGTGTCTCGCTCATATAGAACTGTCTGGCGGGTTTTCTACGGCTGGATGCCCTTCCTAACACCAACCACGTTTACAGTGTGAACTGGGAGCTTTTTACCGTGTTACCTACACGGCCACATGACAGCGTGGACTGTGTGTGTGTTTTTTTGTTTTTTTTGTCGTGACACCTACACGATCTCCTTAGTTTGGACTGGATGCTGTGGTACCAACATAACTTTACAGAGAAAGGGGTGGTGTTGAAAGGATGGTGTAGAGGTGGTGGGTTGCTGTGTATGTTTGGTTTGGAGGGGCCTACTGACTGTAGGTTAATTTTGCAAGTAAGGAAGGCGGGTCTTAGAGTGTATATATATATATATATATATAATAAAGAATTCATATCTAGTAACATATATATACATACAGATGTATATCGATGCTAGCAAATATATAATGGCTAGGATTTCAGTCCACGCTTTGAGATTTATTTTTTTTAATAAGCTTCCAGAGTCCTCGCTTTGCCTGGAGACTTATATGAGAATAGACTTTCCTAATGACGGGATGATTCTCTACACCTTCTTCGGAAGATGTATTTACTCCATTCCAGAAACTAATTAGTTGGAAGTGATATTTTAGTAAGTAAGTTAATTTTATAATTTTCTTATTTTACGTCTCTTATATATATATATATGTGTGTGTGTGTGTGAAGGTAGATAAGGTTTTGTTTATGGATATCAGGAATGAAGGCTTAAACAAGAAAACTGCTTACCAGAGAGTTTGACTTGACAGTATCCTTTGAATTGTATAGCATAAATTCTAATGGAGCCTAAAATAAATACGGATGAACTTGCAACAACGGAAGAAATACTCATCCGAGCTGATAAAACAGGCAATATAAACTCACTAGATATTGATACTTATAGGAACTGAATAAGAAATATAGAAAGATGAATAAGTCTACCACTAATAACATTAATGGAGAAGGCCTTAAGATATAATTCTTTATTTGCCACAAGGGCACACAAGAAAAGGGGACAATACAAAGACACATGCCGGGGATTTTACATACAGTCGTGTAAAAATATTGAAACAAACAATTATAACAATCAAAATCCCCAATAGAGGGGAGGTGTCACAAATGGGTTGTTTAAAATACCCCGTCGATAGAACAACCCTCAACTTCAGGAGCATGTTGTGCAAGTGGTGCCTTCTTCCTTTTGCTCTCTTCTTAAACCTACAGGTTTATAATCAGAGAAGGCCCAATCACTCGGGCCATTTTTGCTTCATTCACCCACCTTTCAGTAAATTTACTGGGGTGCAATGCCTCTCTCTCCACTCTGATTCTCCTTCTAAATTGGTACCTAAAGAAAGGATGGG
>OZ024764.1:4707793-4710293 GCA_964016885.1 Eledone cirrhosa | reverse complement strand
GACCAGACATGGTACGCTGGTCAACACCGTCTCCAAAACTGCGCTCTCCCCCAGAAGTTCCTCGGAATTCTCCTCATCATCTTCTTCTATCCAATCCTTCTCGGATCTTATTTAATCCGACCAAAGTCAAGGGTGAGTAACTCCTTCACAACATTTCACTAACTCTCCCTCTCTCTATCTTTCTAACGTTCTCTCCCTCTCTCTATCTTTCTAACTCTCTCTCCCTCTTTCTAACGTTCTCTCCCTCTCTCTATCTTTCTAACTCTCTCTCCCTCTTTCTAACGTTCTCTCCCTCTCTCTATCTTTCTAACTCTCTCTCCCTCTCTCTATCTTTCTAACTCTCTCTCCCTCTTTCTAATGTTCTCCCTCTCTCTATCCTTCTAACTCTCTCTCTATCTTTCTAACTCTCTCTCCCTCTCTCTATCTTTCTAACTCTCTCTCCCTCTCTCTATCTTTCTAACTCTCTCTCCCTCTTTCTAATGTTCTCTCTCTCTCTATCTTTCTAACTCTCTCTCCCTCTCTCTATCTTTCTAACTCTCTCTCCCTCTTTCTAACTTTCTCCCTCTCTCCCTCTCTCCCTCTTTCTCCCTCTCTCTAACTTTCTCCCTCTCTCTATCTTTCTAACTCTCTCTCCCTCTCTCTATCTTTCTAACTCTCTCTCCCTCTTTCTAATGTTCTCCCTCTCTCTCCCTCTCTATCTTTCTAACTCTCTCTCCCTCTTTCTAACTTTCTCCCTCTCTCTAACTTTCTCCCTCTCTCTATCTTTCTAACTCTCTCTCCCTCTCTCTATCTTTCTAACTCTCTCTCCCTCTCTCTATCTTTCTAACTCTCTCTCCCTCTTTCTAATGTTCTCCCTCTCTCTCCCTCTCTATCTTTCTAACTCTCTCTCCCTCTCTCCCTCTTTCTCCCTCTCTCTATCTTTCTAACTCTCAATCCCTCTTTAACCCTCCCTCTCACTATTTTTCCATTCCCTATCTCCCTCCCATACACTCTCCTCCTCCTTCTAACTCTCTCTCTCTCTCTCTCTCTCCAGATTGGCACCATCATCAGTTATCCATGTATCAAGTTTATCTGTCACAGTTTATCCTTCACTGCGTTCATCACTCTCATCATTCTCTCCACGTTGGAGATGTCTACCAATCCAGATGTCTACCTCTCCACTTCACTCCCCGACATCTTCACTCAGTACAGTCGTTTACATACCAACAATTCCACCACCTCAGCTGCTGTTGACTGCTACTTTGGAAACAACTTTCCCCTCAGAAAGTCAAACATCCAGCCTATGGAGTTGTTACTGATTGTATTTATCATTGGTATGTAGGGATGTCTATCTGTTTGTCTATCTGTCTGTTTGTCTGACTGCCGAGTCCATAGCAAGGATCAAACCGCCAACTTCTTTCAAAAACGAAAGAGACACGGTTTTCCTCTGTACAGTGGCTATGGTGAAAGAGGTTGTATGGTGGACAAGATTGAGAGGACTGAGGACAGATGCCTTTCTCTCCGGACAACAACTCACTCCCTTCTTTAGGTACCACTTTAGAAGGAGAATCGGGGTGGAGAGAGAGGCACTGCACCCCAGTAAATTTACTGAAAGGTGTTATATGGTGGACGAGATTGAGAGGACTGAGGACAGATGCCTTTCTCTCCAGACAACAACTCACTCCCTTCTTTAGGTACCACTTTAGAAGGAGAATCAGGGGGGAGAGAGAGGCACTGCACCCCAGTAAATTTACTGAAAGGTGTTATATGGTGGACGAGATTGAGAGGACTGAGGACAGATGCCTTTCTCTCCGGACAACAACTCACTCCCTTCTTTAGGTACCACTTTAGAAGGAGAATCAGGGTGGAGAGAGAGGCACTGCACCCCAGTAAATTTACTGAAAGGTGTTATATGGTGGACGAGATTGAGAGGACTGAGGACAGATGCCTTTCTCTCCGGACAACAACTCACTCCCTTCTTTAGGTACCACTTTAGAAGGAGAATCAGGGTGGAGAGAGAGGCACTGCACCCCAGTAAATTTACTGAAAGGTGTTATATGGTGGACGAGATTGAGAGGACTGAGGACAGATGCCTTTCTCTCCAGACAACAACTCACTCCCTTCTTTAGGTACCACTTTAGAAGGAGAATCAGGGTGGAGAGAGAGGCACTGCACCCCAGTAAATTTACTGAAAGGTGTTATATGGTGGACGAGATTGAGAGGACTGAGGACAGATGCCTTTCTCTCCGGACAACAACTCACTCCCTTCTTTAGGTACCACTTCAGAAGGAGAATCAGGGTGGAGAGAGAGGCACTGCACCCCAGTAAATTTACTGAAAGGTGTTATATGGTGGACGAGATTGAGAGGACTGAGGACAGATGCCTTTCTCTCCGGACAACAACTCACTCCCTTCTTTAGGTACCACTTCAGAAGGAGAATCAGAGTGGAGAGAGAGGCACTGCACCCCAGTAAATTTACTGAAAGGTGTTATATGGTGGACGAGATTGAGAGGACTGAGGA
>OZ024764.1:4685293-4702793 GCA_964016885.1 Eledone cirrhosa | reverse complement strand
ACGGGCGGGATGGAATTCAAAAAAAATGACTTTAGATAAAGATAACAGGTCCATTCATGTTGACATCTCTTGTAAAAGTAAAACTGTTTCTCCACGCTATCAACATCAGTGTCATCTCTCCTCCAACAGAGACAACAATCGGCTCAGTCCTTACAACAACTCACCAATGATACCATCAACTTTATGGACAGTTTCTACGACATATATTGGCTGAATGCTGGTAAGTTCTTACTGTGTATGTATATATATATATTCATTTCATTTCATTTCATTTTATGTCCTCTTTTTCCCTGCTTGCAAGGGTGAGACGGGAACTGATTCTGGCTTGATTTCTACAGCTGGATGCCCTTCCTAACACCAACCTCATTTTACAGTGAGTGCTGGGTGCTTTTTTGCCGTGGCACCTCCACGACCACTTTGCAGAGGAATGATAGGGACCCCAGTCCCTATCATCTCATTTCTACAGCTGAGTAAACTGGAGCAATGTGAAATAAAGTGTCTTGCTCAAGGAAAGAACACATCACCTGGTCTGAGAATTGAACTCACAACCTTTCAATTGCAAGGCCAATGCTCTAACCACTAAGCCAAGTGCCTATATATATATTTTTTTTTTTTTTTTTAATTAAAATAACAGATTAAAGTTTAAGCAAAGAATCGCTGCTTTCACCGTTAACGGGATCTTCTGAAACTAACAAAGTCAATCTGTAAACGCTGCGTTTACAGATTGACTTTGTTAGTTTCAGAAGATCCTGTTAAGGGTGAAAGCAGCGATTCTTTGCTTAAACTTTAATCTGTTATTTTAATAAATATTTGCTCTATGGTTCTTATATATTTGATATATATTTCCTTATTGAGCCCTCTTTGGATTTTAGTCTTCAATTTTATTATTATTACTATATATATATATATATATATTTAAGAGTTAAACAAGATTCAATGAATATATCAAAGAATATATATATATATAATGGCTGCCAGTTCTTTACAGAAGAGGGCCATCTTTTTAATAAATTCTCTGCTATTATGACCCACCACCAACCCAACAGCAAGCTGCTGGCGTTTGATGACTGAACAGGCTTTTTTTAGGTCACCTTTTCTAGACCCTTCCCAGGTGGTATGGGTAAGCAATGCACTCCAAGAAAAGGGCTGCTCCGATGTTCAAGATTCCACCAAAGGTTCAGGTTAATACTGCAATGACATTAGGATAAGACTCAAGCTGCCCTCATGTAGATTTGTGACTTAACCCTAACGGGTGCAGTCTGCACATGTTGTCATTCCTCCACACACAGAATTAATTGTAAAACAACATTCCCAACCAGAAGACTTGTATCGACAGATTAACCCTTTAGTATTCACATTATTTTATATATACTATTGTATTTTCATGGTAAAGGCTTTACCTCACATAATATCTCACATAACATTTACATTACTCTATATATACTATTGTATTTTCATGGTAAAGGCTTTACCTCACATAATATCTCACATAACATTTACATTACTCTATATATACTATTGTATTTTCATGGTAAAGGCTTTACCTCACATAATATCTCACATAACATTTACATTACTCTATATATACTATTGTATTTTCATGGTAAAGGCTTTACCTCACATAATATCTCACATAACATTTACATTACTCTATATATACTATTGTATTTTCACAGTAAAGGCTTTACCTCACATAACATTTACATTACTCTATATATACTATTGTATTTTCACAGTAAAGGCTTTACCTCACATAACATTTACATTACTCTATATATACTATTGTATTTTCACGGTAAAGGCTTTACCTCACATAACATTTACATTACTTTATATATACTATTGTATTTTCACAGTAAAGGCTTTACCTCACATAACATTTACATTACTCTATATATATACTATTGTATTTACATTGTAAAGCCTTTACCTCACATAATATCGAATCTATGAGATTTTGAAAGTATTTATTTTGAGAACAATACCTTAACATCAGTTTGAGCGACCAGTTACAGCCAGTTTCAACAGAAAGAGGTAGAGAATTCTGGCCGGTTGTGGGCAGTTTGAACATTAAAGGGTTAACATATGAAAAAGTTAAAATACTCACAATCTCATCAATTGAAACAGCCAGTCTCCTAGTTTCCACTGGAGTACATAAATCCAGGTCTAAGCTGCTACAGTACTCTTTGAAATTCTGTGGAAAACCTGCTGGTCGTTGATTAATAATAAATCAATAACCATAGTGCCAAGAGTTTCTGAAGAATAAATCAAAGAAAACAGCCATCTTTCAAAAACGAAAGAGAGGCGGTTTTCCTCTGTATAGTGGCTATGGTGAAAGAGGTTACATGGTGGACGAGATTGAGAGGACTGAGGACAGATACGTATGTATGTATGTTCTTCTGGTTTTATAATTTCACAAAGTTTTACCAATAGAGAGAGTTGGTTTCTAACATAGACACAAGACTCTCTCATTGGAATTTACACAACACCAACTAGGTAGATTATGTATGTATGCCTGCATGTGTGCATGTGTAGATATGGATGTTATTGTATGTGTGGATGTGTATGTTTTGATTTGTATGTGTGCATGTGTATATGCTTTGAATCTGTACATGTGTATATGCAGTTATTAGATGCAAAATTTTTGGACTGTTTTACATATCTTTACTGTTCCATTAATGGATTGTACTTGTAATTTCCTAACTAGTTGTGTTGTTTCTGTTCAGCCTAGCTTCTCAAGATTTGTATTGAGGCAGTTACTAACATACCCCAGTGCCCCAATAATCACAGGTATAAGTATGAAGGTGTAATCAGGGTGGAGTATCTGCAGATTTCTCATCAGTTCTGCATAAATATTCTCCTTTTCACTAATCTTTGATATTATATTGGCATCTTCTGGGCAGCTAATTTCCACTACTGTGCATGCTTTCTTTTCCCTGTCCCATATCATAATATCTGGTCTGTTATGCCTGCATTTTATTGGGGTTTTTACTGGAACATTCCACCAGTACTCTTTCATATTATGTACATGGATGTCTTCCACATTGCTGTAGCTTTTAATGTGTTTATTATCGGGGCTATCTTTTTTACGAACTGCATTGTACAGTGTTTTGGCCACTATATCATGCCTCATAGGTAGATAGTACCGCGATGATATCTTTGGACAGCTGCTGATGACATGGGTGATATGCTCGATGTTAGTTCTGCAGAGTCTGCACTTGTTATCACATCTAGGTGTTTTGCCTGCATCCCTATCTCTTTTGTGAATCAGGTATTTCATGTTAATCTCCTCTTCTTGGATTGCAAAAGCGTATCCTTCAAAGTGGGAGCCAATATAGCAGTTGTTGGTCCAAGATAGACTACTATGTATGTATGTATGTATGTATGTATATTAACAACACAGCTTAACTCTTTCTTTTTAAACTCATTTCTACGGTAGCTCCTCCCCTTTGCTACAAAGTTGAAAGAACAATGTGACACGGGAGGGTGTGTGGTGGAGTGGTGGAGGCAGGTATACCTAGCCGGGCGCCAGCTGGACGGTCCAGCTAGTATATATATATATATATATATATATATATATATATATGTATATATATATCGCATTTCTTCTAAGTTTGAATTTACACCTAATTGTGTATAGTTGACGGTATATTTGGTCGATTTCTACTTGCTGTTGAAATGTTGGATAAATACTCTATCGGGGCCACCGCGAAGAGGCCGCTTTCGGTTATTTGTCGAAAATTTCTTCATAGGAGCCTTTAAAAAAGCACCCAGTACTCACTGTAAATGAGGTTGGTGTTAGGAAGGGCATCCAGCTGTAGAAATCAAGCCAGCATCAGTTCCCGTCCCACCCTTGCAAGCAGGGAAAAGCGGACGTAAAATGAAATGAATGATGATGATATATATACCACACCACCTTATCTGCTATATATATATATTTCCATGTGTCTAACACACGTGAACATGCCCACAAAGTAAGAAAACAGCACAGTTCCCATGACTTTCGGAAACATTTTTTCACACTCAGAGTTGCTGAAGCATGGAACAAACTACCTGCATCAGTTGTTAGCTGTCGAGGCACTGCATCCTTTAAAACCTCCATGGAACAAACTACCTGCATCAGTTGTTAGCTGTCGAGACACTGCATCCTTTAAAACCTCCATGGAACAAACTACCTGCATCAGTTGTTAGCTGTCGAGGCACTGCATCCTTTAAAACCTCCATGGAACAAACTACCTGCATCAGTTGTTAGCTGTCGAGACACTGCATCCTTTAAAACCTCCATGGAACAAACTACCTGCATCAGTTGTTAGCTGTCGAGACACTGCATCCTTTAAAACCTCCATGGAACAAACTACCTGCATCAGTTGTTAGCTGTCGAGACACTGCATCCTTTAAAACCTCCATGGAACAAACTACCTGCATCAGTTGTTAGCTGTCGAGACACTGCATCCTTTAAAACCTCCATGGAACAAACTACCTGCATCAGTTGTTAGCTGTCGAGACACTGCATCCTTTAAAACCTCCATGGAACAAACTACCTGCATCAGTTGTTAGCTGTCGAGACACGGCATCCTTTAAAACCTCCATGGAACAAACTACCTGCATCAGTTGTTAGCTGTCGAGACACTGCATCCTTTAAAACCTCCATGGAACAAACTACCTGCATCAGTTGTTAGCTGTCGAGACACTGCATCCTTTAAAACCTCCATGGAACAAACTACCTGCATCAGTTGTTAGCTGTCGAGACACTGCATCCTTTAAAACCTCCATGGAACAAACTACCTGCATCAGTTGTTAGCTGTCGAGACACTGCATCCTTTAAAACCTCCATGGAACAAACTACCAGCATCAGTTGTTAGCTGTCGAGACACTGCATCCTTTAAAACCTCCATGGAACAAACTACCAGCATCAGTTGTTAGCTGTTGAGACACTGCATCCTTTAAAACCTCCATGGAACAAACTACCTGCATCAGTTGTTAGCTGTCGAGACACTGCATCCTTTAAAACCTCCATGGAACAAACTACCTGCATCAGTTGTTAGCTGTCGAGACACTGCATCCTTTAAAACCTCCATGGAACAAACTACCAGCATCAGTTGTTAGCTGTTGAGACACTGCATCCTTTAAAACCTCCATGGAACAAACTACCTGCATCAGTTGTTAGCTGTCGAGACACTGCATCCTTTAAAACCTCCATGGAACAAACTACCTGCATCAGTTGTTAGCTGTCGAGACACTGCATCCTTTAAAACCTCCATGGAACAAACTACCAGCATCAGTTGTTAGCTGTTGAGACACTGCATCCTTTAAGGCCTCCATGCTTCCCGAGATCCACCAACACTACAGCTAACACATACACACATGTACTTCCCTGACATTTGTGTATTATTCTATGTACTATACATACACCTTTGACGAGTTGTAGTGCACCTGAGCACTTTACACAATAATTTCATTATTATTATCATTATTATTATATATATAATTGGTGTTGGATGCTTAAAGCATCCGTATGTGGTAGGCCATATGAGCACTCGACGTATCTGAGGACCTTGCGATTTTCAGAGTCAGGTTCGATCATCACATCGATCGTGCCTGGAGCTGGTTGCCAGAGAAACGGTTGTAATATGTCTAATAAATTCCATTCGTCACAACACTGATTCTCTCTTTTTTTCTGTGATATATATATATATATGTATATATATATATATATATATATATATACACACCAACCACCACCACAACACCAACCACCACCACCACAACACTACCACCACCACCACCACCATCACTACACCGCCACCACAACACCAACCACCACCACAACACTACCACCACCACCACCACAACACTACCACCACCACCACAACACTACCACCACCACCACCACAACACTACCACCACCATCACTACACCACCACCACCACCACAACACTACCACCACCACAACACTACCACCACCACCACAACACTACCACCACCACCACCACAACACTACCACCACCACCACCACAACACTACCACCACCACCACCACAACACTACCACCACCACCACAACACTACCACCGCCACCACCACCATAACACTACCATCACCACCACAACACTACCACCGCCACCACCACTACAACACTACCATCACCACCACCACCACAACACTACCACCACCACCACCACCACCACCACAACACTACCACCACCATCACTACGCCACCGCCACCACCACCACCACCACCACCATCACCACAACAACACTACCACCACCACCACCACCACCACCATCACTATGCCACCACCACCACCACCACCACAACCACGCTGCCACCACCACCACCACCACCACCACCACAACACTATCACCACCACCATCACTACGCCACCACCACCACCTTATCTGCTATACTATCTCAACAGACCGTTACTACTGGAATAAGTACGACCCTGAGAATGTGGCTGAAGCGCTCTTTGCTGTGGCCAATATCCTCAGTTTTGCTCGAATATCTTACATCCTACCAGCTAATGCCACCCTGGGACCTCTGCAGATATCTATCGGACGAATGGTCAAGGTTTGTATTACATTGCTTTCATTGTGGTGGTTGTTACTGTTGTTGTTGTTACTGTTGTTGTTGTTACTGTTGTTACTGTTGTGATGTTACTGTTGTTGTTGTTGTTGTTGTTACTGTTGTTGTTGTTGTTGTTACTGTTGTTGTTGTTGCTGTTACTGTTGTTGTTGTTACTGTTGTTGTTGTTACTGTTGTTGTTACTGTTGTTGTTACTGTTGTTGTTGTTGCTGTTACTGTTGTTGTTACTGTTGTCGTTGTTACTGTTGTTGTTGTTGTTACTGTTGTTGTTGTTGTTACTGTTGTTGTTGCTGTTACTGTTGTTGTTGTTACTGTTGTTGTTGCTGTTACTGTTGTTGCTGTTACTGTTGTTGTTGTTACTGTTGTTGCTGTTACTGTTGTTGTTACTGTTGTTGTTGTTGTTACTGTTGTTGTTGCTGTTACTGTTGTTGTTGTTACTGTTGTCGTTGTTAGTTGTTAGTTGTTGTTGGAAAGTCAATTACCCCCCCCCCCAGTGCGTTACTGGTACTCTATTTAGATCGTTATAATTTTTGTTGGGTATCGGCTTTTGTGTTTCTCCTGTCTTTGTAAGGTTTTGTGCACATTTGTTATCGTACAATTATTTCCTCAAGTTCCAAGAGTCAACCTCTCTACTACTCTGAGATAGTTTTGTGTACAATTTCGTTGAGTCTATAATAGACATTTGTAATACAATCAGTAAATTTAGTTACTTACATGTATCAATATACTGTTTGTTTCCATTTCAAACTCGGTGTGTTGTGCTGTGGCTGATTTTCAACTTGTTGCATTTTACTCACATGGTTGAAATTTTAATAGAGAAGATTATGTTATAAGGACAATCATCATCATCATCATCCTTTTACGTCCGCTTTTTCCTGCTTGCAAGGGTGGGATGGGTCCTATTCTGCACAGCATCTCTCCACTTGTCACGGTCCTTCCTCATCTCCTCCGTGAGCTTCAGCAATCTGAGGTCTGTTCTCACCATCTCCGCCCATGTCTTCCGTGGTCTACCTCTACTGCGTCTTCCTTCTACTGGGATTTGTTGGCACTTCTTTACCCAGCGGTCAACCTCCATGCACATCACATGTCCATACCACCTAAGTCTTCTCTCCCACACACTACAGTTTATCCCGCTTATACAGTTTCTCTCTCAACACATCACATGTCCATACCATCTCAGTCTTCTCTCCCACACACCACAACTTATCCCTCTTATACCCAGTTTCTCTCTCAACACATCACATGTCCATACCATCTCAGTCTTCTCTCCCGCACACTACAACTTATCCCTCTTATACAGTTTCTCTCTCAACTCATCACATGTCCATACCATCTCAGTCTTCTCTCCCACACACTACAACTTATCCCTCTTATACACAGTTTCTCTCTCAACTCATCACATGTCCATACCATCTCAGTCTTCTCTTCCACACACTGCAACTTATCCCTCTTATACACAGTTTCTCTCTCAACTCATCACATGTCCATACCATCTCAGTCTTCTCTTCCACACACTGCAACTTATCCCTCTTATACACAGTTTCTCTCTCAACTCATCACATGTCCATACCATCTCAGTCTTCTCTTCCACACACTACAACTTATCCCTCTTATACACAGTTTCTCTCTCAACTCATCACATGTCCATACCATCTCAGTCTTCTCTCCCACACACTGCAACTTATCCCTCTTATACACAGTTTCTCTCTCAACTCATCACATGTCCATACCATCTCAGTCTTCTCTCTCGCACACCACAACTGATCCTTGTATAAAATATATTTTGGTAGGTTTTGTTGGTTCTCAGCCATTATGTTGCCTCTTCGTTTTCTTAGTATATTTATTATTGTTTTGTCGATGTTGTCCGATTTATTTCAAAGCTTCTGGGGAACTTCATTACAGGCATCCATGATGTCATTCAACCCAGAAGGGTAGGACACCATGCTTTGCAGCATAGAGTTACATCCCTTTATGGTCTGAGTTCAAATCCCGTCGAGGTTAACTTTGCCTTTCATCCTTACGGGGGTCGATAAAATAAAGTACCAGTAATGCACTGGGATAATCGCTGGCCTTGTGCCTAAAGTATAAACAATTATTATTATTATTTTGGCAGTATCGGTAGAGGGTCGGACACCATGCTGTGTAGCATAGAGTTACGGCCCTTGCCATTCTGAGTTCAAATCCCGCCGAGGTTAACTTTGCCTTTCATCCTTACGGGGTCGGTAAAATAAAGTACCAGTAATACACTGGGATAATTGCTGGCCTTGTGCCTAAAGTAGAAACAATTATTATTATTATTAATTGTCGATAAAATAAAGTACCAGTAATACACTGGGATAATTGCTGGCCTTGTGCCTAAAGTAGAAACAATTATTATTATTATTAATTGTCGATAAAATAAAGTACCAGTAATACACTGGGATAATTGCTGGCCTTGTGCCTAAAGTAGAAACAATTATTATTATTATTAATTGTCGATAAAATAAAGTACCAGTAATACACTGGGATAATTGCTGGCCTTGTGCCTAAAGTAGAAACAATTAATTATTATGTATTAATTTGCAGGAGATACTGAAGTTCTTCCTGCTGTTTTGCCTGGTGATGGCTGCGTTCATTGTGGGGCTCCAGAACCTGTACTGGTACTACGGTGTTAAAGATCACCTGAAGGTCGTCCCTAGAAACATAACAGTCAAGGCCAGCATCAGTTTTGGAGAGTGAGTACAAAGTATAGAACAAAGAGTTCAGGCATGTTAACTGAAGAGTGTACGCCTGTAACATTACACCCCTACACACATTTATAGTGAAGTGAAGTGAAGTGAAGTGAAACCCAACATATGCGGCGTGTGTTTCTTATTGTCAACATGACCCTACCAAAGTATAACAATATCTGTTACAACACACGTTTTCAGATAAGAAATCTTGCAAAACAAATTCAAATAGGAATTATATATATATGGAGGCACATGGCTTAGTGGTTAGAGCATTGGCCTTGCAATCGAAAGGTTGTGAGTTCAATTCTCAGACCGGGTGATGTGTTGTTTCCTTGAGCAAGACACTTTATTTCACATTGCTCCAGTTTACTCAGCTGTAGAAATGAGATGATAGGGACTGGGGTCCCTATCGTTCCACTGCAAAGTGGTCGTGGAGGTGCCACGGCAAAAAAGCACCCAGTACTCACTGTAAATGAGGTTGGTGTTAGGAAGGGCATCCAGCTGTAGAAATCAAGCCAAAATCAGTTCCCGTCCCACCCTTGCAAGCAGGGAAAAAGCGGACGTAAAATGAAATGATGATGATGATATATATATATATATACTAGCAGTTGTACCCGGCGTTGCACGGGATAAGGTGTTGTGAAATATATAACCGCATTAGCTAAGCTTAGTATTGCAACAACCACGGCTGGCAAAGAAGTAAGGGTCTGGTGGTACGTAAGTAAGCAACACTGTGGCTTAAAACGTGAGGAAGAAGTTGTGTGCACTTACCAACTGTTTGGGGAGTGAGTGTGAGATTTGTCTTGAGCAAGGGTGGCAGAATAACCGGAGGCAGCAGACAGCCAGACATACAGACAGATATTATAAGGGCGCGTACTGGACGCAGACGGAATTGTGGGAAGTGACGTAATGCAGACAGCCAGACATACAGACAGATATTATAAGGGTGCGACGTTATATGTATGTATCTATCTAAAAAGAGGAAGACTAAGAATTATAGAGAGAGATCACTAAATCGCCTAATCCGGTCCCTAGGGCATTGAAAATTTGAAATTTCTTTTGCTCAGAACACTCCCTGAAACATAAGTATTACATATGTAAAGTTTGCAAACAGTCGGTTGGGTGCTTCTCGAGTTTTAGAGATTCAAACTCACGCACACACAGACAGACATCCTCAGTTTTATATGTATAGATATGTGTGTCTGTATGTATGTATGTGAGTGTATGTATGTGCATGTGTGTGTATGTATGTATGTATGTGCATGTGTGTGTGTGTATGTATGTATGTATGCATGCATGTTATGTCGGCTCACATGTTATGTAAGTGCTACTGGTAACAAGTAAACCAGTACAACCTGTCGCATGGTCCGGTCGTCGGCGACTAAACCGGCAACCCCACCAAGTTTACCTGGTGAGGAGGGTGATTTTGGACACCCTGCAGGACAAAAAACAAAACCTGACAAAGGGCGGAAGAACTCATAAGAGTCAACGGCCATCCGAAAATGTGTAAATATGTATATACACATGTACCGCGTGGTTAAACCACTGGGAGTGAAGGACCCCTAGCCTTTGTCAGGACATTCTTCTAGGAGAAGGCAACTCAGGAAACTGGGAGTATGTATGTATGTATAAAGGGCGGAAGAACTCATAAGAGTCAACGGCCATACAAAAGTGTGTAAATGTATATATACACATGTACCGCGTGGTTAAACCACTGGGAGTGAAGGACCCCTAGCCTTTGTCAGGACATTCTTCTAGGAGAAGGCAACTAAGGAAACTGGGATAACTCCGATATAAAACCTGCTGTTCAGTAGTTATCGATGATGTTGATCTTTTCTTCTTTTCGGGTTATAGCTACTGTCTCTCAGAGAGTGGGATTGGCTCAGTGCACAGTCTTTCCTCACTTTAAAACATATCTTCACGCACAGGGATTGCACGATAGAATTAATTGATAATTATTAATAATGGGATATCGTGCAATGGCCACACTCGATAACGAGGGGGAAGCCATCATTCATGTATGTATGTATGTATGTATGTATGTATGTATGTATGTATGTGTGTGTGTGTGTGTGTGTGTGTGTGTGTGTGTGTGTGTGTGTGTGTGTGTGTGTGTGTGTGTGTGTGTGTGTGTGTGTGAGTGAGTGAGTGAGTGAGTGTGTGTGTGTGTGTGTGTGTGTGTGTGTGTGTGTGTGTGTGTGTGTGTGTCTGTGTGTGTGTGTGTGTGTGTGTGTGCAACTGGGAGAGATGACCCATTAGCCTTTTTCAAGGCAGAATTCTAGAAGGGAAACTCTGATATAACACCTGCAACCCTGATGGTATCCAGTGATGTTGACTTGTTCTTCTTTTTGGTAAATATCATCTTGGTTAAGAGAGAGGAACTGGCTTTGTGCAGTGCCTTTGCTCACTATAAAAGCTTCACGGCACAGGCATTGCTTTATATCTGGAGATCTCTCTGCACTTGTCGTCACATGGTATCATGGGCCCAGCATTATGTGTCAATAATTGTCACAAGTGTAGTGTTTGTACCAGAGTTTTCAAGTCGCTGGCTGGACTAAAAGGTCACACTCGTTCAGCGCATCGGTAGGGGTTCTCCTACATGGATATAAAGTAGTGGCCGTACTCGAAAACGAGTTGGCACCCACCATATATATATGTATGTGAGTGTGTGTGTATGTGTATGTATGTATGCATGTATGTGAGTGTATATTCCCTCACACACATCTCTAACACTATTTCTCTCTGTCTCCTAGTTTTGTCAGTACTTTCCGTACAGCGTTCTGGTCCCTATTTGGCAGGGGTGAGCCCCATGCCGTCCAGTTAGGGGACTACAACAACTCATTCACTGAAGATGTTGGCTACATCATCTACGGGATATACAACATTGCCATGGTTACGGTACTCCTTAACATGCTTATTGCTATGATGACCAGATCCTTTGAAAACATCGCAGTAAGTATTGGTGGTGGTGGTGGTGGTGTAGTGGTGATGGTGGTGGTGGTGGAAGGTGGTGTAGTGGTGGAAGGTGGTGTAGTGGTGGAAGGTGGTGTAGTGGTGGATGGTGGTGGTAGTGGTTGTGTAGAAAGCAATCCTGAATACAGGCGGTTGAAATGGGGTTCCTCCAAAGGGTCTTTGGAGTAACATTACTCAATAGAGTGTGTAGCTCGGAGATCAGAGTCACTCCAGCTAGAGCTCCCACTTCTCTGAGTTGAGAGATCACAGCTCTGATACTACAGACATGTGGTTAGAATGTCTGAGGAAAGAATCTCTGAATTGAGAGACCACAGCTCTGATACTACAGACATGTGGTTAGAATGTCTAAGGAAAGAATCTCTGAATTGAGAGACCACAGCTCTGATACTACAGACATGTGGTTAGAATGTCTGAGGAAAGAATCTCTGAATTGAGAGACCACAGCTCTGATACTACAGACATGTGGTTAGAATGTCTCAGGAAAGAATCTCTGAATTGAGAGATCACAGCTCTGATACTACAGACATGTGGTTAGAATGTCTCAGGAAAGAATCTCTGAATTGAGAGATCACAGCTCTGATACTACAGACATGTGGTTAGAATGTCTCAGGAGAGAATCTCTGAATTGAGAGATCACAGCTCTGATACTACAGACATGTGGTTAGAATGTCTGAGGAAAGAATCTCTGAATTGAGAGATCACAGCTCTGATACTACAGACATGTGGTTAGAATGTCTGAGGAAAGAATCTCTGGATTGAGAGATCACAGCTCTGATACTACAGACATGTGGTTAGAATATCTCAGGAAAGAATCTCTGAATTGAGAGATCACAGCTCTGATACTACAGACATGTGGTTAGAATGTCTCAGGAAAGAATCTCTGAATTGAGAGATCACAGCTCTGATACTACAGACATGTGGTTAGAATGTCTCAGGAGAGAATCTCTGAATTGAGAGATCACAGCTCTGATACTACAGACATGTGGTTAGAATGTCTGAGGAAAGAATCTCTGAATTGAGAGATCACAGCTCTGATACTACAGACATGTGGTTAGAATGTCTGAGGAAAAAATCTCTGAATTAAGAGATCACAGCTCTGATACTACAGACATGTGGTTAGAATGTCTGAGGAAAGAATCTCTGAATTGAGAGATCACAGCTCTGATACTACAGACATGTGGTTAGAATGTCTGAGGAAAGAATCTCTGGATTGAGAGATCACAGCTCTGATACTACAGACATGTGGTTAGAATATCTCAGGAAAGAATCTCTGAATTGAGAGATCACAGCTCTGATACTACAGACATGTGGTTAGAATGTCTGAGGAAAGAATCTCTTAATTGAGAGATCACAGCTCTGATACTACAGACATGTGGTTAGAATGTCTGAGGAAAGAATCTCTGGATTGAGAGATCACAGCTCTGATACTACAGACATGTGGTTAGAATGTCTCAGGAAAGAATCTCTGAATTGAGAGATCACAGCTCTGATACTACAGACATGTGGTTAGAATGTCTCAGGAGAGAATCTCTGAATTGAGAGATCACAGCTCTGATACTACAGACATGTGGTTAGAATGTCTGAGGAAAGAATCTCTGAATTGAGAGATCACAGCTCTGATACTACAGACATGTGGTTAGAATGTCTCAGGAAAAAATCTCTGAATTAAGAGATCACAGCTCTGATACTACAGACATGTGGTTAGAATGTCTGAGGAAAGAATCTCTGAATTGAGAGATCACAGCTCTGATACTAGAGACATGTGGTTAGAATGTCTGAGGAAAGAATCTCTGGATTGAGAGATCACAGCTCTGATACTACAGACATGTGGTTAGAATATCTCAGGAAAGAATCTCTGAATTGAGAGATCACAGCTCTGATACTACAGACATGTGGTTAGAATGTCTGAGGAAAGAATCTCTGAATTGAGAGATCACAGCTCTGATACTACAGACATGTGGTTAGAATGTCTGAGGAAAGAATCTCTGAATTGAGAGATCACAGCTCTGATACTACAGACATGTGGTTAGAATGTCTGAGGAAAGAATCTCTGAATTGAGAGATCACAGCTCTGATACTACAGACATGTGGTTAGAATGTCTCAGGAAAGAATCTCTGAATTGAGAGACCACAGCTCTGATACTACAGACATGTGGTTAGAATGTCTGAGGAAAGAATCTCTGGATTGAGAGATAACAGCTCTGATACTAGACATGTGGTTAGAATGTCTCAGGAGAGAATCTCTGAATTGAGAGATCACAGCTCTGATACTACAGACATGTGGTTAGAATGTCTGAGGAGAGAATCTCTGAATTGAGAGATCACAGCTCTGATACTACAGACATGTGGTTAGAATGTCTCAGGAGAGAATCTCTGAATTGAGAGATCACAGCTCTGATACTACAGACATGTGGTTAGAATGTCTCAGGAGAGAATCTCTGAACTGAGAGACCACAGCTCTGATACTACAGACATGTGGTTAGAATGTCTCAGGAAAGAATCTCTGAATTGAGAGACCACAGCTCTGATACTAGACATGTGGTTAGAATGTCTGAGGAAAGAATCTCTGGATTGAGAGATAACAGCTCTGATACTAGACATGTGGTTAGAATGTCTCAGGAGAGAATCTCTGAACTGAGAGACCACAGCTCTGATACTACAGACATGTGGTTAGAATGTCTCAGGAAAGAATCTCTGAATTGAGAGATCACAGCTCTGATACTACAGACATGTGGTTAGAATGTCTCAGGAAAGAATCTCTGAATTGAGAGATCACAGCTCTGATACTACAGACATGTGGTTAGAATATCTCAGGAAAGAATCACCAGAAAGAATTTATGGACAAAACCAACCGGCAGGAGATTCAGGGGTAGACCCTGAGCAAGATGGTCGGATAACATCCATGAGCTTAGCCGGTCTCGCTTGGGGGTCAGATCAGTTGGAGATGGTCGCTTCTGACAGGGCCCACTATAAGCAGTGTTTGAGGACTTTGTCCCTATGACCCTCTCAGGAATAAGTGAGCAAAGAGAAAGGATTTTAGATAAATATAAAGACTTTAAAACAAATAGTTTTGTATCAAAGAAGCAGGGGTGGTGTTGGGTGGTTTGGTTAACTTTGACTTTCCCTCCTTCTCTCACCCCCCCCCCCTCTCTCTCTCTGTTACACTCAACCTCTCTTACTCTATCTGCAGACCTACTCAGATGCTGAGTGGAAGTATGCCCGCAGCCTTCTCTACATGGAGTACATGGATGACAGCCTCACACTCCCGGTTCCGTTTAACATCTTGACTGTGCCGAGGGCCATCTTCAGTGTTGTTAGTTCTTTCATTTCATATTTCACCAAACTGTGCAGACATGCATCACACACGCCAGGCAACACAGAGTGCATTCACTTCAGCGACATGGAAGGCAAATCAGGACAGGACAACGTTACATATGAGGTCTGTTGAGTTGTTACTCTTGTTGTTGTTGTTGTTGTTGTTGCTTTATAGGCTAAACAACAATAGCACGCACCATCTACAATCACAGTTATCTCCCCCTGTTGCTATTTCAATCACAGTTACCGCCCCCCCCCCCAATGTTGCTATTTCAATAACAGTTATCCCCCATGTTGCTATTTCAATCAGTTATCTCCCCCCCCCCCCTGTTGCCATTTCAATCACAGTTATCTCCCCTGTTGCTATTTCAGGTGACAGATGAGAATGTCGGCAGTTACAGACAGGATGTGTTACAACCGAAGAAGTTGACTTACGAGGTAAACTTAGACATTTTAGCAATCACCACCACCAGCCCCTGTAAAGTGGTTGGTGTTAGGAAGGGCATCCAGCCGTGGACCCCGAGCCAAAATCAGTTCTGTGTGAGCAAATCAGTCCCCAGACCTGACCCCTCACAAAGGGACAACTTGTCCAACCCATGCTAGCGTGGAAGATGGACGTTAAACGATGATGATGCTAAATATTTTGCTCTTTCTTCTTCACTCACTCTCCCTCCCTCTCACCCACCACGTCACTCTCCCTCTCTCCCACACACCCTCACTCTCCCTCACACACCCTCACTCTCTCCTCTCTCTCCCCCCCAGGATGTGATCCAGAGAGTTGTTCAACGTTACATCTGTGACATCCACCACCAGAAGGAAGTCACCGAAGGTGAGTACTTTACTGTTAGTAGCTGACAGCAGAGGGAGTGTCTGTCTCTCGCCACTGACAGACACTCACTCTGCTGTCAGCTACTAAAACTACACCACTACTACCACTACACCACCACACCATCACCACTACTACCACTACACCACCACCACCACTAACTACATCACACCACCAGTACAACACCACCACCACCTACACCACCCAACCACTACACCACCACCACCACCATGCAATACCACCCAACCACTACACCACCACACCACCACCATTAAACCATTCTACCATTTTTACCATCAGATGAAATGGAGAAATTGAAACAGGACGTCAGCAGTTTCCGCTACGACATTGTTAACAGACTCGAGACGTTGGAGGAGCTGCAGGAGAGAACCTACCAATTACTGACTGGCGAGAGGGGACGGTGTAGTGGTGGTAGCAGCAAGGAGGGGTGTAGTGGTGGAGAAGCAGCTGGTAGCAGCAGAGAGAGGGAGAGAAAGTGTGAGACGAGCAACAACAACGGCGACAACGACAACAACAACAGAAAAAGGAAGTCAGACACAGGTTTCGTCAAAGAGAAAGACGAAGACGAAGGGATGTAGGAAAGAGGAGAGGAGAAGTGAGAGGAGAGGAGTTAGATTGTGGGAGACTGATTATAGTTCTATAGCAGCCATTTCTATATTATATAAATATATATATATATATATATATATATATCCAGGGGATGTAACTTGGAGTCACTGTAGGGAGAGCACTCGATGTTTAGGTTCACTCCTGTGATGAGGTGTAGAGCTATACAGAGTGTAATATAGTGAAAGGCTAACAAGGACGATTGGTTACTCCTTCATTACATTTATTGGTAGGTGACACGTGTTTCACCACTGATCAGCTCAAGGTTCGATCTGTATCGATCCTACCCGACTCAATAATCGGCGGCTCGACGGACCCTTTAAAAAGCTATAAGAGGGTCCGTCGAGCCGCCGGTTATTGAGTCGGGTAAGATCGATACAGATCGAACCTTGAGCTGATCAGTGGTGAAACACGTGTCACCTACCAATAAATGCAATGAAGGAGTAACCAATCGTCCTTGTTAT
>OZ024764.1:4680293-4682793 GCA_964016885.1 Eledone cirrhosa | reverse complement strand
CATCTAGACACTGTCAGTCTATATATATATATATATATATATATATATACCCAGTTAACATCTACACACTGTCAGTCTATATATATATATATATATACCCAGTTAACATCTACACACTGTCTATATATATATATATACCCAGTTAACATCTACACAGTCAGTCTATATATATATATATATATATATATATACCCAGTTAACATCTACACACTGTCAGTCTATATATATATATATATATACCCAGTTAACATACACACTGTCAGTCTATATATATATATATATATATATATATATATATATATATACCCAGTTAACATCTACACAGTCAGTCTATATATATATACCCAGTTAACATCTACACACTGTCAGTCTATATATATACCCAGTTAACATCTACACACTGTCTATATATATATATACCCAGTTAACATCTACACAGTCAGTCTATATATATATATACCCAGTTAACATCTACACACTGTCAGTCTATATATATATATATATATATATATATATATATATATATATATATACCCAGTTAACATCTACACAGTCAGTCTATATATATATATATATATACCCAGTTAACATACACACTGTCAGTCTATATATATATATATATATACCCAGTTAACATCTACACAGTCAGTCTATATATATATATATACCCAGTTAACATCTACCACTATCTATATATATATACACCCAGTCAACCCGCCAACTTCTAGACACTGATTGGCTTTGACTGTTTTGGAGGTTTTTGTTGGCCTATAACAGCAATAACAGTGATGATGATGATGATATATATATAACTGCTGCTTCTTTACAGAAGACAGCCATCTCTCCAACAAACTCCCTATCATGAACCACAACCAACTGCTGGTCAGTTCGATGACTGAACAGGCTTTTGTTTGGGTCACCCTTTCTAGGCCCTTGTAGAATAGGTGTGAAGTGCATCCCCCCCCCCCCCCCCCCCCCAAAAAAAAAGGGTTCCTCAGAAACTCGAGACTCTGCCGAAGCATGTTGCTGCTCAGGTTAACAAGTGCAGCAACGCTACGACAAGACTCAAGCAGCCCACATGTAGATTTGTGACTATGTACTTCTAACCAGTCAAGCCTGCACATGTGGGACTTGTGAAGCAACATCTGCACAAATATATCAATGTGCTACATGTTTGTACTACACACACACATCAGCCACTACCTAACTTCTAACCAGTCAAGCCTGCACATGTGGGACTTGTGAAGCAACATCTGCTCAAAGATATCAATGTGCTACATGTTTGTACTACACACACACATCAGCCACTACCTAACTTCTAACCAGTCAAGCCTGCACATGTGGGACTTGTGAAGCAACATCTGCTCAAAGATATCAATGTGCTACATGTTTGTACTACACACACACATCAGCCACTACCTCACCGCCGGTAATGTGTCCAGTGACCAGCCAAGCCAAGATAGCAAGACGAGGATCCCACATGTTGCTGCCATGGAGTTAAACCTCTGCTGGGGATGTAGCTGTACTCACCATGCTTGGCCAATTGCAGGTTGGTGAGGCTATTTAACCCATAACTGGGATGGATGCCTGTTGACTCTAGAGTTCATCCACCCCTATGTCAGCTCTTGTTTTTGTGCTGCTGCATTTCCACTTACCCTTAGAGAGCATTGTAGACCAACAACACACCACACTAAAATACGTGTTTTCATCATCATCATCATCATCATTTTACCTCCACTTTTCCCTGCTTGCAAGGGTGGGACGGGAACTGATTCTGGCTTGATTTCTACAGCTGGATGCCCTTCCTAACACCAACCACATTTACAGCGAGTGCTGGGTGCTTTTTTGCCGTGGCACCTCCACGACCACTTTGCAGTGGAATGATAGGGACCCCAGTCCCTATCATCTCATTTCTACAGCTGAGTAAACTGGAGCAATGTGAAATAGAGTGTCTTGCTCAAGGAAACAACACACCACCCGGTCTGAGAATTGAACTCACAACCTTTCGATTGCAAGCCCAATGCTCTAACCACTAAGCCATATGCCTATATATATATATATATATATATATATATATATATATATATATATATATATATATATATATATATATAACGAAGGAAATGTGGTAAGGAACCAGGTGGACCATAACGCACCAAAGTACTCAATACTTGGGGTAGTAGAGTGGGTAATAGGAACCAGTAAGACCCCGACGGCTGAGCTCAAGCCGTTTCGACGGCTAATTCTGGACTCTGTCCAGAATTAGCCGTCGAAACGGCTTGAGATCAGCCGTCGGGGTCTTACTGGTTCCTATATATATATATATATATATTCCAAACCCATGCAAGCGTGGAAGATGGACATTAAACGATGATGATGATGATATATATATATATATATGTGTGTGTGAATGCAAAAAGCACCCAGTACTCATTGTAAATGAGGTTGGTGTTAGGAAGGGCATCCAGCTGTAGAAATCAAGCCAGAATCAGTTCTGTGG
>OZ024764.1:4652793-4675293 GCA_964016885.1 Eledone cirrhosa | reverse complement strand
GGTATCCAGCTGTAGAAAAAGTTGCTGAACAAAGGGTTCGGAGGACCCTTCAGTTGAGGCAAAGGGTTGATAAGCTCTCTAGTGCTGTTAATGTAGACAATAAAATGCACTCGGTAGAACGTAGAACAGTAAGCGAGAATGCAGACCCCAACCCTCCAGTTGTGGAATATCAGGGGCCTGGCATTAGTACTGACTGTCTGAAGACTTGCCATAAGGGAAAGTGGACATTAAATGATAAACACACTCTGTAAAGAGGTTGGTGATAGGAAGGAGATCTATCACACTACACTACACCACACCATACCACACTACACTACACCACACTACACTGCACCGCACCACACCACATTACATCACACTGCACTGCATTGCATTGCACTGCACCACACTACACCACACTACACCATACCACACTACACTACACTGCACCGCACCACACCACATTACATCACACTGCACTGCACTGCACCACACTACACCACACTACACCATACCACACTACACTACACCACACCATACCACACTACATTACACCATACCACACTACACTACACCATACCACACTACACTACACCACACCATACCACACTACACTACACCATACCACACTACACTACACCATACCACACTACACCATACCACACTACACTACACCATACCACACTACACTACACTACACTACACCATACCACACTACACTACACTACACCATACCACACTACACTACACCACACTACACCATACCACACTACACTACACCATACCACACTACACTACACCACACCACACCATACTACACCACACTACACCACACCACACCACACTACACCATACCACACTACACTACACTACACCACACCATACCACACTACACTACACCAACCACACCATACCACACTACACCAACCACACCATACCACACCACACTACACTACACCAACCACACCATACCACACTACACCAACCAGACCATACCACACTACACTACACCACACCATACCACACTACACCAACTGCACCACACCAACCACACCACACTACACCAACCACACCATACCACACTACACTACACCACACCATACTACACTACACCAACCAGACCACACTACACCAACTACACTACACCACACCATACCACACTACACTACACTACACTACACCAACCACACCACACTACACTACACTACACCAACCACACCACACCACACCATACTACACTACACCAACCAGACCATACCACACCACACCATACCACACTACACCAACTACACTACACCACACCATACCACACCACACCACACTACAGCTTGCCAAACAAAAGCATTGGGAGGACCTTCAGTTTTGTCAAGGGCATGACAACACCCCTAGTGTTGGTGATTTACACGATAAACACACCCAGTACACACTGTAAATTGGTTGGTGATAGGGAGGGTATCCAACTGCAGAAAGCTTGCCAAAGGATTGAGAGGAGTTCAGTTATGTCAAGGGCATGACAACCTCTACTGTGCACTTGGTGGAATGTTGACCGTACATAAAGCAAGATACAGATACCTGGCCTGCCTGGGAGGTCAGTAGCCTCGCTGCAGTACTGACTTGGTCTATGTAGACCCGTCCAAACCTTGCTAGCAGGGAAAGTGGACATTAAAACGACAACAATGAAGATGTTGAAGGAACCTACCTTTTCTACTTCAGGTTTGTGTTTGGTGAGAAGCTCTAAGGTCCTTGCATATGCCTCGTCAACCATCTTACGGACTTCCTCATCAATAATCTGAGCTGTTTGTTCACTGTAAGGTTTGTCAAAAACCATCTCCCCTTGTTGGGGCATGTCGAAGGACAGGTAACCCACTCGCTTGTTCATACCAAAATAGACCACCTGGTAATGTTGTTGTCGTTGGTGGTGGTGAGGTGGCATATGAAGGAGAGAGAGAGAGAGAGAGAGACAGAGATTTAATGTGGTGGTGGTGATAAATGAAGAGAGAGAGAGAAAGAAAGAGCTGGCAGAAGAAAGAGATAAAAGTGTATATATATATATATATATATATATATATGTGTGTGTGCAGGTTTAGCTGGCCTCCTTCAAGGTATATCTCGTTGGAGGTGTCTTTGGTAATTTAATGATAGGGACCCCAGTCCCTATCATCTCATTTCTACAGCTGAGTAAACTGGAGCAATGTGAAATAAAGTGTCTTGCTCAAGGAAACAACACATCATCCAGTCTGAGAATTGCAAGGCCAATGCTCTAACCACTAAGCCATGTGCCTCCAGTATATTTGGCAATATACTGTATGCTTAATTAAAAACATTTTGAAGACCTTGCGCTATTGTTTTAAAGTAGTGACTATGTCACTGACTTCTTTTTTCAACAAACAAAGGGAGATAAGCTGACATCTGTTTCACACTATTGGTAATCATCAGAGCTTAGGACTCGCCGATGGTTGTTGAACATTATAGATGCTGGATTCTTATAGAATTCCAGTAATAATCAGGAACTGACTATACAGAGCGATTGCCGGTCCAGCAAAAATTGAAAATTAGTATTGGTGCTCTGAAATAGCGATGTATACATGAATATATGTATAATATATTTGGTGATATACTGTATGCTTAATTAAAAACATTTTGAAGACCTTGCTCTATTATTTTAAAGTAGTGACTATGTCACTGACTTCTTTTTCTCCCTTTGTTTGTTGAAAAAAGAAGTCAGTGACATAGTCGCTACTTTAAAATAATAGAGCAAGGTCTTCAAAATGTTTTTAATTAAGCATTCAGTATATTGCCAAATATATATCTATCTAAGGCGGATAAAATTCCCGAGATCCATGGACGAGTTCTCTCCAGCGGTCTCTGTCCCTCATTATCGCTGCCATGTCCTGCGTCTCCAACAGCCCAGTGTCTGTCCTTAGCGCATCAACATACGTTAACCTTGGTCTTCCTCTTCTAGTGTGTCCAGAGTTGACATTGCACTCAGTGCTCCTTTGGGAGCCCCTACATTGCCAAATATACTATACATATATAGTTACCTGAGAGTAAGCGCTCTGAGTGACCTTCTTGAGATCGTCTTGTGCACCAGTTGTGATACGTCCAAAAAAGATTTCCTCTGCCACACGACCCCCCAGGGTCATACACATACGGTCCAGCAACTGGAAATACAAACATACACAATTTTATATTTATCTAAAAACGTTCCATCATAATTTTATGTAAGAACTTTTGTTAAGTTATGTTCCAAACACCAACAGTGTCTTTCATTAGAAATATGGTAATGAAAGGGTTAAAGTGTTTATATTTATCTCAAAATATTTCATCATAATTTTATGCAAGAACCTTTGTTAAGTTATGTTCCAAACACCAACAGTGTCTTTCATTAGAAATATGGTAATGAAAGGGTTAAAGTGTTTATATTTATCTAGAAACCTTCCATCATAGTTTTATGTAAGAACCTTTGTTAAGTTATGTTCCAAACACCAACAGTGTCTTTCATTAGAATTATGGTAATGAAAGGGTTAAAGTGTTTATATTTATCTAGAAACCTTCCATCATAGTTTTATGTAAGAACCTTTGTTAAGTTATGTTCCAAACACTAACAGTGTCTTCCATTAGAAATATGGCAATGAAAGGGTTAAAGTGTTTATATTTATCTAAAAACCTTCCCTTATAATTTTATGTAAGAACCTTTGTTAAGTTATGTTCCAAACACCAACAGTGTCTTTCATTAGAAATATGGAAATGAAAGGGTTAAAGTGTTTATATTTATCTAAAAACATTTCATCATAATTTTATGTAAGAACCTTTGTTAAGTTATGTTCCAAACACCAACAGTGTCTTTCATTAGAAATATGGTAATGAAAGGGTTAAAGTGTTTATCATCATCATTTAACGTCCATCTTCCATGCTAGCATGGGTTAAACGGGCAAGTAGGGTCAGCTGACCGTGTCTCGTTCATATAGGACAGTTTCCGGCTGGTTTTCTACAGCTAGATGCCCTTCCTAACACCAACCACATTTACTGTGTGGACTGGGCGTTTTTTATCATGTAACCTACACTGCTGGAGAGTAATGAAGCAAGCATGCTCCGATGGATGTGCAATGTCAATGTGTGTGAACGACCAAGCATGAATGAGTTGAGAGAGAAACTGTGATTAAGAGGGATAAGTTGTGGTGTGCAGGAGAGAAGACTGAGATGGTATGGACATGTGATGTGTTGAGAGAGAAACTGTATATAAGAGGGATAGGCTGTAGTGTACAGGAGAGAAGACTGAGATGGTATGGACTTGTGATGTGTTGAGAGAGAAACTGTGTATAAGAGGGATAGGTTGTGGTGTGTGGGAGAGAAGACTGAGGTGGTATGGACATGTGATGAGTTGAGAGAGAAACTGTGTATAAGAGGGATAAGTTGTAGTGTGCGGGAGAGAAGACTGAGATGGTATGGACATGTGATGTGTTGAGAGAGAAACTGTGTATAAGAGGGATAGGTTGTGGTGTGTGGGAGAGAAGACTGAGATGGTATGGACATGTGGTGTGTTGAGAGAGAAACTGTGTATAAGAGGGATAAGTTGTGGTGTGTGGGAGAGAAGACTGCGATGGTATGGACATGTGATGTACATGGAGGATGACCGCTGGGTGAAGAAGTGACAAGAAATGCCAGTAGAAGGAAGACGCAGTAGAGGTAGACCACGGAAGACATGGGCGGAGGTGGTGAGAGCAGACCTCAGATTGCTGAAACTCACGGAGGAGATGATGAAGGACCGTGACAAGTGGAGAGATGCTGTGCTGAATAGGGCCCATCCCACCCTTGCAAGCAGGGAAAAGCGGACATATGATGATGATATATATATTTATTTAAAAAACTTTAAGCTATGTTCCATTAGAAATATGGTAATGAAAATGTTAGACTAGTCACCTGTTCTTTAGTGTAGAGGTATTGCTCCTTTGGTAGATATTGGGCATAACCAAGTCCCTTCCCTCGGGGGATGATGGACACCTGTGGAAATAGAAGAGAAAAAGTTAATATCTACAGGAGATAAAGTAGGATACAGGTAACAGAAACAACCAAGGTGTCTATATAGCTGTACATAGTTACCTGAGAGACAGACAAGGGCATAAATATATATATATATATATATATATATATATATATATATATATACAGGGTGAGGATGATATTTGTTCGCAATTTTCAACTGCTAATTTTATGCAAATTTTTTTTACTTCCGTTGTCACTCTTGTGTCATGAAAACAGTGACTATATTTCCATTATTTATTTTCAGAATAATTGATTATGAATAATTTTGAACCTCCAAATTTGTGGAAGAGACACAGAGTTCTTCTTGGAATCCGCACCGGGAGGACAAATAAGGAAATTTCAGACTTTCTTAGCGTCAGCAGGAGAATGGTGTCTCATCCAAAGACATGCCCAGAGTCATGCAGACAAAGTTTCCAGCGACAACATTGGTCTTAGGTGTCGTTAGCAGTCAAGGTGACGTCATGCCACCTCACTTCTTCCCTGAGGGCCTCAAGCTGAACACCGATGGCTACATCCGCGTTCTGAACAAGGTAGTAAAGCCCTGGATCGACCAGGTAGCTGCAGGTAGGCCGTACATGTGGCAGCAAGACTCAGCGCCCTGCCATACCAGCCGAAAGACACAAGCCTGGCTGTCAGAGAACTTCGTCGACCACACTTCACCTGACATCTGGCCTCCCAGCTCGCCTGACTGCAACCCCCTCAACTTCTTTGTGTGGGGCGCAGTGGAACGAGACACCAACAGATCTAGCTGCAATACGAAAGATGATCTGAAGGCCAGGATCACAAGTGCCTTTAGGGGCCTAAGTCGGGGGACAGTGACGAAGGCCTGTAGTCGGGGGACAGTGACGAAGGCCTGTAGCCGGTTCCGAGGCCACCTTGAGGCCGTCATCAAAGCCAATGGCGGGTTTATCGAGTGAGATCGAAAGAACAAGTCATGAAGACAAACTGACCCAAGTTTGATAAATAAATCTTAAAAAATAAAACTACTGTGTTATTTTTTCCTAGACAGTAATCTTGTGAACAAATATCGTCCGCACCCTGTATATATATAGTAATAAGGATATTTATACTTATATATGTTTAAAATAATTATAAATATGGAGGCTAGTACTAAGTGCTAGCCAGTTACCGGTAAGACAAAAGGCTCAATGTAAATTATCAAGTGTTTTACAGAGCCGAGATACAAATATTAAAACAATAAAATTTTAGTTTAGAACATTTATTTGCAGACAATTGTTTCTTCCAGAGGGAAGTCTGGAATCATCGGAGTATAAGGAATGTCTAAACATGTGACTAAAATCCTGGTCATTTAGAACATTTAGGGTACATAATTGTTATTAGTGTCAAAGACTCTCCACATGCCTTTGACACTAAAAACAATTATGTACCCTAAATGTTCTAAATGACCAGGATTTTAGTCCCATGTTTAGACATTCGCTATGCTCCGAGGATTCCAGACTTCCCTCTGGAAGAAACAATTGTCAGCAAATAAATGTTCTAAACTAAAATTTGATTGTTTTAACACTTTATATATATATAGGTGTACATAGTTATCTGAGAGACAGACAAACAAGGTACAAATATATATATAAATATATATATCACCTTGACAGACCAGTCTGTCGAGCGCCAAACGGCGCCGCTGGTCACAGCACGTTGCTGTTTTAGCCATATGATGACGCCATCCCACTGGCTGGGCGAGCAGGCCGTAAGTCTAAAGTCTGTCTTAAGCCAGAAGGCTCATTTCGCCGGTGCTTATCCCGGCATCATGGCGTGAAGCGACTGAGAGCACAGGACTCCCCCCTGGACAGGACGCTAGTCCATCACAGGGTTAAAACTCCAGCTATTGCTGGTACTCATTTTCAGCTGAGTAAACTGGTTAACTTTACCTTTCATCCTTATGGGGTCGATAAAATAAAGTGCCAGTATTGCACTGGGGAAAATATATATATATGGAGGCACATGGCTTAGTGGTTAGAGCATTGGCCTTGCAATCGAAAGGTTGAGAGTTCAATTCTCAGACCGGGTGATATGTTGTTTCCTTGAGCAAGACACTTTATTTCACATTGCTCCAGTTTACTCAGCTGTAGAAATGAGATGATAGGGACTGGGGCCCCTATCATTCCACTGCAAAGTGGTCGTGGAGGTGCCACGGCAAAAAAAGCACCCAGCACTCACTGTAAATGAGGTTGGTGTTAGGAAGGGCATCCAGCTGTAGAAATCAAGCCAGAGCCAGTTCCCGTCCCACCCTTGCAAGCAGGGAAAAGTGGACGTAAAAATGAAATGAAATGAAAATGATATATATATATATATATATATATATATATATATATATATATATATATATATATACATATATATAAGGGTGTATTTTATCATGACACCAGTACTACCACTTTACAGAGTGTACTGGGTGTATTTTATCATGACACCAGTACTACCACTTTACAGAGTGTACTGGGTGTATTTTATCATGACACCAGTACTACCACTTTACAGAGTGTACTGGGTATATTTTATCATGACACCAGTACTACCACTTTACAGAGTGTACTGGGTGTATTTTATCATGACACCAACACTACCACTTTACAGAGTGTACTGGGTGTATTTTATCATGACACCAACACTACCACATTACAGAGTGTACTGGGTGTATTTTATCATGACACCAGTACTACCACTTTACAGAGTGTACTGGGTGTATTTTATCATGACACCAGTACTACCACTTTACAGAGTGTACTGGGTATATTTTATCATGACACCAGTACTACCACTTTACAGAGTGTACTGGGTGTATTATATCATGACACCAGTACTACCACTTTACAGAGTGTACTGGGTGTATTTTATCATGACACCAGTACTACCACTTTACAGAGTGTACTGGGTGTATTATATCATGACACCAGTACTACCACATTACAGAGTGTACTGGGTGTATTTTATCATGACACCAACACTACCACTTTACAGAGTGTACTGGGTATATTTTATCATGACACCAGTACTACCACATTACAGAGTGTACTGGGTGTATTTTATCATGACACCAACACTACCACTTTACAGAGTGTACTGGGTGTATTTTATCATGACACCAGTACTACCACTTTACAGAGTGTACTGGGTGTATTATATCATGACACCAGTACTACCACTTTACAGGATGTACTGGGTGTATTTTATCATGACACCAGTACTACCACTTTACAGGATGTACTGGGTGTATTTTATCATGACACCAATACTACCACTTTACAGAGTGTACTGGGTGTATTTTATCATGACACCAGTACTACCACTTTACAGAGTGTACTGGGTGTATTTTATCATGACACCAGTACTACCACTTTACAGAGTGTACTGGGTATATTTTATCATGACACCAACACTACCACTTTACAGAGTGTACTGGGTGTATTTTATCATGACACCAATACTACCACTTTACAGAGTGTACTGGGTATATTTTATCATGACACCAGTACTACCACTTTACAGAGTGTACTGGGTATATTTTATCATGACACCAGTACTACCACTTTACAGAGTGTACTGGGTATATTTTATCATGACACCAGTACTACCACTTTACAGAGTGTACTGGGTATATTTTATCATGACACCAGTACTACCACTTTACAGAGTGTACTGGGTATATTTTATCAAGACACCAGTACTACCACTTTACAGAGTGTACTGGGTATATTTTATCATGACACCAGTACTACCACTTTACAGAGTGTACTGGGTGTATTTTATCATGACACCAGTACTACCACTTTACAGAGTGTACTGGGTATATTTTATCATGACACCAGTACTACCACTTTACAGAGTGTACTGGGTATATTTTATCATGACACCAATACTACCACTTTACAGAGTGTACTGGGTATATTTTATCATGACACCAGCACTACCACTTTACAGAGTGTACTGGGTGTATTTTATCATGACACCAGTACTACCACTTTACAGAGTGTACTGGGTGTATTTTATCATGACACCAGTACTACCACTTTACAGAGTGTACTGGGTGTATTATATCATGACACCAGCACTACCACATTACAGAGTGTACTGGGTGTATTATATCATGACACCAACACTACCACATTACAGAGTGTACTGGGTGTATTTTATCATGACACCAACACTACCACTTTACAGAGTGTACTGGGTGTATTTTATCATGACACCAGTACTACCACTTTACAGAGTGTACTGGGTATATTTTATCATGACACCAGTACTACCACTTTACAGAGTGTACTGGGTGTATTTTATCATGACACCAGTACTACCACTTTACAGAGTGTACTGGATGTATTTTATCATGACACCAGTACTACCACTTTACAGAGTGTACTGGGTGTATTTTATCATGACACCAGTACTACCACTTTACAGAGTGTACTGGGTGTATTTTATCATGACACCAGTACTACCACTTTACAGAGTGTACTGGGTATATTTTATCATGACACCAGTACTACCACATTACAGAGTGTACTGGGTGTATTTTATCATGACACCAGTACTACCACTTTACAGAGTGTACTGGGTATATTTTATCATGACACCAGTACTACCACTTTACAGAGTGTACTGGGTGTATTTTATCATGACACCAGTACTACCACTTTACAGAGTGTACTGGATGTATTTTATCATGACACCAGTACTACCACTTTACAGAGTGTACTGGGTGTATTTTATCATGACACCAGTACTACCACTTTACAGAGTGTACTGGGTGTATTTTATCATGACACCAGTACTACCACTTTACAGAGTGTACTGGGTATATTTTATCATGACACCAGTACTACCACTTTACAGAGTGTACTGGGTGTATTTTATCATGACACCAGTACTACCACTTTACAGAGTGTACTGGGTATATTTTATCATGACACCAGTACTACCACTTTACAGAGTGTACTGGGTGTATTATATCATGACACCAACACTACCACTTTACAGAGTGTACTGGGTGTATTATATCATGGTACCTGATATAAGGATGTGTGTGTCAAAAGATCCTGATGAGAGGCACAACATGTCACACCTACCTTCAACAAGGGGTCAGCATGTTCTAAGAACCATCCAGCCACAGCATGGCCTGCCTCATGGTAGGCTACAGTCCTCTTTTCCTCCGGTTGAAGTACTTGAGTCTTTTTCTCCATACCTGACAAACAACAACTAAAACTACTGATATGCTTTATTGCAGTGCAGTGCAGTGTGGTGTGGTGTGGTGCAGTATGGTGCAGTGTGATGTACTGTAGTGTAGTGTGGTGTGGTGTGGTGCAGTATGATGTAGTGTGGTGTGGTGCAGTGTGATGTAGTGTGGTGTGGTGCAGTGTGATGTAGTGTGGTGTGGTGTAGTATGGTGCAGCGCAATGCAATGTAGTGTGGTGTGGTGTAGTATGGTGCAGCGCAATGCAATGCAGCGCAGTGTGATGTAATGGGGGTGTAGTGTAGTGTAGTGTAGTGTGGTGTGGTGTGGTGTGGTGTGGTGTGGTGTAGTATGGTGCAGCGCAATGCAATGTAGTGTGGTGTGGTGTAGTATGGTGCAGCGCAATGCAATGTAGTGTGGTGTGGTGTAGTATGGTGCAGCGCAATGCAATGTAGTGTGGTGTGGTGTAGTATGGTGCAGCGCAATGCAATGTAGTGTGGTGTGGTGTGGTATGGTGCAGCGCAATGCAATGCAGCGCAGTATGATGTAATGGGGGTGTAGTGTAGTGTAGTGTAGTGTGGTGTGGTGTAGTGTGGTGTAGTGTAGTGTGGTGTAGTGTAGTGTGGTGTGGTGTAGTGTGATGTAGTGTAGTGTAGTGTAGTGTAGTGTAGTGTGGTGTGGTGTGGTGTGGTGTGGTGTGGTGTAGTGTGGTATGGTGTAGTGTGGTGTGGTGTAGTGTGGTGTGGTGTAGTGTGGTGTGGTGTAGTGTGGTGTAGTGTAGTGTGGTGTAGTGTAGTGTGGTGTGGTGTAGTGTGATGTAGTGTAGTGTAGTGTAGTGTAGTGTAGTGTGGTGTGGTGTGGCGTGGTGTGGTGTGGTGTGGTGTAGTGTGGTATGGTGTAGTGTGGTGTGGTGTAGTGTGGTATGGTGTAGTGTAGTGTGGTGTAGTGTAGTGTGGTGTGGTGTAGTGTGATGTAGTGTAGTGTGGTGTAGTGTAGTGTGGTGTGGTGTAGTGTGATGTAGTGTAGTGTGGTGTAGTGTAGTGTGGTGTGGTGTAGTGTGATGTAGTGTAGTGTGGTGTAGTGTAGTGTGGTGTGGTGTAGTGTGATGTAGTGTAGTGTGGTGTAGTGTAGTGTGGTGTGGTGTAGTGTGATGTAGTGTAGTGTGGTGTAGTGTAGTGTGGTGTGGTGTAGTGTGATGTAGTGTAGTGTGGTGTAGTGTAGTGTGGTGTGGTGTAGTGTGATGTAGTGTAGTGTGGTGTAGTGTAGTGTGGTGTGGTGTAGTGTGATGTAGTGTAGTGTGGTGTAGTGTAGTGTGGTGTGGTGTAGTGTGGTGTGGTGTAGTGTGGTGTGGTGTAGTGTGGTGTAGTGTAGTGTGGTGTGGTGTAGTGTGGTGTGGTGTAGTGTGGTGTAGTGTAGTGTGGTGTAGTGTAGTGTGGTGTGGTGTAGTGTGATGTAGTGTAGTGTGGTGTAGTGTAGTGTGGTGTGGTGTAGTGTGGTGTGGTGTAGTGTGGTGTGGTGTAGTGTGGTGTGGTGTAGTGTGGTGTGGTGTAGTGTGGTGTAGTGTAGTGTGGTGTAGTGTAGTGTGGTGTGGTGTAGTGTGATGTAGTGTAGTGTGGTGTAGTGTAGTGTGGTGTGGTGTAGTGTGGTGTGGTGTAGTGTGGTGTGGTGTAGTGTGGTGTGGTGTAGTGTGGTGTAGTGTAGTGTGGTGTGGTGTAGTGTGGTGTGGTGTAGTGTGATGTAGTGTAGTGTGGTGTGGTGTAGTGTGGTGTGGTGTAGTGTGGTGTGGTGTAGTGTGGTGTAGTGTAGTGTGGTGTGGTGTAGTGTGATGTAGTGTAGTGTGGTGTAGTGTAGTGTGGTGTGGTGTAGTGTGATGTAGTGTAGTGTGGTGTGGTGTAGTGTGGTGTGGTGTAGTGTGGTGTGGTGTAGTGTGGTGTAGTGTAGTGTAGTGTGGTGTAGTGTGGTGTGGTGTAGTGTGGTGTGGTGTAGTGTGGTGTAGTGTAGTGTGGTGTGGTGTAGTGTAATGTGGTGTACTGTAGTGTAGTGTGGTGGAATGCGGTGCGGTGCAGTGCAGTGCAGTGTGGTCTAGTGTGGTGTAGTGTGGTGTGGTGTAGTGTGGTGTAGTGTAGTGTGGTGTGGTGTAGTGTGGTGTGGTGTAGTGTGGTGTGGTGTAGTGTGGTGTAGTGTAGTGTGGTGTGGTGTAGTGTGGTGTGGTGTAGTGTGGTGTGGTGTAGTGTGGTGTGGTGTAGTGTGGTGTGGTGTAGTGTGGTGTGGTGTAGTGTGGTGTGGTGTAGTGTGGTGTAGTGTGGTGTGGTGTAGTGTGATGTAGTGTAGTGTGGTGTAGTGTAGTGTGGTGTGGTGTAGTGTAATGTGGTGTACTGTAGTGTAGTGTGGTGGAATGCGGTGCAGTGCAGTGCAGTGTAGTGTGATGTAGTGTAGTGTAGTGTGGTGTGGTGTAGTGTAGTGTAGTGTGGTGTGGTGTGGTGTAGTGTAGTGTGGTGTGGTGTAGTGTAGTGTGGTGTGGTTGGTGGCAGTGTATGTGTTAATAGTGATGATGGCACCACCACACCACACCACCACACTACTCCCACCACCACCACACCACACCACACCACCACCACCACCACACCACCACACTACTCCCACCACCACCACACCACACCACACCACCACCACCACACCACACCACTACTCCCACCACCACCACCACTACTACTGTTACTACTTACCTGCAATCACCCTCTCTATGGCCTTCTCAAAATGGTTCCACAAGATAGAGAGGTTTAGGTCCCTGGCTGCTATCAATGCGGCCTCGTTACAAACATTTGCAATATCAGCACCTGGTTGAGGACAGAAGAAATATATATAAATATAGGGACCACAGGTTGTCACAGCTCACATCTATAGGGACCACAGGCCTGTCACAGCTCACACCTATAGGGACCACAGGCTTGTCACAGCTCACACCTATAGGGACCACAGGCCTGTCACAGCTCACACCTATAGGGACCACAGGCCTGTCACAACTCACACCTATAGGGACCACAGGCTTGTCACAGCTCACATCTATAGGGACCACAGGTTGTCACAGCTCACATCTATAGGGACCACAGGCTTGTCACAGCTCACACCTATAGGGACCACAGGCTTGTCACAACTCACACCTATAGGGACCACAGGCTTGTCACAGCTCACATCTATAGGGACCACAGGCCTGTCACAGCTCACACCTATAGGGACCACAGGCTTGTCACAACTCACACCTATAGGGACCACAGTCCTATTACAGCTCACATCTATAGGGACCACAGACTTGTCACAACTCACACCTATAGGGACCACAGACTTGTCACAACTCACACCTATAGGGACCACAGGCCTGTCACAGCTCACATCTATAGGGACCCCAGTCCTATTACAGCTCACATCTATAGGGACCACAGACTTGTCACAACTCACACCTATAGGGACTACAGGCCTGTCACAACTCACATCTATAGGGACCACAGGCCTGTCACAGCTCACACCTATAGGGACCACAGGCTTGTCACAGCTCACACCTATAGGGACCACAGGCCTGTCACAACTCACATCTATAGGGACCACAGACTTGTCACAACTCACACCTATAGGGACCACAGGCCTGTCACAACTCACATCTATAGGGACCACAGACTTGTCACAACTCACACCTATAGGGACCACAGGCTTGTCACAGCTCACACCTATAGGGACCACAGGCTTGTCACAACTCACATCTATAGGGACCACAGTCCTATTACAGCTCACACCTATAGGGACCACAGGCTTGTCACAGCTCACACCTCTAGGGACCACAGGCCTGTCACAGCTCACATCTATAGGGACCCCAGTCCTATTACAGCTCACATCTATAGGGACCACAGGCTTGTCACAACTCACACCTATAGGGACCACAGGCTTGTCACAGCTCACACCTATAGGGACCCCAGTCCTATTACAGCTCACACCTATAGGGACCCCAGTCCTATTACAGCTCACACCTATAGGGACCACAGGCTTGTCACAGCTCACACCTATAGGGACCACAGGCTTGTCACAGCTCACACCTATAGGGACCCCAGTCCTATTACAGCTCACACCTATAGGGACCCCAGTCCTATTACAGCTCACACCTATAGGGACCACACTCCTATTACAGCTCACACCTATAGGGACCACACTCCTATTACAGCTCACACCTATAGGGACCACACTCCTATTACAGCTCACACCTATAGGGACCACAGGCTTGTCACAGCTCACATCTATCGAGCCCACAGTCCTATGGTGTTAGAGAGAGAGAGAGAGAGAGAGAGAGAGAGAGAGAGAGAGAGAGAGAGAGTGTATGTATGAAAAGTCGACAGGTTTCTGGAAGAGAGAAGGAAAGGAAGAACTCACCTGAAAATCCAGGTGTGAGGGAAGCCATCTTGCGAGCTAAATCATCTTTGTTTAATTCTGTCTTTAGGTTCTTCAGGTGGACCCTAAATATGGATGCCCTACAACAACAACAACAACAACAACGTTGTCATAACAGGGTCTATTGTTCAAAAGAAGCTGAAAGGAACAGACCAGTATTTCATCAAAGACATTTTTTTCTCATTTCTTCCCCTCCACGCTAGCATGGGTTAGACGGGTTATTCGACTTGAGGCAAGTCGTGTCAGGTGACCGTGTCTTGCTCATACAGAGCCGTTTCAGATTTGGTTTCTACAGCTGGATGCCCTTCCTTATGCCAAACACATTTACACACACACACGTATACATATCTATCAATCTAGGGCGGGTAAAATATCTGAGATCCATGGACGAGTTCTCTCCAGTGGTCACTTCATCATCGCTGCCATGTCCTGCGTCTCCAAGAGACCAGTGTCTGTCCTTAAGGCATCAACATACGTCAACCTCGGTCTTCCTCTTCCAGTGTGTCAATGCAGGGGCTCCCACAGGAGCACTGAGTGCAGTGTCAACTCTGGATGTCGGTGAACATGTCCAGCTAACCTCTGTATCCTCTGTGTCACTTTCGAGTTGTATATATACATATATATCTATATATACATACACACATACATACCCTCGGTCTCCCTCTTCCAGTGTGTCAATGCAGGGGCTCCCACAGGAGCACTGAGTGCAGTGTCAACTCTGGATGTCGGTGAACATGTCCAGCTAACCTCTGTGTCACTTTGGAGTTGTATATATACATACACACATACATACCCTCGGTCTCCCTCTTCCAGTGTGTCTGTGTAGGGGCTCCCACAGGAGCACTGAGTGCAGTGTCAACTCTGGATGTCGGTGAACATGTCCAGCTAACCTCAGTCTTCTCTGTGTCACTTTTGAGATGACTTTTGGGAGGCTCCCATACAGCTCTGAGTTCTTCATCCTCAGTGTATACTGATTAATGTTCAGAGCCATCCTCAGCATTCTCGTGTAGCACCCATCCACCATCTGAGTGAGTTTCTTGGTCAGTGTCCAAGTCTCAGACCCGTACAGCAGCACAGACGCCATTGTGTGTATATATATGTATAATGTACCCAGTACATTACTGGTAATTTATTTTATCGACCCCGTAAGGATGAAAGGCAAAGTTAACCTCGGCGGGATTTGAACGCAGACCAATCTGTGTATATAATATATATATATAAGCAATGAGTTATTTAATTTGTTGATTATTCAACAAATTTAATTTATAACAGATTAGAAGCACTCAACAACTGTTGAGTGCTTCTGGAGTATAATATCAATAATATTAATAAATGGAATCTATCTTTATAAAACCATATTTATTTTATTATATATATTTCCACCCTTGCAAGCAGGGAAGAGCGGACATAAAATGATGATGATGATGATGATTTCAAGGGTACCAAAATTTTGGTACGCCCTCATCAGATAAAATACAAAAGTTGGTTTACAGATAGTGACATATTCAGGCTTGTCTGGATTTGTCACTCTCTGTAAACCAACTTTTCTATTTTATCTGATGAGGGCGTACCAAAATTTTGGTACCCTTGAAATATATATAATTGTTTCTACTTTTGGCACAAGGCCAGCAATTAACCCAGTGTATTACTGGTACTTTATTTAATCGATCCCGTAAGGATGAAAGGCAAAGTTAACCTCGGCGGGATTTGAACTCACAATGGCAAGGGCCGTAACTCTATGCTTGGCGTCCGACCCTCTACCGATATTGCCAATCCAAAAATAAATATGGTTTTATAAAGATAGCTTCCATTTATTAATATTATTGATATATCATCACCGTTTTGCATCCATTCATCCATATATATATATGGAGGCACATGGCTTAGTGGTTAGAGCATTGGCCTTGCAATCGAAAGGTTGTGAGTTCAACTCTCAGACCGGGTGATGTGTTGTTTCCTTGAGCAAGACACTTTATTTTACATTGTTCCAGTTTACTCAGCTGTAGAAATGAGATGATAGGGACTGGGGTCCCTCTCATTCCACTGCAAAGTGGTCGTGGAGGTGCCACGGCAAAAAAGACCCCAGCCCTCACTGTAAAGAGGTCGTGGAGGTGCCACGGCAAAAAGGCACCCAGCCCTCACTGTAAAGAGGTCGTGGAGGTGCCACGGCAAAAAAGCACCCAGCCCTCACTGTAAAGAGGTCGTGGAGGTGCCACGGCAAAAAAGCACCCAGCCCTCACTGTAAAGTAGTCGTGGAGGTGCCACGGCAAAAAAGCACCCAGCACTCACTGTAAAGTGGTCGTGGAGGTGCCACGGCAAAAAAGCACCCAGCACTCACTGTAAAGTGGTCGTGGAGGTGCCACGCCAAAAAAGCACCCAGCACTCACTGTAAAGTGGTCGTGGAGGTGCCACGCCAAAAAAGCACCCAGCACTCACTGTAAAGTGGTCGTGGAGGTGCCACGCCAAAAAAGCACCCAGCACTCACTGTAAAGTGGTCGTGGAGGTGCCACGCCAAAAAAGCACCCAGCACTCACCGTAAAGTGGTCGTGGAGGTGCCACGCCAAAAAAGCACCCAGCACTCACTGTAAAGTGGTCGTGGAGGTGCCACGCCAAAAAAGCACCCAGCACTCACTGTAAAGTGGTCGTGGAGGTGCCACGGCAAAAAAAGCACTCAGCACTCACTGTAAAGTGGTCGTGGAGGTGCCACGGCAAAAAAGCACCCAGCACTCACTGTAAAGTGGTCGTGGAGGTGCTACAGCAAAAAAGCACCCAGCACTCACTGTAAAGTGGTCGTGGAGGTGCTACAGCAAAAAAGCACCCAGCACTCACTGTAAATGAGGTTGGTGTTGGGAAGGGCATCCAGCTGTAGAAATCAAGCCAGAATCAGTTCCCGTCCCAAGGAAAAGCGGACGTATGATGATGATGAAATGGCAGAGGTGGTGCAAGCTGACCTCAGATCGCTGAAGCTCACAGAGGAAATGACAAAGGGCCGTGACTTACCTGCCCTTGATGTCAGGGGCGGGTACAAAAATCTGTCTATCAAATCGACCTGGACGTAGAAGTGCTGGATCGAGGATGTCGACACGGTTGGTCGCAGCCAAAACTACGACACCGCTCTGTGTGTTGAAACCTGCAAAGATTTATATAGAGAGGTAAGAAACTTCCCAGGAGAGCTGAACAGCAGCAGGTCTTCAGTGATGAACACCTGTCTGTGTAGATATATATAAATATATATATATAGTAATAATAATTGTTTCTACTTTAGGCACAAGGCCAGCAATTACCCAGTGCATTACTGGTACTTTATTTTATCGACCCCTTAAGGATGAAAGGCAAAGTTAACCTCGGCAGGATTTGAACTCAGAATGGAAAGGGCCGTAACTCTATGCGTCAAAGCATGGCGTCCGACCCTCTACCGATACTGCCAATCCACCGCCCCTATATATAGTAATAATAATGAGAGAGACAGTAGTAGAGAGAGAGAGAGAGTAGTAGAGAGAGAGAGAGAGTGGTAGAGAGAGAGAGAGAGAGTGGTAGAGAGAGAGACAGTGGTAGAGAGAGAGAGAGAGTGGTAGAGAGAGAGAGAGTGGTAGAGATAGAGAGACTGTGGTAGAGTAGACAGTGGTAGAGAGAGAATGTAATAGAGAGAGAGTGGTAGAGAGAGATAGAGAGAGTTGTAGAGAGAGAGAGAGAGACTGTGGTAGAGAGAGAGAGAGAGAGAGAGTGGTAGAGAGAGAGAGAGAGAGACTGTGGTAGAGAGAGAGAGACTGGTAGAGAGAGAGAGAGTGGTAGAGGTAGAGATAGAGAGACTGTGGTAGAGAAGTAGAGAGTGGTAGAGAGGGAGAGAGAGTGGTAGAGGTAGAGAGAGAGAGAGTGGTAGAGGTAGAGATAGAGAGACTGTGGTAGAGAAGTAGAGAGTGGTAGAGAGAGAGAGAGTGGTAGAGAGAGAGAGACTGTGGTAGAGAGAGAGAGACTGTGGTAGAGAGAGAGAGAGTGGTAGAGGTAGAGATAGAGAGACTGTGGTAGAGAAGTAGAGAGTGGTAGAGAGGGAGAGAGAGTGGTAGAGAGACTGTGGTAGAGAGAGAGAATGTAGTAGAGAGAGAGAGAGAGTGGTAGAGAGAGAGAGAATGTAGTAGAGAGAGAGAGAGAGTGGTAGGGAGAGAGAGACAGTGGTAGAGAGTGAGAGAGAGAGAGAGTAATCGGTGTTTACCATCCATTTCTACGAGCAGTTGGTTTAAAGTGTTCTCCTGTTCACTGTGGCCACCAAAGTTACGTCCACCCCTCTTCCGGCCAACAGCGTCAATCTCGTCAATAAAGAGGATACAGGGGGCACTCTTGCGAGCCAGAGAGAACATGTCTCTCACCTGCAATACAGAGATGGGTCACATGGTTAGGTTAAACAACCTCCTACATCATCATCATCATCATCACTACCAACACTGCAACCATCAATACTGACACATCATCATCACTACTAACAATACCACCCCCAAGTAGTACACCACCACCACAACCATAACACTAGAGCCACCACTACCACCCAACACTAGAGCCACCACTACCACCCAACAACTACCCTCTATACAACCACCACCACCACCACCAATACCCCCTATACAACCACCACCCAACAAATACCTCCTATACAACCACCACCCAATATATACCCTCTATACAACCATCCCACCACAAGTAACCCCTAAAGAAACCCCTCCAATACCTACCACCCCACAAATACCCCCTATACAACCACCACCAATACCTCCCACCCAACAAATACCCCCTATACAACCATCCCACCCCACAAATACCCCCTATACAACCACCACCAATACCTCCCACCCAACAAATACCCCCTATACAACCATCCCACCCCACAAATACCCCCTATACAACCACCACCAATACCTCCCACCCCACAAATACCCCCTATACAACCACCACCAATACCTCCCACCCCACAAATACCCCCTATACAACCACCACCAATACCTCCCACCCCACAAATACCCCCTATACAACCACCACCAATACCTTCCACCCCACAAATACCCCCTATACAACCACCACCAATACCTTCCACCCCACAAATACCCCCTATACAACCATCCCACCCCACAAATACCCCCTATACAACCACCACCAATACCTTCCACCCCACAAATACCCCCTATACAACCACCACCAATACCTCCCACCCAACAAATACCCCCTATACAACCACCAGCAATACCTCCCACCCCACAAATACCCCCTATACAACCACCAGCAATACCTCCCACCCCACAAATACCCCCTATACAACCGCCAGCAATACCTCCCACCCCACAAATACCCCCTATACAACCACCACCAATACCTCCCACCCCACAAATACCCCCTATACAACCACCACCAATACCTCCCACCCCACAAATACCCCCTATACAACCACCAGCAATATCTCCCACCCCACAAATACTCCCTATACAACCATCCCACCCCACAAATACCCCCTATACAACCACCACCAATACCTCCCACCCCACAGATACCCCCTATACAACCATCCCACCCCACAAATACCCCCTATACAACCACCACCAATACCTCCCACCCCACAAATACCCCCTATACAACCATCCCACCCCACAAATACCCCCTATACAACCACCACCAATACCTCCCACCCCACAGATACCCCCTATACAACCATCCCACCCCACAAATACCCCCTATACAACCACCACCAATACCTCCCACCCCACCAATAAAACAACAACTTACCCTAGATGGACCGACCCCAACAAACATCTCAAGAAACTCTGAACCCGACACTGTAATAAAAGGCACATGTGCCTCCCCCGCTGTTGCCTTGGCTAACAGGGTCTTCCCTGTTCCCGGCAGTCCTGTGAGAATGGCACCCTTCGGGATCTTCGCACCCAGATCTATGTACTGTTGGGGATTCTTCAGGAAGTTGACAAATTCCATTATCTCCAGTTTAGCTTCTTCACAGCCAGCGACGTCCCTGGGGACAGACGAATGTAGAGTTGGCTACAACTACAGCAGTAACAGCAACAATAACAACACCACCACTAATAACAACAATAACAACACCACAACAACACCACTAACAACAACAATAACAACACCACCACTAATAACAACAACAACAACACAACACCACTAACAACAACAATAACAACACCACCACTAATAACAACACCACCACCACTAACAACAACAACACTAATAACAACAAGAACACTAACAACACTAATAACAACAACAATAACACCATTAACAACAACAACACCACCACTAATAACAACAACAATAACACGACTAATAACAACAACACCACTAATAACAATAACACTAACAACAACAACAACAACAACACCACTAATAACACCACTAATAACAACAACACTACTAATAAAACAGTAACAACAACAACAACACCACTAACAACAACAACAGCACCACCACTAACAACACCACTAATAACAACAATAACAACAACACCACTAATAACAATAACAACAACAACAACAACACTAATAACAACAACAACAACACCACTAATAACAACAATAACACCACTAATAACAACAACAATAACAACACCACTAATAACAACAACAACACTACTAATACAACAGTAACAAAAACAACACTAACAACAACAACAACAATAACAACAATAACACCACTAATAACAACAACAATAACACCACTAATAACAACAACAACACTACTAATACAACAGTAACAAAAACAACAACAGCACTAACAACAACAACACTAATAACAGCACTAATAACAACAACAATAACACCACTAATAACAACAACACTACTAATACAACAGTAACAAAAACAACAACAGCACTAACAACAACAACACTAATAACACCACTAATAACAACAACAACAACAACACCACTAATAACAACAACAACACTACTAATACAACAGTAACAAAAACAACAACAGCACTAATAACAACAACGAAAACTTACTTGAACTGGACTCCTATGTCATCTTTAATAATTTTAGCAGTTGTTTGTCCAAAGCCAAACATACCTCCAGCCCCTCCACGGCCCCCAGACCGACCACCCTGTCGTTTAGGGAGAGAAAAACAAAGTATTTTAGTAAATCACTCAAAATGTTTCGGAACATCTTAACATCCTGGAACGATATCGAAGGAAATGTTTAAAACAGGTTTGTCAATTCAAATGTTTGTACTAAATGTTTATAGTATCTTTACTGGTGGACAGATTGTTCTGAACATTTACAGTATTACAGTAAAGACTTTAATATTTAATGTGATGTAGTCATAGTGTTGTTTTGTACTAAATGTTTATAGTATCTTTACTAGTAGACAGATTGTTGTGAAAATTTACAGTATTACAGTAAAGACTTTAATATTTAATGTGATGTAGTCATAGTGTTGTTTTGTACTAAATGTTTATAGTATCTTTACTGGTGGACAGATTGTTGTGAAAATTTACAGTATTACAGTAAAGACTTTAATATTTAATGTGATGTAGTCATAGTGTTGTTTTGTACTAAATGTTTATAGTATCTTTACTGGTGGACAGATTGTTCTGAACATTTACAGTATTACAGTAAAGACTTTAATATTTAATGTGATGTAGTCATAGTGTTGTTTTGTACTAAATGTTTATAGTATCTTTACTAGTAGACAGATTGTTGTGAAAATTTACAGTATTACAGTAAAGACTTTAATATTTAATGTGATGTAGTCATAGTGTTGTTTTGTACTAAATGTTTATAGTATCTTTACTGGTGGACAGATTGTTGTGAAAATTTACAGTATTACAGTAAAGACTTTAATATTTAATGTGATGT
>OZ024764.1:4627793-4647793 GCA_964016885.1 Eledone cirrhosa | reverse complement strand
GTGGTATAGTAGTGTAGTGGTGTAGTAGTGTAGTGGTGTAGTAGTGTAGTGGTGTAGTAGTGTAGTGGTGTAGTAGTGTAGTGGTATAGTAGTGTAGTAGTGTAGTGGTGTAGTAGTGTAGAGGTGTAGTGGTGTAGTAGTGTAGTAGTGTAGTGGTGTAGTAGTGTAGTGGTGTAGTAGTGTAGTAGTGTAGTAGTGTAGTGGTGTAGTAGTGTAGTGGTGTAGTGGTGTAGTAGTGTAGTAGTGTAGAGGTGTAGTAGTGTAGTGGTGTAGTGGCGTAGTGGTGTAGTAGTGTAGTGGTGTAGTGGTGTAGTAGTGTAGTAGTGTAGTGGTGTAGTAGTGTAGTGGTGTAGTAGTGTAGTGGTGTAGTAGTGTAGAGGTGTAGTAGTGTAGTGGTGTAGTGGCGTAGTGGTGTAGAGGTGTAGTGGTGTAGTAGTGTAGAGGTGTAGAAGTGTAGTAGTGTAGTGGTGTAGTAGTGTAGTGGTGTAGTAGTGTAGTGGTGTAGTGGTGTAGTAGTGTAGTGGTGTAGTGGTGTAGTAGTGTAGTGGTGTAGTAGTGTAGTGGTGTAGTAGTGTAGTAGTGTAGTGGTGTAGTAGTGTAGTGGTGTAGTAGTGTAGTAGTGTAGTAGTGTAGTGGTGTAGTAGTGTAGTGGTGTAGTAGTGTAGTAGTGTAGTGGTGTAGTGGTGTAGTAGTGTAGTAGTGTAGTGGTGTAGTAGTGTAGTGGTGTAGTGGTGTAGTAGTGTAGTAGTGTAGTGGTGTAGTGGTGTAGTAGTGTAGTAGTGTAGTGGTGTAGTAGTGTAGTGGTGTAGTAGTGTAGTAGTGTAGTAGTGTAGTGGTGTAGTAGTGTAGTGGTGTAGTGGTGTAGTAGTGTAGTAGTGTAGAGGTGTAGTGGTGTAGTAGTGTAGGGGTGTAGTGGTGTAGTGGTGTAGTGTAGAGGTGTAGTAGTGTAGTAGTGTAGTGGTGTAGTGGTGTGGTGGTGTGGTAGTGTAGAGGTGTAGTAGTGTAGTAGTGTAGTGGTGTAGTAGTGTAGTGGTGTAGTGGTGTAGTAGTGTAGTAGTGTAGTGGTGTAGTGGTGTAGTAGTGTAGTAGTGTAGTGGTGTAGTAGTGTAGTGGTGTAGTGGTGTAGTGGTGTAGTAGTGTAGAGGTGTAGTAGTGTAGAGGTGTAGTGGTGTAGTAGTGTAGTAGTGTAGAGGTGTAGTGGTGTAGTAGTGTAGTAGTGTAGTAGTGTAGTGGTGTAGTAGTGTAGTGGTGTAGTGGTGTAGTAGTGTAGTAGTGTAGAGGTGTAGTGGTGTAGTAGTGTAGTAGTGTAGTAGTGTAGTGGTGTAGTAGTGTAGTGGTGTAGTGGTGTAGTGGTGTAGTAGTGTAGTGGTATAGTAGTGTAGAGGTGTAGTAGTGTAGAGGTGTAGTAGTGTAGAGGTGTAGTGGTGTAGTAGTGTAGAGGTGTAGTAGTGTAGTGGTGTAGTAGTGTAGTGGTGTAGTAGTGTAGAGGTGTAGTAGTGTAGTGGTGTAGTAGTGTAGTGGTGTAGAGGTGTAGTGGTGTAGTAGTGGAGTAGAGTACTAGTGTAGTGGTGTAGTAGTGTAGAGGTGTAGTGGTGTAGTGGTGTACTAGTGTAGTGGTGTAGTAGTGTAGATGTGTGCTATAAACTCACAATTCTGTTTCTGTCCTGTAGACAACATTGACAAAGTTCGCAGGTTCAATATTCATCTCTAACTGAGCGTTTTCCAGGTTCCTTTCAAAAGCCTCCACACTTCCAATGTTAAACCATATGATGCTCTGTAACAACAACAACAACAACAACATAGATGTGGGCTCCCTTTCACAGTGATGTCCATCACCCCAGTAATACACTCGGGTCATGGACATCAACTTTCCCCTCCCCCAAATTGTTGGTCGTGCGCCTAAATTAGAAATACTAGCAGGAAAATCCCCCTCTTCGCGTAGTTTTCTGCTAGCATGTGTAGTGTGTATATTGATATTATACACAAGTATATATACATATTGCATTGGCCTTGCAATCGTAAGGTTGTGAGTTCAATTCTCAGACCGGGTGATGTGTTGTTTCCTTGAGCAAGACACTTTATTTCACATTGCTCCAGTTTACTCAGCTGTAGAAATGAGATGATAGGGACTGGGGTCCCTATCAGCCCACTGCAAAGTGGTCGTGGAGGTGCCACGGCAAAAAAGCACCCAGCACTCACTGTAAATGAGGTTGGTGTTAGGAAGGGCATCCAGCTGTAGAAATCAAGCCAGAATCAGTTCCCGTCCCACCCTTGCAGGCAGGGAAGGGCGGACGTAAAATGATGATGATGAAGATGATGATGATGTAGATATAATACATCAAATGAAATTGTAATTGACAATATACACAGAAATTGAAGAGAGACTGTGTTACAGTGTCTTCTGTAATCAGTAAAGTAATCCATGATATATTTAAATAAGACGACATTCAGGAGATTATTAGCGACGGAAATATATGCGATTATAAGTGTTATAATATAACGGCCGCTAACCGGAAGTATTGACATTTGATAATTTTAAAGAAGTGAATCTTTAAATAAGCTATAAAATATATTTAATCAACAGCGAAATCAACCACGAAATTTGGTAGATATTTGTTGTGACACCTACATGACTACTTTACAGTGTGGACTGGGTGCTTTTTGTTGTGACACCTACATGACCACTTTACAGTGTGGACTGGGTGCTTTTTGTTGTGACACCTACATGACCACTTTACAGTGTGGACTGGGTGCCTTTTGTTGTGACACCTACATGACCACTTGACAGTGTGGACTGGGTGCCTTTTGTTGTGACACCTACGCGACCTCTTTACAGGGTGGACTGGGTGCTTTTTGACATGACACCTACATGACCACTTTACAGTGTGGACTGGCTACTTTTTGTTGTGACACCTACATGACCACTTTACAGTGTGGACTGGGTACTTTTTGTTGTGACACCTACATGACCACTTTACAGTGTGGACTGGGTACTTTTTGTTGTGTCACCTACATGACCACATTACAGTGTAGACTGGGTGTTGTTTGTTGTGACACCTACATGACCACTTTATAGTGTGGCAGAAGTGGGTGGGTGGTGGTATAGTGGTTAACAGGTGCCTACTAGATGTATTATTAATTCTATTTATGACTGGGGTCCTTGTTGTTTTTACTTCAGTGATGTCCCCTCAATGTAAATCCCTCTGTGTTGTCCCCCATTACTTCAGTCATTGAGGCCAACAAAAGAAGCTATTGTGAAGTTGTGTGGTCTAGTGGTTAGTGTGTTAAACTCACAAAAGGTCTTCGCTTCAATTCCTCAATGGATCATTGTTTTCTTAAGCAAGGTTCGTCATTTCACGTTGCTTTTAAGGCTAGGACTAGGGTCCCTATCATTAAAACAGCCACGAAACCGCCAATGAGAGACAGCCTTGTAAGGAGGTCTGCTAACCCTATATAGATGTAAGCTGTAACAATATGATAGGACTCGTGTCTATCATTTAACCCTTTAGCATTTACATTACTCTATATATACTATTATATTTTCACAGTAAAGGCTTTACCTCACATAATATCTCACATAACATTTACATTACTCTATATATACTATTGTATTTTCACAGTAAAGGCTTTACCTCACATAATATCTCACATAACATTTACATTACTCTATATATCTATTGTATTTTCACAGTAAAGGCTTTACCTCACATAATATCTCCAATAACATTTACATTACTCTATATATACTATTGTATTTTCACAGTAAAGGCTTTACCTCACATAACATTTACATTACTCTATATATACTATTGTATTGTCACAGTAAAGGCTTTACCTCACATAACATTTACATTACTCTATATATACTATTATATTATCACGGTAAAGGCTTTACCTCACATAATATCTCACATAACATTTACATTACTCTATATATACTATTGTATTTTTACAGTAAAGACTTTACCTCACATAATATCTCACATAACATTTACATTACTCTATATATACTATTGTATTTTCACAGTAAAGGCTTTACCTCACATAATATCTCACATAACATTTACATTACTCTATATATACTATTGTATTGTCACAGTAAAGGCTTTACCTCACATAATATCTCACATAACATTTACATTACTCTATATATACTATTATATTTTCACAGTAAAGGCTTTACCTCACATAATATCTCACATAACATTTACATTACTCTATATATACTATTGTATTTTCACAGTAAAGTCTTTACCTCACATAATATCTCACATAACATTTACATTACTCTATATATACTATTATATTTTCACAGTAAAGACTTTACCTCACATAATATCTCACATAACATTTACATTACTCTATATATACTATTGTATTTTCACAGTAAAGGCTTTACCTCACATAATATCTCACATAACATCTACATTACTCTATATATACTATTGTATTTTCACAGTAAAGGCTTTACCTCACATAATATCGAATCTATGAGATTTTGAAAGTATTTATTTTGAGAACAATACCTTAACATCAGTTTGAGCGACCAGTTACAGCCAGTTTCAACAGAAAGAGGTAGAGAATTCTGGCCGGTTTTGGCCAGTTTGAACATTAAAGGGTCAACACCCTCCTAGTCACCCGCACCTTGTATGAGGTCACACCCTCCTAGTCACCCCCACCTTGTATGAGGTCACACTCTCCAGTCACCCACACCTTGTATGAGGTCACACTCTCCAGTCACCCACACCTTGTATGAGGTCACACTCTCCAGTCACCCCCACCTCATGTGAGGTCACACCCTCCTGTCACCCCCACATTGTGGGAGGTCACACCCTCCTGTCACCCCCACATTGTGGGAGGTCACACCTTCCTGTCACCCCTACCTTGTGGGAGGTCACACCCTCCTGTCACCCCCACATTGTGGGAGGTCACACCTTCCTGTCACCCCCACATTGTGGGAGGTCACACCCTCCTGTCACCCCCACCTCATGTGAGGTCACACCCTCCTGTCACCCCCAAATTGTGGGAGGTCACACCCTCCTGTCACCCCTACCTTGTGTGAGGTCGCACATCCTTGATATAGAGTGACCCTCAAGATATAGAGTGACCCTCAAGGTATAGAGTGACACTCAAGGTATAGTGACACTCAAGGTATAGTGACACTCAAGGTATAGAGTGACACTCAAGGTATAGAGTGACACTCAAGGCATAGAGTGACACTCAAGGTATAGAGGCACCCTCAAGGTAGAGAGGCACCCTCAAGGTGTAGAGGCACCCTCAAGGTGTAGAGTCACCCTCAAGGTATAGAGTCACACCCAAGGTATAGAGTCACACTCAAGGTATAGAGTGACACTCAAGGTACAGAGTCACCCTCAAGGTACAGAGTCACACTCAAGGTATAGAGTCACCCTCAAGGTATAGAGTCACCCTCAAGGTATAGAGTCACCCTCAAGGTATAGAGTCACACTCAAGGTATAGAGTCACACTCAAGGTATAGAGTCACACTCAAGGTATAGAGTCACACTCAAGGTATAGAGTCACCCTCAAGGTATAGAGTCACCCTCAAGGTATAGAGTCACACTCAAGGTATAGAGTCACCCTCAAGGTACAGAGTCACCCTCAAGGTATAGAGTCACCCTCAAGGTATAGAGTCACACTCAAGGTATAGAGTCACACTCAAGGTATAGAGTGACACCCGTTGGGGTTTGACCCAACAACAAGAAGGGTTCTAAGTGTTGCAGTACCATACTTACAGAACTGTCCACCTGAGATCCTGGCATCATCTTTACTCGGACCCACTTCTTGTTGACCACTTCCAGCTTCTCAACCTAGGGACATGACACAGAAAATATATATATATATATATATACACACACATACATACATACATACATTGTATACATACTATATATATATTATACACATACATACATACATAATACTATATATACATTGTATACCACTTCCAGCTTCTCAACCTAGGGACATGACACAGAAAATATATATATATATATATATATATATACACACATACATACATACATACATTGTATACATACTATATATATATTATACACATACATACATACATACATACATACATACATACTATATATACATTGTATACCACTTCCAGCTTCTCAACCTAGGGACATGACACAGAAAATATATATATATATATATATACACACATACATACATACATTGTATACATACTATATATATATTATACACATACATACATACATACATACATACATACTATATATACATTGTATACCACTTCCAGCTTCTCAACCTATGGACATGACACAGAAAATATATATATATATATATATACACACATACATACATACATACATTGTATACATACTATATATATATTATACACATACATACATACATACATAATACTATATATACATTGTATACCACTTCCAGCTTCTCAACCTATGGACATGACACAGAAAATATATATATATATATATATACATACACACATACATACATACATACATTGTATACATACTATATATATATTATACACATACATACATACATACATACATAATACTATATATACATTGTATACCACTTCCAGCTTCTCAACCTAGGGACATGACACAGAAAATATATATATATATATATATACACACATACATACATACATACATTGTATACATACTATATATATATTATACACATACATACATACATACATACATACATACTATATATACATTGTATACCACTTCCAGCTTCTCAACCTAGGGACATGACACAGAAAATATATATATATATATATATACACACATACATACATACATACATTGTATACATACTATATATATATTATACACATACATACATACATACATACATAATACTATATATACATTGTATACCACTTCCAGCTTCTCAACCTATGGACATGACACAGAAAATATATATATATATATATATACACACATACATACATACATACATTGTATACATACTATATATATATTATACACATACATACATACATACATACATACATAATACTATATATACATTGTATACCACTTCCAGCTTCTCAACCTATGGACATGACACAGAAAATATATATATATATATATATATACACACATACATACATACATACATTGTATACATACTATATATATATTATACACATACATACATACATACATACATACTATATATACATTGTATACCACTTCCAGCTTCTCAACCTATGGACATGACACAGAAAATATATATATATATATATATATACACACATACATACATACATACATTGTATACATACTATATATATATTATACACATACATACATACATACATAATACTATATATACATTGTATACCACTTCCAGCTTCTCAACCTATGGACATGACACAGAAAATATATATATATATATATACACACATACATACATACATACATTGTATACATACTATATATATATTATACACATACATACATAATACTATATATACATTGTATACCACTTCCAGCTTCTCAACCTATGGACATGACACAGAAAATATATATATATATATATATATACACACATACATACATACATACATTGTATACATACTATATATATATTATACACATACATACATACATACATAATACTATATATACATTGTATACCACTTCCAGCTTCTCAACCTATGGACATATACACATATACCACGCTCCACCTGCACTACACTACACCACACTCCACCTGCACTACACTACACCACACTCCACCTGCACTACACTACACCACACTCCACCTGCACTACACTACACTACACTGCAACTCCACCTGCACTACACTCCACCTGCACTACACTACACCACACTCCACCTGCACTACACTATACTACACTGCAACTCCACCTGCACTACACTACACCACACTCCACCTGCACTACACTACACCACACTCCACCTGCACTACACTACACTACACTGCAACTCCACCTGCACTACACTACACCACACTCCACCTGCACTATATTACACCGCAACTCCACCTTCACTACACCACACCACACTCCACCTACACTATACTACACTACACCGCAATCCACCTGCACTACACTACCCCACACTCCACCTGCACTACACCACACCACGCTCCACCTGCACTATACTACACTACACCACACTCCACCTGCACTACACCACACTCCACCTGCACTACACTACACCACACTCCACCTGCACTATACTACACTCCACCTGCACTACACTACACCACACTCCACCTGCACTACACTACACTGCAACTCCACCTGCACTACACTACACCACACTCCACCTGCACTATATTACACCGCAACTCCACCTTCACTACACCACACCACACTCCACCTACACTATACTACACTACACCACAATCCACCTGCACTACACTACCCCACACCACGCTCCACCTGCACTATACTACACTACACCACACTCCACCTACACTATACTACACTACACCACAACTCCACCTGCACTACACTACCCCACACCACACTCCACCTGCACTATACTACACTACACCACACTCCACCTGCACTATACTACACTACACCACACTCCACCTACACTATACTACACTACACCACAACTCAACTCCACCTGCACTACACTACAACTCCACCTGCACTATACTACACCACACTCCACCTGCACTACACTACACCACAACTCCACCTGCACTACACCACACTCCACCTACACAACACTACACTCCACCTGCACTACACTCCACCTACACTACACTACAACTCTACACAATACTACTACAACACCACACCCAACACCATGCCACCCTCCTTCACCCGCCCCCTCCAGCACCGTGCCAGCCCCACCCCACAACACCACGCCAGCCCCGCCCCATCGTACTCACCGTATTTCGTGTTAGATGCTGAGACAGGAACTCCTTCCAGGTGATCTCTCTGTACTGCGTCTGGTAAAGACCCACTAAACTGACCAGACCCACTCCAGTCAACACTCCCAGCAGGATACGACTGTTTGGGTCATTAGGATCCATAAAGGGGCCACGGTTGCTTCTGGAAACCAGAGAAAAGGTAGAGTTAGACTCTCTTCAAACTTTATCAACTGTTAAACTACTTTGGGGTCACATATGATAGGGTGTTTGGATTAAGACAGGTGCAGGGGGAGGTTGGATTAAGCGGAGGGGTGTTTGGATTAAGACAGGTGCAGGGGGAGGTTGGATTAAGCGGAGGGGTGTTTGGATTAAGACAGGTGCAGGGTAAGGTTGGATTAAGCGGAGGGGTGTTTGGATTAAGACAGGTGCAGGGGGAGGTTGGATTAAGCGGAGGAGTGTTTGGATTAAGACAGGTGCAGGGGAGGTTGGATTAAGCGGAGGGGTGTTTGGATTAAGACAGGTGCAGGGGGAGGTTGGATTAAGCGGAGGGGTGTTTGGATTAAGACAGGTGCAGGGGGAGGTTGGATTAAGCGGAGGGGTGTTTGGATTAAGACAGGTGCAGGGTAAGGTTGGATTAAGCGGAGGGGTGTTTGGATTAAGACAGGTGCAAGGTAAGGTTGGATTAAGCGGAGGGGTGTTTGGATTAAGACAGGTGCAGGGTAAGGTTGGATTAAGCGGAGGAGTGTTTGGATTAAGACAGGTGCAGGGGGAGGTTGGATTAAGCGGAGGGGTGTTTGGATTAAGACAGGTGCAGGGGGAGGTTGGATTAAGCGGAGGGGTGTTTGGATTAAGACAGGTGCAGGTCAGGTTGGATTAAGCGGAGGAGTGTTTGGATTAAGACAGGTGCAGGGGGAGGTTGGATTAAGCGGAGGGGTGTTTGGATTAAGACAGGTGCAAGGTAAGGTTGGATTAAGCGGAGGGGTGTTTGGATTAAGACAGGTGCAGGGTAAGGTTGGATTAAGCGGAGGGGTGTTTGGATTAAGACAGGTGCAAGGTAAGGTTGGATTAAGCGGAGGGGTGTTTGGATTAAGACAGGTGCAGGGGGAGGTTGGATTAAGCGGAGGGGTGTTTGGATTAAGACAGGTGCAAGGTAAGGTTGGATTAAGCGGAGGGGTGTTTGGATTAAGACAGGTGCAGGTGAGGTTGGATTAAGCGGAGGAGTGTTTGGATTAAGACAGGTGCAAGGTAAGGTTGGATTAAGCGGAGGGGTGTTTGGATTAAGACAGGTGCAGGTCAGGTTGGATTAAGCGGAGGAGTGTTTGGATTAAGACAGGTGCAGGGGGAGGTTGGATTAAGCGGAGGGGTGTTTGGATTAAGACAGGTGCAGGGTAAGGTTGGATTAAGCGGAGGGGTGTTTGGATTAAGACAGGTGCAGGTCAGGTTGGATTAAGCGGAGGAGTGTTTGGATTAAGACAGGTGCAGGGGGAGGTTGGATTAAGCGGAGGGGTGTTTGGATTAAGACAGGTGCAGGGGGAGGTTGGATTAAGCGGAGGGGTGTTTGGATTAAGACAGGTGCAGGTCAGGTTGGATTAAGCGGAGGAGTGTTTGGATTAAGACAGGTGCAGGGGGAGGTTGGATTAAGCGGAGGGGTGTTTGGATTAAGACAGGTGCAAGGTAAGGTTGGATTAAGCGGAGGGGTGTTTGGATTAAGACAGGTGCAGGTCAGGTTGGATTAAGCGGAGGGGTGTTTGGATTAAGACAGGTGCAGGGGGAGGTTGGATTAAGCGGAGGGGTGTTTGGATTAAGACAGGTGCAGGTCAGGTTGGATTAAGCGGAGGGGTGTTTGGATTAAGACAGGTGCAGGTCAGGTTGGATTAAGCGGAGGGGTGTTTGGATTAAGACAGGTGCAGGTGAGGTTGGATTAAGCGGAGGGGTGTTTGGATTAAGACAGGTGCAGGGGGAGGTTGGATTAAGCGGAGGGGTGTTTGGATTAAGACAGGTGCAGGTCAGGTTGGATTAAGCGGAGGGGTGTTTGGATTAAGACAGGTGCAGGTCAGGTTGGATTAAGCGGAGGGGTGTTTGGATTAAGACAGGTGCAGGGGGAGGTTGGATTAAGCGGAGGGGTGTTTGGATTAAGACAGGTGCAGGTCAGGTTGGATTAAGCGGAGGGGTGTTTGGATTAAGACAGGTGCAGGGGGAGGTTGGATTAAGCGGAGGGGTGTTTGGATTAAGACAGGTGCAGGTCAGGTTGGATTAAGCGGAGGGGTGTTTGGATTAAGACAGGTGCAGGTCAGGTTGGATTAAGCGGAGGGGTGTTTGGATTAAGACAGGTGCAGGGTAAGGTTAGATTAAGCGGAGGGGTGTTTGGATTAAGACAGGTGCAGGTCAGGTTGGATTAAGCGGAGGGGTGTTTGGATTAAGACAGGTGCAGGGGGAGGTTGGATTAAGCGGAGGGGTGTTTGGATTAAGACAGGTGCAGGTCAGGTTGGATTAAGCGGAGGAGTGTTTGGATTAAGACAGGTGCAGGGGGAGGTTGGATTAAGCGGAGGGGTGTTTGGATTAAGACAGGTGCAGGGTAAGGTTAGATTAAGCGGAGGGGTGTTTGGATTAAGACAGGTGCAGGTCAGGTTGGATTAAGCGGAGGGGTGTTTGGATTAAGACAGGTGCAGGGGGAGGTTGGATTAAGCGGAGGGGTGTTTGGATTAAGACAGGTGCAGGGTAAGGTTGGATTTAGCGGAGGGGTGTTTGGATTAAGACAGGTGCAGGGGGAGGTTGGATTAAGCGGAGGGGTGTTTGGATTAAGACAGGTGCAGGTCAGGTTGGATTAAGCGGAGGAGTGTTTGGATTAAGACAGGTGCAGGGGGAGGTTAGATTAAGCGGAGGGGTGTTTGGATTAAGACAGGTGCAGGGGGAGGTTGGATTAAGCGGAGGGGTGTTTGGATTAAGACAGGTGCAGGGTAAGGTTGGATTAAGCGGAGGAGTGTTTGGATTAAGACAGGTGCAGGGGGAGGTTGGATTAAGCGGAGGGGTGTTTGGATTAAGACAGGTGCAGGGGGAGGTTGGATTAAGCGGAGGGGTGTTTGGATTAAGACAGGTGCAGGTCAGGTTGGATTAAGCGGAGGGGTGTTTGGATTAAGACAGGTGCAGGTGAGGTTGGATTAAGCGGAGGGGTGTTTGGATTAAGACAGGTGCAGGGGGAGGTTGGATTAAGCGGAGGGGTGTTTGGATTAAGACAGGTGCAGGTCAGGTTGGATTAAGCGGAGGGGTGTTTGGATTAAGACAGGTGCAGGGGGAGGTTAGATTAAGCGGAGGGGTGTTTGGATTAAGACAGGTGCAGGGGGAGGTTGGATTAAGCGGAGGGGTGTTTGGATTAAGACAGGTGCAGGGTAAGGTTGGATTAAGCGGAGGAGTGTTTGGATTAAGACAGGTGCAGGGGGAGGTTGGATTAAGCGGAGGGGTGTTTGGATTAAGACAGGTGCAGGGTAAGGTTGGATTTAGCGGAGGGGTGTTTGGATTAAGACAGGTGCAGGGGGAGGTTGGATTAAGCGGAGGAGTGTTTGGATTAAGACAGGTGCAGGTCAGGTTGGATTAAGCGGAGGGGTGTTTGGATTAAGACAGGTGCAGGGTAAGGTTAGATTAAGCGGAGGAGTGTTTGGATTAAGACAGGTGCAGGTCAGGTTGGATTAAGCGGAGGAGTGTTTGGATTAAGACAGGTGCAGGGGGAGGTTGGATTAAGCGGAGGGGTGTTTGGATTAAGACAGGTGCAGGGGGAGGTTGGATTAAGCGGAGGGGTGTTTGGATTAAGACAGGTGCAGGTCAGGTTGGATTAAGCGGAGGGGTGTTTGGATTAAGACAGGTGCAGGGGGAGGTTGGATTAAGCGGAGGGGTGTTTGGATTAAGACAGGTGCAGGTGAGGTTGGATTAAGCGGAGGGGTGTTTGGATTAAGACAGGTGCAAGGTAAGGTTGGATTAAGCGGAGGGGTGTTTGGATTAAGACAGGTGCAAGGTAAGGTTGGATTAAGCGGAGGGGTGTTTGGATTAAGACAGGTGCAGGTCAGGTTGGATTAAGCGGAGGGGTGTTTGGATTAAGACAGGTGCAGGGGGAGGTTGGATTAAGCGGAGGGGTGTTTGGATTAAGACAGGTGCAGGTCAGGTTGGATTAAGCGGAGGAGTGTTTGGATTAAGACAGGTGCAGGGGGAGGTTGGATTAAGCGGAGGGGTGTTTGGATTAAGACAGGTGCAGGTGAGGTTGGATTAAGCGGAGGGGTGTTTGGATTAAGACAGGTGCAAGGTAAGGTTGGATTAAGCGGAGGGGTGTTTGGATTAAGACAGGTGCAGGGGGAGGTTGGATTAAGCGGAGGGGTGTTTGGATTAAGACAGGTGCAGGGGGAGGTTGGATTAAGCGGAGGGGTGTTTGGATTAAGACAGGTGCAGGGGGAGGTTGGATTAAGCGGAGGGGTGTTTGGATTAAGACAGGTGCAGGTGAGGTTGGATTAAGCGGAGGAGTGTTTGGATTAAGACAGGTGCAGGTGAGGTTGGATTAAGCGGAGGGGTGTTTGGATTAAGACAGGTGCAGGTGAGGTTGGATTAAGCGGAGGGGTGTTTGGATTAAGACAGGTGCAGGGGGAGGTTGGATTAAGCGGAGGGGTGTTTGGATTAAGACAGGTGCAGGGGGAGGTTGGATTAAGCGGAGGGGTGTTTGGATTAAGACAGGTGCAGGGGGAGGTTGGATTAAGCGGAGGGGTGTTTGGATTAAGACAGGTGCAGGGGGAGGTTGGATTAAGCGGAGGGGTGTTTGGATTAAGACAGGTGCAGGTGAGGTTGGATTAAGCGGAGGAGTGTTTGGATTAAGACAGGTGCAGGGGGAGGTTGGATTAAGCGGAGGGGTGTTTGGATTAAGACAGGTGCAGGTGAGGTTGGATTAAGCGGAGGGGTGTTTGGATTAAGACAGGTGCAGGTGAGGTTGGATTAAGCGGAGGGGTGTTTGGATTAAGACAGGTGCAGGTGAGGTTGGATTAAGCGGAGGGGTGTTTGGATTAAGACAGGTGCAGGGGGAGGTTGGATTAAGCGGAGGGGTGTTTGGATTAAGACAGGTGCAGGTCAGGTTGGATTAAGCGGAGGAGTGTTTGGATTAAGACAGGTGCAGGGGGAGGTTGGATTAAGCGGAGGGGTGTTTGGATTAAGACAGGTGCAGGGGGAGGTTGGATTAAGCGGAGGAGTGTTTGGATTAAGACAGGTGCAGGTCAGGTTGGATTAAGCGGAGGGGTGTTTGGATTAAGACAGGTGCAGGGGGAGGTTGGATTAAGCGGAGGGGTGTTTGGATTAAGACAGGTGCAGGGGGAGGTTAGATTAAGCGGAGGAGTGTTTGGATTAAGACAGGTGCAGGTCAGGTTGGATTAAGCGGAGGGGTGTTTGGATTAAGACAGGTGCAGGTGAGGTTGGATTAAGCGGAGGGGTGTTTGGATTAAGACAGGTGCAGGGGGAGGTTAGATTAAGCGGAGGAGTGTTTGGATTAAGACAGGTGCAGGGGGAGGTTGGATTAAGCGGAGGGGTGTTTGGATTAAGACAGGTGCAAGGTAAGGTTGGATTAAGCGGAGGGGTGTTTGGATTAAGACAGGTGCAGGGGGAGGTTGGATTAAGCGGAGGGGTGTTTGGATTAAGACAGGTGCAAGGTAAGGTTGGATTAAGCGGAGGGGTGTTTGGATTAAGACAGGTGCGGGAGAGACGACTGTGTTGGTATGGACATGTGATGCGCATGGAGGATGACCGCTGGGTAAAGAAGTGCCAAGAAGTCCCAGTAGAAAGAAGACGCAGTAGAGGAAGACCACAAAAAACATGGGCGGAGGTGGTGAGCGCAGACCTCAGATCGCTAAAGCTCACAGAGAAGATGACGAAGGACCGTGACAAGTGGAGAGATGCTGTGCTGAATAGGACCCATCTAACCCATGCAAGCAGGGACAAGGGACGTAAAATGATGCTGATGATGATTATATATATATGTATATATATATATATATATATTTCCCCTTTTCTTCTTAAATTTTAGTTTTTAGTTGTTTTTTTTCTTCTTTTTTTTTGTTTATCTCACTAACTCTTTTTGATTACCAACTGAAAGGACTACTCAATACTTCCCAGAGTCTGTCATGGCTTACTAGCTCTATATGGACCTTTAAATTGAATAAACAAAGTGGTTATGTAGGTGTCACAACAAAAAGTACCCAGTCCACACTGTAAAGTGGTCATGTAGGTGTCACAACAAAAAGTACCCAGTCCACACTGTAAAGTGGTCATGTAGGTGTCACAACAAAAGGTACCCAGTCCACACTGTAAAGTGGTCATGTAGGTGTCACAACAAAAGGTACCCAGTCCACACTGTAAAGTGGTCATGTAGGTGTCACAACAAATAGTACCCAGTACACACTGTAAAGTGGTCATGTAGGTGTCACAACACAAAGTACCCAGTCTACACTGTAAAGTGGTCATGTAGGTGTCACAACAAAAAATACCCAGTCCACACTGTAAAGTGGTCATGTAGGTGTCACAACAAATAGTACCCAGTCCACACTGTAAAGTGGTCATGTAGGTGTCACAACAAATAGTACCCAGTCCACACTGTAAAGTGGTCATGTAGGTGTCACAACAAATAGGACCCAGTCCACACTGTAAAGTGGTCATGTAGGTGTCACAACAAATAGGACCCAGTCCACACTGTAAAGTGGTCATGTAGGTGTCACAACAAATAGGACCCAGTCCACACTGTAAAGTGGTCATGTAGGTGTCACAACAAATAGTACCCAGTCCACACTGTAAAGTGGTCATGTAGGTGTCACAACAAATAGTACCCAGTCCACACTGTAAAGTGGTCATGTAGGTGTCACAACAAATAGGACCCAGTCCACACTGTAAAGTGGTCATGTAGGTGTCACAACAAATAGGACCCAGTCCACACTGTAAAGTGGTCATGTAGGTGTCACAACAAATAGTACCCAGTCCACACTGTAAAGTGGTCATGTAGGTGTCACAACAAATAGGACCCAGTCCACACTGTAAAGTGGTCATGTAGGTGTCACAACAAATAGTACCCAGTCCACACTGTAAAGTGGTCATGTAGGTGTCACAACAAATAGTACCCAGTCCACACTGTAAAGTGGTCATGTAGGTGTTACAACAAAAAGTACCTAGTCCACCCTGTAAAGTGGTCATGTAGGTGTCACAACAAATAGTACCCAGTCCACACTGTAAAGTGGTCATGTAGGTATCACAAGAAGTACCCAGACCACACTGTAAAGTGGTCATGGAGGTGTCACAACAAAAAGTACCCAGTCTACACTGTAAAGTGGTCATGGAGGTGTCACAACAAAAAGTACCCAGTCTACACTGTAAAGTGGTCATGTAGGTGTCACAACAAAAAGTACCCAGTCTACACTGTAAAGTGGTCATGTAGGTGTCACAACAAATAGGACCCAGTCCATACTGTAAAGTGGTCATGTAGGTGTCACAACAAATAGTACCCAGTCCACACTGTAAAGTGGTCATGTAGGTGTCACAACAAATAGGACCCAGTCCATACTGTAAAGTGGTCATGTAGGTGTCACAACAAATAGTACCCAGTCCACACTGTAAAGTGGTAGGGGTTGTGATGGTGTTAGGGGTAGTGTTGATAGTGATAGGGGTTGTGTTAGGGGTAGTGTTGTTAGTGATAGGGGTTGTGTTAGGGGTAGTGTTGATAGTGGTAGGGGTAGTGTTGATAGTGGTAGGGGTAGTGTATATAGTGGTAGCGGTTGTGATGGTGTTAGGGGTAGTGTTGATAGTGGTAGGGGTAGTGCTATTGGTGATGATGATGATGGTGATGATGAAATATATAGGAAAGACTGACTTACTTGTTGAAGCTGAATGAAAACTCCATCTTCTTGTCCCCACCGGATGGTTTGAAGGGAGGTGGGGGTAACTTTCGGCCCTCTATAACATTGATAAAAAGAAAAAGAAGAATTTCTATAGGTACAAGGCCAGCAATTTTGAGGGAGGAGAAAGCCGACTAAATGGACCCCAGTGCATTACTGGTTCTATATTTTATCGACCCTGTAAGGGCTGACACTCTACCAATCCACCTCCTAATAATAATAATTGTTTCTACTTTTGGCACAAGGCCAGCAATAACCCAGTGTATTACTGGTACTTTATTTACCACAAAGGGTTTACATAAAATACATTAAGGACAGCACAAGATAGAAGAGGAGGGCAGAGGGCGGTAGAGGAAGGCAGAGGATGGTAGAGGAAGGCAGAGGAAGGCAGAGGATGGTAGAGGATGGTAGAGGACGGCAGAGGACGGTAGAGGATGGTAGAGGACGGCAGAGGATGGTAGAGGATGGCAGAGGATGGTAGAGGACGGTAGATGACAGCAGAGGATGGTAGAGGAGGGCAGAGGATAGTAGAGGACGGTAGAGGGCGGTAGAGGATGGTAGAGGAAGGTAGAGGAGGGTAGAGGACGGTAGAGGAGGGTAGAGGAGGGTAGAGGATGGTAGAGGACGGTAGAGGACGGTAGAGGAAGGTAGAGGAGGGTAGAGGATGGTAGAGGAGGGTAGAGGACGGTAGAGGAGGGTAGAGGATGGTAGAGGACGGTAGAGGACGGTAGAGGAGGGTAGAGGAAGGCAGAGGAGGGTAGAGGATGGTAGAGGAGGGCAGAGGATGGTAGAGGAGGGCAGAGGATGGTAGAGGACAGCACAGGACGGTAGAGGATGGTAGAGGAAGGCAGAGGATGGTAGAGGAAGGCAGAGGATGGTAGAGGACGGCAGAGGATGATAGAGGAGGGCAGAGGATGGTACAGGACGGTAGAGGAGGGCAGAGGAGTGCAGAGGAGGGCAGAGGATGGTAGAGGAGGGTAGAGGAGTGCAGAGGATGGCAGAGGATGGTAGAGGAGGGTAAAGGATGGTAGAGGAAGGCAGAGGTTGGCAGAGGATGGTAGAGGACGGCAGAGGATGATAGAGGAGGGCAGAGGATGATAGAGGAGGGCAGAGGAGGGCAGAGGACGGTAGAGGAGGGCAGAGGATGGTAGAGGAGGGCAGAGGATGGTAGAGGAGGGTAGAGGAGTGCAGAGGATGGCAGAGGATGGTAGAGGAGGGTAAAGGATGGTAGAGGAAGGCAGAGGTTGGCAGAGGAGGGCAGAGGTTGGCAGAGGATGGTAGAGGAGCGCAGAGGTTGGCAGAGGATGGTAGAGGAGGGCAGAGGATGGTAGAGGAGGGCAGAGGATGGTAGAGGGGGGTAGAGGATGGTAGAGGAGGGCAGAGGTTGGCAGAGGATGGTAGAGGAGGGTAGAGGATGGTAGAGGAGGGTACAGGATCGCAGAGGATGGCAGAAGAGGGTAGAGGATGGTAGAGGAGGGCAGAAGAGGGCAGAGGATGGTATAGGATGGCAGAGGATGGTAGAGGAGGGTACAGGATGGTAGAGGATGGCAGAAGAGGGCAGAGGATGGTATAGGATGGCAGAGGATGGTAGAGGATGGTAGAGGAGGGTAGAGGATGGTAGAGGAGGGTAGAGGATGGTAGAGGAGGGCAGAGGATGGTATAGGATGGCAGAGGAGGGTATAGGCCAGTACGAGACAGTACAATGTGGGTTTCTGTGTGTAAAAATGAACATAAAACAAAAACAAAGGATGTAATAAGAAACAAAAGAAAATTGCCGCCCAATATTGAGGGAGACTTCTGAGGGTTACACAAAAGCCACCATCACCTGGACCGCCAGAGCACATGCCCTCTCTCGGGTGCCCTCCTTCAATCTACAGGTATATATTCAGAGCGGGCCCATTCACTTGGGCCATTCTCGACTCCTCTCCTTTCAACAAATTGCTTTGAAGGCAGCGATTCCTTCTAACCGAATTTCCTCTTCCCTCTGAAATGTGAAGAAGTTAATGAGAGGGTCACCGTAGAGGAAAGTTCCCATCTTCAGCCCTTTCAGACACACGGCCAACGTTATTTGGGCTGGAGAGATATAAACACTTATCCCAACACAGGAGGTGACAGGGTGACAGTGAGGGTCACCGTAGAGGAAAGTTCCCATCTTCAGTCCTTTCAGACACACCCAACGTTATTTGGGCTGGAGAGATATAAACACTGATCTAAACACAGGAGGTGACAGGGTGACAGTGAGGGTCACCGTAGAGGAAAGTTCCCATCTTCAGTCCTTTCAGACACACCCAACGTTATTTGGACTGGAGAGATATAAACACTGATCTAAACACAGGAGGTGACAGGGTGACAGTGAGGGTCACCGTAGAGGAAAGTTCCCATCTTCAGCCCTTTCAGACACACCCAACGTTATTTGGGCTGGAGAGATATAAACACTGATCTAAACACAGGAGGTGACAGGGTGACAAATATGAAAAGGATAGAAAATATCAAACCTTGAAAAAACATGAAATAAAGGGAGTTTGTGGATTAAATAGGGAGAGAGAGAGAGAGAGAGAGAAAAGTATACCTTTTGGTTTGGCACCACTGGGTGGGGCCTCTTTTGGTGGTGGGGTCTTCTTAGCTCCAGGGAAGTATTTCTCAAAACCCTTTGGTACATTGCTGTTGCGTAGCAGAGGCCAGTCCTTCATTAGGGACCACAATGTTCGTGGTGGAGCAGTTACATGTTTGGAGGTAAGGTAGATATGGCGATACATCTGAAATAGAGATTTTAGGGGTTATAAAGGGCCAGGTTTGGAAGTGGGGGTAGATATGACGATACATCTGAAATAGAGATTTTAGGGGTTATAAAGGGCCAGGTTTGGAGGTGGGGTAGATATGGCGATACATCTGAAATAGAGATTTTAGGGGTTATAAAGGGCCAGGTTTGGAGGTGGGGTAGATATGGCGATACATCTGAAATAGAGATTTTAGGGGTTATAAAGGGCCAGGTTTGGAAGTGGGGGTAGATATGACGATACATCTGAAATAGAGATTTTAGGGGTTATAAAGGGCCAGGTTTGGAAGTGGGGGTAGATATGACGATACATCTGAAATAGAGATTTTAGGGGTCATAAAGGGCCAGGTTTGGAGGTGGGGGTAGATATGATGATACATCTGAAATAGAGATTTTAGGGGTTATAAAGGGCCAGGTTTGGAAGTGGGGGTAGA
>OZ024764.1:4615293-4622793 GCA_964016885.1 Eledone cirrhosa | reverse complement strand
ACAAACACACATATATATATATATATATATGTACACACGTATATTTATATAATGTGTATACCCACATACATCATATATACAGCAATATACATTATATATATACACACACACACAATATAACTGGTACTCCGTCAGTTAGAGTGATGCACATATATATCTACCGTGAGAGATGTAGAGGACACCGCCTGGGAATCGAACTCACCACTTTACCATTGTCATACCCTAACCATCACGCTACGCGCCTTCACACATGTCTATACACACTACATACACATGTATATATATATATATATATATATATATATATATATACACACACACACGTGTATATATACACGATACACATGTATATATATATATACACACTACACACACATGTATATATACACGATACACATGTATATATACACACTACACACGTGTTGCCTTAAAATAGGACCCGTCAAACCCATGCTAGCGTGGAAGATGGACGTTAATCGATGATATATATATATATATACACATTACATAAACACATATATACATACATTATAGATATGCATTATATATATATACAATATGATCTGAGTTCAAATCCCGCCGACGAGGTTAACTTTGCCTTTCATCCTTATGGGGTCGATAAAATAAAGTACCAGTCACGCACTGGGGTCGATTTAATCGACTTTCCCCTCCCCCCAAATTACTGGCCTTGTGCCTATATAAGAAACCATTATATATATATACAATGTATATATATAGTGTATGTATATATATATAGTTTATATACTTATAGTGTATATATATATATATATATATATAATGTATATATACTATATAATTACGATACATCATTAAAAATCAGAGAAGGGAGAAAGATTATAAAAAAAGTTGACTGACCTTGTGGTGGATATTGATGGAGGACAACAGCTGTGAAACCCCTCGGGGGCCGAAAAGGGGGGGATCGGGCTACTCCACGATACCCAACTTTATCCTGCTACACCCAACTATTATGTCCTTGGAGTTTATATCCAACACCTGGCTGTGACCCCTGGGGGGGGGGGGGGGCTGTCTGATGTAAGAGATATTCCAGGAACACCGGTCAAGTTCTCGGGGTATGTTGTCGTTGGTGATTGGAGGGGCTAATCTACATATATTGTCTGTCCCCTTGCAACTCCTTCCGTCCGGAACGGGATTCGATCTTTCTGTAATATCTACAGAGTTACACAAGAGGCGGGTATCCCTCTACACCAGGAGTTGACTAACCAAACACCGGCCAGAAGTTCCGTGTATGTTGTCCTTAATGGATGAAGGGTTATCCCCGGAGCCAGCTCCTTCTTCCTGGGATGTATAGACAGGGGTAAAGGGTCTTTCTCCCCAGCAGAAGGAAACCCAGCAACACCGGCCAAACAAAGTCTGTCTTGTCCTTGGATTTACTCCTTTCAGCGGCTATATATATATATATATTTGTCATAAAACCCCTTCCGGAGCAGCGACTTTCGTTTGTATTACTGTAAGGGTGCGTGTGGTGGAGGATGGGTCCCTCACACACACACACAAGGAAGCCAGCCAAAGAAGCAGCCTAGTGCCTCGTCCTTGAGAAGAGATATCACAGTAACAACATCACGGACATGTTTCAGAGACGGTAGCCATGTTGTATAAGAGAGATACAGAGCTAGATCACTATTCCGTTCGTTCATATGTCTCACACCTGTAGTTTCGTACCAAAGTAAATAAATAAATCCATTGAAATACCTTATTAAATTCACACACATACATATATATATGTGTGTGTAATATATATATATATATGTGCATGTGTGTGTGTGTATATATATATATATATATATATATATATATATATATATATATATATGCATGTGTGTGTGTATATATATATATGTGTGTATTTTTATATATATATGTGTGTATTTCTATATATATACACACACACGCATATATATGTGTGTGTGTGTAATATATATATATGTATGTGTGTGTATATATATATATATATACACACATATATATGTGTGTGTGTGTGTGTGTATATATGTATATATATATATATATACACACATATATATGTGTGTGTGTATATATATGTATGCGTGTGCATATGCATATATATATATATATATATATACACACACACATATATATATATATGTATATACACATATATATATATATAAAAGTTAAAACAGATAACAAAGACAATAACGAAGAGTGCAGTAAAAAGTGTTAGTATTAGGTTCACGCTTGAGAGTGGGGGGTGGGGGACGACGTTTCGGGCATAAGTCCTTCATCATATATATATATATATATATATATATATATAGTGTGTGTGTGGTTACACTTACTGGTGTTGGAATCACTCAAGCAACCTGTGCACAGGCAGAGTGTATATAATAGAAAAAAAAGAGGAAGTTTCCTTTACATATGAAAAATATTTATTGTGTAACGACCTGTTACACACGTTTGGCTCAAGGAGTTATGGACCTGACTCCAGTATCGATCTGCTCCTCAGCCATATGAGATGTCATCTGGTGTACCACAGGGATCTGTTCTTGGCCCCTTTTGTTTGTGGCATATATTAATGACATAGATGCCAACTTGAGGAATTTCACGGTACTGAAATATGCAGATGACATCAAGCTGTACCTTGAGATAAAAAGGACAGATCCTGAACACTATAGATCTTGCTTGCAGTCTGACCTGGACACAATGCAACAATGGATCTCAGACTGGCAACTCAAGCTAGCTGTGGACAAGTGCACCACCATGAATTTTGGGAGGAAAAACCCAGCGTCCACATACTCCCCCCACAGCACTAATATCAAGAAGTCTTCTTGTGAACGTGACCTGGGCATAACGGTCAGCAGCGATTTGCGTTGGACGAAGCACGTCTCTAAAATTGTCAAGAAGGCCGAGGCTGTCTTAGCATCACTCAGCAAGACCTTTGTCAGCCGCTCTCCAGATATCTATTTAAAGCTGTATATAGCTATGGTGCGGCCACACTTAGAATTTGCATCACCAGTCTGGAACCCCTATCTTGCTCAGAACATTGACCGCCTGGAAACTGTTCAGAGATGTGCAACCAAGCGAATACCCTCCATCAGGCATCTACCATACTCTGAGCGCCCTGCTTCCCTGGGCATGGATACATTAAAGCTCCGGCGTCTGGCAATTGACTTGGTAAACACACACAAAATTATTAACCATCTTGCCAAAAACAACCCTGAGTACCTTTTTGATTTCCATGTGTCTAACACACGTGGCCATGCCTACAAAGTCAGAAAACAGCACAGCTCCCTATGACTTTTGGAAACATTTTTTCCCACTCAGAGTTGCTGAAGCATGGAACAAACTCCCTGCATCAGTTGTTAGCTGTTGAGACACTGCATCCTTTAAAACCTCCATGGAACAAACTCCCTGCATCAGTTGTTAGCTGTCGAGACACTGCATCCTTTAAAACCTCCATGGAACAAACTCCCTACATCAGTTGTTAGCTGTTGAGACACTGCATCCTTTAAAACCTCCATGGAACAAACTCCCTGCATCAGTTGTTAGCTGTCGAGACACTGCATCCTTTAAAACCTCCATGGAACAAACTATCTCCATCAGTTGTTAGCTGTCAAGACACTGCATCCTTTAAAACCTCCATGGAACAAACTACCTGCATCAGTTGTTAGCTGTCGAGACACTGCATCCTTTAAAACCTCCATGGAACAAACTACCTGCATCAGTTGTCAGCAGCTGTCGAGACACTGCATCCTTTAAAACCTCCATGGAACAAACTCCCTGCATCAGTTGTTAGCTGTCGAGACACTGCATCCTTTAAAACCTCCATGGAACAAACTCCCTACATCAGTTGTTAGCTGTCGAGACACTGCATCCTTTAAAACCTCCATGGAACAAACTCCCTACATCAGTTGTTAGCTGTCGAGACACTGCATCCTTTAAAACCTCCATGGAACAAACTGCCTGCATCAGTTGTTAGCTGTCGAGACACTGCATCCTTTAAAACCTCCATGGAACAAACTCCCTACATCAGTTGTTAGCTGTCGAGACACTGCATCCTTTAAAACCTCCATGGAACAAACTACCTGCATCAGTTGTCAGCAGCTGTCGAGACACTGCATCCTTTAAAACCTCCATGGAACAAACTCCCTACATCAGTTGTTAGCTGTCGAGACACTGCATCCTTTAAAACCTCCATGGAACAAACTACCTGCATCAGTTGTCAGCAGCTGTCGAGACACTGCATCCTTTAAAACCTCCATGGAACAAACTACCTGCATCAGTTGTTAGCTGTCGAGACACTGCATCCTTTAAAACCTCCATGGAACAAACTACCTGCATCAGTTGTTAGCTGTCGAGACACTGCATCCTTTAAAACCTCCATGGAACAAACTACCTGCATCAGTTGTTAGCTGTCGAGACACTGCATCCTTTAAAACCTCCATGGAACAAACTCCCTACATCAGTTGTTAGCTGTCGAGACACTGCATCCTTTAAAACCTCCATGGAACAAACTACCTGCATCAGTTGTCAGCTGTCGAGACACTGCATCCTTTAAAACCTCCATACTTCCTGAAATTCTCCAACACTATACCTGATATTCCCCCTCTATACACACATACACATGTATATCGTGACTCATACACTATTCACTTCTCTGACATTTTTACATTATTCTATGTACTATACATGCACCTTTGATGAGTTGTAGTGCACCTGAGCACTGTACACAACATAAATAAATATATAGATACGACAAAGCGCACTCATATCATGCCTGTAAGGCAGCCTGCCTGAACATAATACATAAATAAAACACACCCACACCCAACTAGGGAGAGAATTAAATGGCAAAATATAGAGTTACCTCCCTTGAAATTATAATTTTTTTTTTTTTTGTCATGTGTCTGTATGGCTGACTGTCAGAACTTATTACTTAAATAAAACATATCCACACCCAGCAGTGGAGGGAAACATATGGTAAAATATTGAGAGGAGATTGGATGGCACATATACCCGCCTCTTAATGAGAGTGCAAAACCTATCCTGGAAACGACATCCCACCTTGTCTAAAATCTATGGCAAACTCCCTCGAGCCTCTGCCCTTCTAAAATCCCGGAGAGCTCAATTTGCTGGCCACTGTCACCATGCCAGCAATGAAATCATATCCGCTCTCTTACTCTGGAACCCTGACTCCAGCCTGACTAGGAGTAGGAAGCTGTCATTCCCTGACGTTATCTCTAGGGATACGGGAATCAGTAGACAGGAGTTGGGGGCAGCGATGGGGGACAGGGAATTCTGGGGCATGAGAGTGAGATCCATCATCTCGACAGTAGTCGACGAAATGATGATGATGATGGTAAAATAAAGAGTTGCGTTCCTTGACAATGTAATTTTTCATAGGTCTCAAATGTGTGTGTCTGTCTGTCTGTTTGTGGATGGATGTATGTATGTGTGTGTGTGTATCCCTTACTGCTATCCTCTTTCTCTCTCCGTCTCCCTCTTACTTTCATTCACCCCCTCTGCTAGTCACCCTCTCTCGGCTAGCCTCTTCCTCACACTTTCACTCACTCACTCTCTGCTACTCACTTCCTCCATCGCCCCACACCGTGCAAAATTCTTTCCTCGCTCACTTTCGCACGGTTAAGATGTGTCTTTCGTCTTCTCGTCAATATTCGCAAGTTCTTATGTTCAAATGAATCATTGACTTGATTTTTCTCATTTTTTCCTCTCTTTACGTTGCCTCACCATTCATGTTTGTTTACCTGTCTCTTTTTCTCCACCCAATTCTTTTTATCCTAATAACTTATTTTAGTTATTGTATCGCGCCAGCCTGAGGTATCTGGTCTGTAATGCGAAGAAATACCTATGATGGCTAGTAGACCACTGATGATGGATAGTCCTGGCTTCTATTTCTATATATATAGTTATGTAATAAACAACATAAGATAATTTATTTCATTTACCAGTGGTTTCTCTAAGACAGATGTTGTATCTGTCTTAATATAGATACAATATCTGTCTTCAAGAAACCACTGGTAAATGAAATAATTATCTTATGTTGTTTACTACATAACTAATAAGCTCTGTAGCCTACATAGAGCACTCTTTTTTCCTGTACCTTTCCGACAGAAATACTTCATTTACACACACACCCACACATATATATATATATAATACGATATATTAACAAATGGAAACTATATTTATAAAACCATATTTATTTCATTATACATATTTCAAGGACACCAAGTCAAATTACGGTGCGCTTTCATCAGATAAAATATAATATAGATAAGTTTTATAAATAAATATTGACATGCCCTTAAAGAATGCGACCATTTCTGTTGGAAGCTCCCGGGTATATAACTATCCGGGAGCTTCCAACAGAAATGGTTACATTCTTTAAGGGTATGTCAATATTTATTTATAAAACTGATCTATATTATATTTTATCTGATGAAAGCGCACCACAATTTAACTTGGTGTCCTTGAAATATGTATAATGAAATAAATATGGTTTTATAAATATAGTTTCCATTTGTTAATATATCGTATTTTTACTCCAATAATTTGTTGAGTGCTTTAGATCAGTTATAAAAATATTTTCTTGTTGTATCCCAACAAATTAAATATAACTTCTACATATAGTTCAGGGAACTACTACCACTGCTAGCTGCAGTGGGTGTTCAGAAACTACAATAACTAGGGTAAGAACGGGATGGAAGAAGTTTAGGGAACTACTACCACTGCTAGTTGCAAAAGGCTTCTCCCTCAGAATGAAAGGCAGACTGTATGATGTGTGTATCCGAACAGCAATGTTACATGGTAGTGAGACCTGGGCGCTGAAGGTGGAAGACTTACGTAGATTAGAAAGAAACGAAGCCTACATGCTCCGATGGATGTGTAATAGTAATATACGCGAACGACAAAGCATAAATGAATTGAGAGAGAGACTGAGCATAAGAGGAATCAAATGCTGTGTGCAGGAGAGGCGGATGCGTTGGTATGGACATGTGATGCGTATGAAGGATGACAGCTGCATAAAAAGGTGCAGAACACTACAAGTTGATGGAAATCGCGGAGTGGGGAGACCCAAGATGACCTGGGATGAGGTGATAAAAGCCGACCTTACCCAATTACACCTCTCAAAGACGATGACACACGACCGTGACCTCTGGCGTCACGCAGTAATACAGAGTACCCGACCTCCCATGGGTACAAGCTGAAGCATATAGACAATATGCCTCCACACCCCTCACTGCAATGTGGTCGTGGAGGTGCCATGGCAAAAAAGCACCCAGCCCACACTGTAAAGTGGACGTGTAGGCGCCACGGAAAAGCACCCAGCACTCACTGTAAATGAGGTTTGGTGTTAGGAAGGGCATCCAGCTGTAGAAATCAAGCCAAATCAGTTCCTGTATGAGCAAGGCATGGTCAGCCGACCAGACACTGCCTACAACAGGACAACCCGTCTAACCCATGCTAGCCTGGAAGAAC
>OZ024764.1:4605045-4615093 GCA_964016885.1 Eledone cirrhosa | reverse complement strand
ATTTGTGGAGTTATCATCGTTGTTGGGGGAGTGTGCTGGCATAAGACCCCAGTCCATCTATGACAACCCCCGTCTGACTTGTCCCAGCAGACTTATATTTAAAAGTTGTTCTGGCCATGATCAACGAAGTAGTTGTAAGGGTTAACATGATATGGGGGAGAATTTGGTTCTTATTTCTAGCAGACTGAATGACAGACCACACAAACATATATATATACGTACGTATGTGTACTTGGTAGGTCTGGGGAGAGGAGCAGTGCTCATGGCCTTCAACAGATCCCCTCCCATGCGTTTAGAAAGATCGATGTTTTACTTAAACTGTTGGAGGCCTACATTTTATAGAAAGACATGAACACAGTTCCATGGAGCTGACATTCTTGGCAAGGACTGGGTGTAGTAATTTATAAGGATCTTGAGATGTTGGACACACAATTGGGTGAAGAGAGGAGTGTGTCTTAATGGAGTTGACATAAGACTAGTAAATGAGATATAGTCCGAGCTAAGTTAACAATTTATATAACAAATATGTTCTATAAATTTAACAAGACAAATAAATCTTTACTTGTTTCAGGTACGTAATAAACCGGTGTAAAACCTAATTATGACACCGGTGTAACAATTACATAATTACCCTTGTTTTATATATACCCCCTCACACTATCACGGTAATTTAACGTTCTGGTTACAGAGAGGTGGGGTGAAATTAATTGTTTTATTGACTAATAAACGTTTGTTTATCCAATATTTTAGACACAGTGGTCGCAGCTAAGTTTTGGTTTTGTCAAGATTCGAACCTCTTAAGTCTATCTTATGATATTGAATAAATCTTCGAATTTATGTTACAAAGTGCCTTAGTATATGTTTTACTTCTTGAAAAATGTCCCGTGAGTAAAATAAAAAAAGTTAAGGAACCACTACCCTAGGGAAAAGTGACTCTTACACTTAACCACCCGTAACTATTTATATTTCAGGTAACAGGGCAACCTCGGAGTCCTCAGGTTTGTAGATGAAACTTTATAGATTTTGATGGCGATATTCCTTGAAAACACACAAAATATTCTTAGGAAAAACATGTTTCACCACCAACGTGAGACAGCTGGAATATTTTATCCTTATTTTTTTCGAGTTCTTAACGTAGACACTCACATACATATGTGTGTATATCGTCAGAAACTTGTGACTTTCATACACCCTCTTACGATCTAGACCAGTCATGGGTAACCTGCGGCCCACGAAGCTTTCTGAATGGCTATTAAGTTACGTAAATGAAATCTTTCTGATTTGTTTACCCCACCTTTTCAGTAGCAATTTATCTTTCTATCATTTTTACGATCGAGGAAAACAACATGTAGGAATTCTGAAGAAACAAATCAAAATAACCTGAGATACCTCCCTTGTTTTTAATGTGGACACCAATGTAAATTAGCGCTTGCGGCCCGCCTGATGATGAGTCATATCTCATGTGGCCCACCTGATGATGAGTCATATCTCATGTAGCCCACCTGATGATGGGCCATATCTCATGCGGCCCACCTGATGATGAACCCTATCTCATGTGGCCCACCTGATGATGAGTTATATCTCATGCGGCCCACCTGATGATGAGCCCGATCTCATGTGGCCCACCTGATGATGAGCTATATCTCATGTGGCCCACCTGATGATGAACCCTATCTCATGTGGCCCACCTGATGATGAGCCATATCTCATGTGGCCCACCTGATGATGAGTCATATCTCATGTAGCCCACCTGATGATGGGCCATATCTCATGCGGCCCACCTGATGATGAACCCTATCTCATGTGGCCCACCTGATGATGAGTTATATCTCATGCGGCCCACCTGATGATGAGCCCGATCTCATGTGGCCCACCTGATGATGAGCTATATCTCATGTGGCCCACCTGATGATGAACCCTATCTCATGTGGCCCACCTGATGATGAGCCATATCTCATGTGGCCCACCTGATGATGAGCCATATCTCATGTGGCCCACCTAATGATGAGCCATATCTCATGTGGCCCACCTGATGCTGAGCTGTATCTCATGTGGCCCACCTGATGATGAGCCATATCTCATGTGGCCCACCTAATGATGAGCCATATCTCATGTGGCCCACCTGATGCTGAGCTGTATCTCATGTGGCCCACCTGATGATGAGCCCTATCTCATGTGGCCCACCTGATGATGACCCATATCTCATGTGGCCTGCCTGATGATGACCCATATCTCATGTGGCCCACCTGATGATGACCCATATCTCATGTGGCCTGCCTGATGATGACCCATATCTCATGTGGCCCACCTAATGATGAGCCATATCTCATGTGGCCCACCTGATGATGAGCCATATCTCATGTGGCCCACCTAATGATGAGCCATATCTCATGTGGCCCACCTGATGATGAGCTGTATCTCATGTGGCCCACCTGATGATGAGCCATATCTCATGTGGCCCACCTAATGATGAGCCATATCTCATGTGGCCCACCTGATGATGAGCCATATCTCATGTGGCCCACCTAATGATGAGCCATATCTCATGTGGCCCACCTAATGATGAGCTGTATCTCATGTGGCCCACCTGATGATGAGCCATATCTCATGTGGCCCACCTGATGATGAGCTGTATCTCATGTGGCCCACCTGATGATGAGCCATATCTCATGTGGCCCACCTGATGCTGAGCCATATCTCATGTGGCCCACCTGATGATGAGCTGTATCTCATGTGGCCCACCTAATGATGAGCCATATCTCATGCTTTGTAGCATCGAATTACGGCCCTTTATGATCTGAGTTCAAATCCCGCCAAGGTTAGCTTTGCCTTTCATTCTCATGGGTGTTGACGATAAAATAAAGTACCAGTAATGCAATGGCGTAGATTTATCAACTTTGTTCTCCGTTCAAAATGTGTTTCAAAAACATTAGCATGGTCGGCATACTGTCTTCGCGATAGCATTCTTTTGGTCTTTACCCAAGATTCATGACCATAGGTAGGGGTTGCACAGACCCTGAATTGAAGACAGTGATTACTGAACTGAAGATAGGGAGTTTGGTTTTTACACCTACCTCCCTTCTGATTACTGGGTTGAAGATAGAGAGTTTGTCTTTTACACCTACCTCACTTCTTCTGATTACTGAGTTGAAGATAGAGAGTTTGTCTTTTACACCTACCTCCCTTCTTCTGATAACTGAGTTGAAGATAGGGAGTTTGGTTTTTACACCAACCTCCCTTCTTCTGATTACTGAGTTGAAGAGAGAGAGTTTGTCTTTTACACCTACCTCCCTTCTTCTGATTACTGAGTTGAAGATAGGGAGTTTGTCTTTTACACCTACCTCCCTTCTTCAACTCAGTAATCAGAAGATAGGGAGTTTGGTTTTTACACCAACCTCCCTTCTTCTGATTACTGAGTTGAAGATAGAGAGTTTGTCTTTTACACCTACCTCCCTTCTTCTGATTACTGAGTTGAAGATAGAGAGTTTGTCTTTTACACCTACCTCCCTTCTTCTGATTACTGAATTGAAGATAGGGAGTTTGGTTTTTACACCTACCTCCCTTCTTCTGATAACTGAATTGAAGATAGGGAGTTTGGTTTTTAAACCTACCTCCCTTCTTCTAATAACTGAATTGAAGATAGGGAGTTTGGTTTTTACACCTACCTCCCTTCTTCTGATTACTGAACTGAAGATAGGGAGTTTGGTTTTTAAACCTACCTCCCTTCTTCTAATAACTGAATTGAAGATAGGGAGTTTGGTTTTTACACCTACCTCCCTTCTTCTGATTACTGAGTTGAAGATAGGGAGTTTGGTTTTTACACCAACCTCCCTTCTTCTGATAACTGAATTGAAGATAGGGAGTTTGGTTTTTACACCTACCTCCCTTCTTCTGATTACTGAGTTGAAGATAGGGAGTTTGGCTTTTACACCTACCTCCCTTCTTCTGATTACTGAGTTGAAGATAGGGAGTTTGTCTTTTACACCAACCTCCTTCTTCTGATAACTGAGTTGAAGATAGGGAGTTTGGTTTTTACACCAACCTCCCTTCTTCTGATTACTGAGTTGAAGAAAGAGAGTTTGTCTTTTACACCTACCTCCCTTCTTCTGATTACTGAGTTGAAGATAGGGAGTTTGTCTTTTACACCTACCTCCCTTCTTCTGATTACTGAACTGAAGATAGGGAGTTTGGTTTTTACACCAACCTCCCTTCTTCTGATTACTGAGTTGAAGATAGGGAGTTTGGTTTTTACACCAACCTCCCTTCTTCTGATAACTGAATTGAAGATAGGGAGTTTGGTTTTTACACCTACCTCCCTTCTTCTGATTACTGAGTTTGGTTTTTACACCTACCTCCCATCTTCTGATTACTGAGTTGAAGATAGGGAGTTTGGTTTTTACACCTACCTCCCTTCTTCTGATTACTGAGTTGAAGAGAGAGAGTTTGTCTTTTACACCTACCTCCCTTCTTCTGATTACTGAGTTGAAGATAGGGAGTTTGTCTTTTACACCTACCTCCCTTCTTCTGATTACTGAACTGAAGATAGGGAGTTTGGTTTTTACACCAACCTCCCTTCTTCTGATTACTGAGTTGAAGATAGGGAGTTTGGTTTTTACACCAACCTCCCTTCTTCTGATAACTGAATTGAAGATAGGGAGTTTGGCTTTTACACCTACCTCCCTTCTTCTGATTACTGAGTTGAAGATAGGGAGTTTGTCTTTTACACCAACCTCCCTTCTTCTGATTACTGAACTGAAGATAGGGAGTTTGTCTTTTACACCTACCTCCCTTCTGATTACTGAACTGAAGATAGGGAGTTTGTCTTTTACACCTACCTCCCTTCTTCTGATTACTGAGTTGAAGATAGAAAGTTTGTCTTTTACACCTACCTCCCTTCTGATTACTGAACTGAAGATAGGGAGTTTGGTTTTTACACCTACCTCCCTTCTTCTGATTACTGAACTGAAGATAGGGAGTTTGGTTTTTACACCTACCTCCCTTCTTCTGATTACTGAGTTGAAGATAGGGAGTTTGGTTTTTACACCTACCTCCCTTCTTCTGATTACTGAACTGAAGATAGGGAGTTGGTCTTTTACACCTACCTCCCTTCTTCTGATAACTGAATTGAAGATAGGGAGTTTGGTTTTTACACCTACCTCCCTTCTTCTGATTACTGAACTGAAGATAGGGAGTTTGTCTTTTACACCTACCTCCCTTCTTCTGATAACTGAATTGAAGATAGGGAGTTTGGTTTTTACACCTACCTCCCTTCTTCTGATTACTGAACTGAAGATAGGGAGTTTGGTTTTTACACCTACCCCCCTTCTTCTGATTACTGAACTGAAGATAGGGAGTTTGGTTTTTACACCTACCTCCCTTCTTCTGATTACTGAACTGAAGATAGGGAGTTTGTCTTTTACACCTACCTCCCTTCTTCTGATAACTGAATTGAAGATAGGGAGTTTGTCTTTTACACCAACCTCCCTTCTTCTGATTACTGAGTTGAAGATAGGGAGTTTGTCTTTTACACCAACCTCCCTTCTTCTGATTACTGAACTGAAGATAGGGAGTTTGGTTTTTACACCTACCTCCCTTCTGATTACTGAACTGAAGATAGGGAGTTTGTCTTTTACACCTACCTCCCTTCTTCTGATTACTGAACTGAAGATAGGGAGTTTGTCTTTTACACCAACCTCCCTTCTTCTGATTACTGAGTTGAAGATAGGGAGTTTGGTTTTTACACCAGCCTCCCTTCTTCTGATTACTGAACTGAAGATAGGGAGTTTGTCTTTTACACCTACCTCCCTTCTTCTGATTACTGAGTTGAAGATAGGGAGTTTGGTTTTTACACCAACCTCCCTTCTTCTGATTACTGAGTTGAAGATAGAGAGTTTGTCTTTTACACCAACCTCCCTTCTTCTGATTACTGAGTTGAAGATAGGGAGTTTGGTTTTTACACCAGCCTCCCTTCTTCTGATTACTGAACTGAAGATAGGGAGTTTGTCTTTTACACCTACCTCCCTTCTTCTGATTACTGAGTTGAAGATAGGGAGTTTGTCTTTTACACCTACCTCCCTTCTTCTGATTACTGAGTTGAAGATAGGGAGTTTGGTTTTTACACCAACCTCCCTTCTGATTACTGAGTTGAAGATAGAGAGTTTGGTTTTTACACCTACCTCCCTTCTTCTGATTACTGAATTGAAGATAGGGAGTTTGTCTTTTACACCTACCTCCCTTCTTCTGATTACTGAACTGAAGATAGGGAGTTTGTCATTTACACCTACCTCCCTTCTTCTGATTACTAAACTGAAGATAGGGAGTTTGTCTTTTACACCTACCTCCCTTCTGATTACTGAGTTGAAGATAGGGAGTTTGGTTTTTACACCTACCTCCCTTCTTCTGATTACTGAACTGAAGATAGGGAGTTTGTCATTTACACCTACCTCCCTTCTTCTGATTACTAAACTGAAGATAGGGAGTTTGTCTTTTACACCTACCTCCCTTCTGATTACTGAGTTGAAGATAGGGAGTTTGTCTTTTACACCAACCTCCCTTCTGATTACTGAACTGAAGATAGGGAGTTTGGTTTTTACACCTACCTCCCTTCTTCTGATTACTGAGTTGAAGATAGGGAGTTTGTCTTTTACACCAACCTCCCTTCTTCTGATTACTGAACTGAAGATAGGGAGTTTGGTTTTTACACCAACCTCCCTTCTTTTGATTACTGAACTGAAGATAGGGAGTTTGGTTTTTACACCTACCTCCCTTCTTCTGATAACTGAACTGAAGATAGGGAGTTTGGTTTTTACACCTACCTCCCTTCTTCTGATTACTGAGTTGAAGATAGGGAGTTTGTCTTTTACACCTACCTCCCTTCTTCTGATAACTGAGCTGAAGATAGGGAGTTTGGTTTTTACACCTACCTCCCTTCTTCTGATTACTGAGTTGAAGATAGGGAGTTTGTCTTTTACACCTACCTCCCTTCTTCTGATAACTGAGCTGAAGATAGGGAGTTTGGTTTTTACACCTACCTCCCTTCTGATTACTGAGTTGAAGATAGGGAGTTTGTCTTTTACACCTACCTCCCTTCTGATTACTGAACTGAAGATAGGGAGTTTGGTTTTTACACCTACCTCCCTTCTTCTGATTACTGAGTTGAAGATAGGGAGTTTGTCTTTTACACCTACCTCCCTTCTTCTGATAACTGAGCTGAAGATAGGGAGTTTGGTTTTTACACCTACCTCCCTTCTTCTGATTACTGAACTGAAGATAGGGAGTTTGGTTTTTACACCTACATCCCTTCTTCTGATTACTAAACTGAAGATAGGGAGTTTGTCTTTTACACCTACCTCCCTTCTTCTGATTACTGAACTGACGATAGTGAGTTTGTCTTTTACACCTACCTCCCTTCTTCTGATTACTGAACTGAAGATAGGGAGTTTGTCTTTTACACCTACCTCCCTTCTTCTGATTACTGAACTGAAGATAGGGAGTTTGGTTTTTATCACCTACCTCCCTTCTTCTGATTACTGAACTGAAGATAGGGAGTTTGGTTTTTACACCTACCTCCCTTCTGATTACTGAACTGAAGATAGGGAGTTTGGTTTTTACACCTACCTCCCTTCTGATTACTGAGTTGAAGATAGGGAGTTTGTCTTTTACACCTACCTCCCTTCTTCTGATAACTGAACTGAAGATAGGGAGTTTGTCTTTTACACCTACCTCCCTTCTTCTGATAACTGAACTGAAGATAGGGAGTTTGTCTTTTACACCTACCTCCCTTCTTCTGATTACTGAACTGAAGATAGGGAGTTTGTCTTTTACACCTACCTCCCTTCTTCTGATTACTGAACTGAAGATAGGGAGTTTGTCTTTTACACCTACCTCCCTTCTTCTGATTACTGAACTGAAGATAGGGAGTTTGTCTTTTACACCTACCTCCCATAAAATAAAAAATAAAATAAAACAAACATAATTCTTCAAATTTATTAATTAACATTTTTGAATACCACCACCACCACCACCACCGTTGACATTTCCTTGAGAGACAAGGGTGATGGAGGTGATGATGGTGGTGGTGGTGGGTGGGGTGGGGCTGTCAGCGAGGGCGTTACAACCTCCCCAAATACTGCCTCCCCCTTAGAGACGAGGGAGCCAAGAGGTGGTCGCGGGGTCACGTAGGCCCAGGTGATATTCGAGGTGGGGTGGGAGTGTCTCTTTGATCGGTGGTGTCCCCAACAAAGCATGTTGGGTCGTGGGCGAGGGGGATGGTAGCGGCATGGGTGGGGCTCAGAAGATGGGACTCTTTGGTCTGTGTGGGGGAGATGGGTGAGGGGTGGGCGTGGGTGGTCAAAGTTGAGAAAAAAAATGAATAAAAAACGTTTTTAAAAAAGGAATTATTCCCCCCAAAAAATTGTTAAAAAATCTGTCGTTGGGTGAATGAGGGACTGCTGCAGTTACTCCCCCAATCTCTCCCCCATGCTGCACCATCGCTTCCCTCCATGGTGGGGGAATATCTTAGCCAAATTGTGGTAAAGGGTAGGGCTGGAGGATAGACTGTTCATTAGTTTTTTAAAAAAATAATGCTGAACAACTCTTAACATCCTGTAAATGTTTAGCAGAAAATATTTAAAAACAGGTTTGTTAATTCAAATGTTTGTACTAAATGTTTATAGTATCTTTACTGGTGGACAGATTGTTGTGAAAATTTACAGTATTACAGTAAAGACTTTAATATTTAATGTGATGTAGTCATAGTGTTGTTTTGTACTAAATGTTTATAGTATCTTTACTGGTGGACAGATTGTTGTGAAAATTTACAGTATTACAGTAAAGACTTTAGTATTTAATGTGATGTAGTCATAGTGTTGTTTTGTACTAAATGTTTATAGTATCTTTACTAGTGGACAGATTGTTGTGAAAATTTACAGTATTACAGTAAAGACTTTAATATTTAATGTGATGTAGTCATAGTGTTGTTTTGTACTAAATGTTTATAGTATCTTTACTGGTAGACAGATTGTTGTGAACATTTACAGTATTACAGTAAAGACTTTAATATTTAATGTGATGTAGTCATAGTGTTGTTTTGTACTAAATGTTTATAGTATCTTTACTGGTAGACAGATTGTTGTGAACATTTACAGTATTACAGTAAAGACTTTAATATTTAATGTGATGTAGTTATAGTGTTGTTTTGTACTAAATGTTTATAGTATCTTTACTGGTAGACAGATTGTTGTGAAAATTTACAGTATTACAGTAAAGACTTTAATATTTAATATGATGTAGTCATAGTGTTGTTTTGTACTAAATGTTTATAGTATCTTTACTGGTAGACAGATTGTTGTGAACATTTACAGTATTACAGTAAAGACTTTAATATTTAATGTGATGTAGTCATAGTGTTGTTTTGTACTAAATGTTTATAGTAACTTTACTGTGGTTTCATGAGGTACAAGATGTTAAGAGTTAGTTTCAGGACTGTCTTTTATTTTAAAGAGTTTGTAAGTATCTAAAAAAAAGAACCCCTTTCCCCTTAATTCTCTGCAGCGGAGTTGTGATAAGGGTGTGATGGCTTATTCAACGCGTTTGTAGATTCTTGTACACACAATATCAGCAACATTGAGGACCTGGTGTGGGAGACAAAAGAGAGTGAGAGTTAATGAAACAGATATTAGTATCATTATTATTAATAAATAAATAAAATAAATAATAATCATTTCTACTTTAGGCACAAGGCCAGCAATTACCCCAGTACATTACTGGTACTTTATTTTATCGACCCCGTAAGGATGAAAGGCAAAGTTAACTCAGAATTAAATAAGTAATAATGAAATAAATAATAATTGTTTCTACTTTAGGCACAAGGCCAGCAATTACTCCAGTACATTACTGGTACTTTAATTTATCGACCCCGTAAGGATGAAAGGCAAAGTTAACTCAGAATTAAATAAGTAATAATGAAATAAATAATAATTGTTTCTACTTTAGGCACAAGGCCAGCAATTACCCCAGTGTATTACTGGTACTTTATTTTATCGACCCC
>OZ024764.1:4592545-4595045 GCA_964016885.1 Eledone cirrhosa | reverse complement strand
AGACTGAGATGGTATGGACATGTGATGTGTTGAGAGAGAAACTGGGTATAAGAGGGATAAGCTGTAGTGTGTGGGAGAGAAGACTGAGATGGTATGGACATGTGATGTGTTGAGAGAGAAACTGTGTATAAGAGGGATAAGTTGTAGTGTGTGGGAGAGAAGACTGAGATGGTATGGACATGTGATGAGTTGAGAGAGAAACTGGGTATAAGAGGGATAAACTGTAGTGTGTGAGAGAGAAGACTGAGATGGTATGGACATGTGATGTGTTGAGAGAGAAACTGGGTATAAGAGGGATAAGCTGTAGTGTACAGGAGAGAAGACTGAGATGGTATGGACATGTGATGAGTTGAGAGAGAAACTGGGTATAAGAGGAATAAGTTGTAGTGTGTGAGAGAGAAGACTGAGATGGTATGGACATGTGATGAGTTGAGAGAGAAACTGGGTATAAGAGGGATAGGCTGTAGTGTACAGGAGAGAAGACTGAGATGGTATGGACATGTGATGAGTTGAGAGAGAAACTGGGTATAAGAGGGATAGGCTGTAGTGTGTGAGAGAGAAGACTGAGATGGTATGGACATGTGATGAGTTGAGAGAGAAACTGGGTATAAGAGGGATAGGCTGTAGTGTGTGGGAGAGAAGACTGAGATGGTATGGACATGTGATGTGTTGAGAGAGAAACTGGGTATAAGAGGGATAGGCTGTAGTGTACAGGAGAGAAGACTGAGATGGTATGGACATGTGATGAGTTGAGAGAGAAACTGTGTATAAGAGGGATAAGTTATGGTGTGTGGGAGAGAAGACTGAGATGGTATGGACATGTGATGTGTTGAGAGAGAAACTGGGTATAAGAGGGATAAACTGTAGTGTGTGGGAGAGAAGACTGAGATGGTATGGACATGTGATGTGTTGAGAGAGAAACTGGGTATAAGAGGGATAGGCTGTAGTGTACAGGAGAGAAGACTGAGATGGTATGGACATGTGATGAGTTGAGAGAGAAACTGGGTATAAGAGGGATAAACTGTAGTGTGTGGGAGAGAAGACTGAGATGGTATGGACATGTGATGTGTTGAGAGAGAAACTGGGTATAAGAGGGATAGGCTATAACGTACAGGAGAGAAGACTGAGATGGTATGGACATGTGATGAGTTGAGAGAGAAACTGGGTATAAGAGGGATAAACTGTAGTGTGTGGGAGAGAAGACTGAGATGGTATGGACATGTGATGAGTTGAGAGAGAAACTGGGTATAAGAGGGATAAACTGTAGTGTGTGGTAGAGAAGACTGAGATGGTATGGACATGTGATGAGTTGAGAGAGAAACTGGGTATAAGAGGGATAGGCTATAACGTACAGGAGAGAAGACTGAGATGGTATGGACATGTGATGAGTTGAGAGAGAAACTGGGTATAAGAGGGATAGGCTGTAGTGTACAGGAGAGAAGACTGAGATGGTATGGACATGTGATGAGTTGAGAGAGAAACTGGGTATAAGAGGGATAAACTGTAGTGTGTGGGAAAGACTGAGATGGTATGGACATGTGATGTGTTGAGAGAGAAACTGGGTATAAGAGGGATAGGCTGTAGTGTGTGGGAGAGAAGACTGAGATGGTATGGACATGTGATGTGTTGAGAGAGAAACTGGGTATAAGAGGGATAGGCTGTAATGTGTGGGAGAGAAGACTGAGATGGTATGGACATGTGATGTGTTGAGAGAGAAACTGGGTATAAGAGGGATAGGCTGTAATGTACAGGAGAGAAGACTGAGATGGTATGGACATGTGATGTACATGGAGGATGACCGCTGGGTAAAGAAGTGCCAAGAAATCTCAGGAGAAGGAATACGCAGTAGAGGAAGACCACGAAAAACATGGGTGGAGGTGGTGAGAGCAGACCTCAGATTGCTGAAGCTCACAGAGATCACGTAGGACTGTGACAAGTGGAGGGATGGTGTGCTGAAAAGGACCCATCCCACCCTTGCAAGTAGGGAAAAGCGGTCGTAAAATGATGATGATGATGATAAACAGAAATAACAACACAATCGGTTGAGTATATGGAAGGGTTATATTTAGGGAATTATCATGATGCCAGAACCTCCAATAAAAACACATATTTGACAATCCTCAAATAAAACAAATATAGAGGAAAAAGCATTTTAAAAAAAAATTCAATTGGTGTCTTAAAGAATGTCATTGTAGATAGACATTCTTAAAGACGCCAACTTCCTTTTCCTATATTTTTACCCCATGTGTGATAATAAGATAAGGGAGCTGGGGTATTGAAATATGTATAATGCTTTCGCAGAATTAAAATTCAAGGGTAAATCTTCCAGCCAGGCCTTCTGTTGTTTTAATGCATTTATATAAGAATGTGTAGGATAGAACAAAGGATAGACAAAAATAAAAAATCTGTCACTGAGGAGGTCACAGAATGTGTGACGAAAGAGCTTTGACAATATATAAACAACCAGCAGGAAATTTATAATAAATTGAAGTGAAAACCA